>JBAMHV010000012.1:7885145-7895197 GCA_037177535.1 Pseudomugil gertrudae | reverse complement strand
TTTTTAACAAATCTTACAGTGAGGGATAGTTTAGCCATATGTTAGTTTTGCAGTCATGGGGACATCCCATAATGAGCCTTTTACACTCTGCTTATCTTCCTTGTATTGATATATGACATCATTAACCTATTTCTCCTCTGTCTGCAGGTCTTGTTTTGCAGATTCTCGTCTCTGATCTGCACCACACTGTAGTCCAGGGGTGTCAAACTCAGGTCCTCGAGGGCCGGTATCCAGCAGGTTTTTGTTGTCTCCATGCTCGTACACAGCAGACTGAAATTACTTAATAGTTTGACAAGAAGCTGTTGGATCTATTTGATTTGCATCAGGTGTGTTAATGCAGGTAAACATGCTGGATTCCGGCCCTCGAGGACTGGATCTTGACCCCCCTGCTGTAGTCTGATCTCACACAACTCACACTCGAGGACGATGAACCTCATACATCGTGGTTGACGGTGCATCTGTCAATTATTTCCTTTACTAATTAACATGAGTTTTTTTAAATAATTAACTGGTTTTACACAACACTACCAAAAGCACAAAGATATATTTAACAGGGAAAAATACATCAAATCTGCATTTTCTAACCATGATTTATTTTTTGAGAGACTTTCTTTTAATATATTAAGACATTATTTAAGATATCTGATCATCACACATTGTGCATTGTTTGGGTGCAACAGTAGGACAAAATGCATTCAGTGTGCAGCCTGTGGAGCCAAAAGGACAGAGCGTCTTTCAGTTTTTCTTACCTGTCCACCTTGTAGCGAACAGTCCACACAGCCAACTTGGATGTTACCATGTTTGGCCCCTGGGATAATCTGCAGCCGTTCAAAATTACTGCCCAAAATCACCACGTCACAACCCGACGCATATGCCTACGAAGACACAGAAACACAGCAAGGGGTGAGAGATGAGGATGACACTCAGACTTATCCAAAGAGATTTTTTAAGGGTCACTTGACCTGCACTTGTTTCAGAGACAGTGTCATTGCATTAGACATGCAAGCATATGACAGCTATGGAGTGCAAGATTAGATTTATCTGCTCTATTTCTGTGCTTCTCAAAAGAAAATCATCATATGAGCTGTGATTCATTATGACTGAACCTCCATTACAAGAGGATAAATGGAAGTAGCATCCTATTGTTTTTGTTCAGAAGAGAAAGAAAGCAATACAACGGAATAGTTCTTCATTTCAGATGTACAATAAAGTTACAAATAATTTTTAAAAAATTACTAAAAGTCACTAATTAATCTTTTTAGGGTTTGGTAATAAAAGAAAATACAGACTTACTTGCTATGCTGATTTTAAAAAAAGATTTGCAATGAAGAATGTCTACTGAAGTCATGTGTTTTTTAGCATGAGTGAACAGCACAATAGACAAAAATCCATTCAGCTTTGTGACGAATCAGTTTGACCACCCCCCCAAAAATAAGAGCATCCAAAGTGCTGGGGAGGAAATATTTCCAGAGCTTGAAATATCTTACCGTGAAAGGCACATTGTTGATGCTCCCAACAGAGAAGCAGTTGTCCCCAGGGTTCACAGCCCCTGTGAGGACTTGATGAAGATTCATGACTTCTGTTTAAACGCCACAACTGTTGCGTCGTCTTCACTTCCTCTGTTTTTTATTCAAACTCTCTGACTTCAGGTGAGGTTAATGAGAAACCACAGGAGGGATGTATTCATCTTTGCAGCTGTCTGGTATCCCTATAGATAGGAAGAGAAAAGAGATGTAAACAAAGAATTAAACATTTCAGCAAGAAATGGCCACACTGATATTTAAATATTGAGTTTTTTTCTAGTAGTTAGCATTAGTTATTTATTTAATACAAGATTTGTTCTGAACAAATAGTGTTGAATTTCCCTCTCCAAGTTAAGATGTGCAGCAGTCAGTTACATGGCACAAACTATGTATGTATGCACGCTCACCGTGCAGACATGTTTAAAATAAAAACATGGAAATCTTTACAAAAAGCTGTTCTATAACTTTTTCTTTTTTGTTAAAGAAATCACAGATGAACAATGGATAGAGGCATCAAAGCTTTTTTGATCCCAGTGACCTCCCTCCTCATGTAAAATGCATGCCATTGGCATGTCAGCTGTTTTAGAGGTCGTAATCAATAACGTTTTGCTTAAAATACACACAGTCAACTTGATAGCTGACAAACATGTCAGTGGGAATAGGAAGTTGATATCACCAGGATGATTAGAAACTGTGGGAGTGAAAGGAAGACTTTCACAGTGCTTTAACAAGGTGATGCCCTTACGAGCAAGGTGATGCTTTTATATCTGATGCTTTAAATTGACAACTCATATCATGAAGACAAGAACTGTCAGTACTGTGATTACTGTGTGTGACTTTTGCACAAGGACAACACAGTGATGCTTGCTTTTTTATTAAAGAAATGTCCCTTTTGCAGGTGGTGATGTAAAATCAGATAAGACAGTCTGTGCCTGATATTAAACCTTTACAGTATTTCACTTCTGTACTCTGGAAACTAAAGAAGAGGGCAGCTTCAACTAGCAGGTGTAGACTAAACAGGTTGGTCACTACAATGTAAGTTACACCTAAATGCTTTTCAGCAAACCGGTTAATCCACTTTCTGTGTTAACAACTCCTTTTATTGTCCTTGTCTACTAAACTTTCCTGCTAGTTTCTGGAAGATACCGCATACAAAAGCAGCCATTATAAAGCCATATCACGTCTGTGCACAGCAGCTTAGTTTTAACATAAGACTCAAGGTTAATGTTTAAAGCTAGAGGCTAGCAAGATCTGGAGCATTTATAGCATTGTTACGTGAACGTTAGGACACAAAATGACATTCAAAGTGGAAAACAAAGACCTCAGAGACGAAAGAGTTTAAGCGTTAAAACCTTTTATCACTGGTATTAGTGGAAAAATAGGTTGCACCAATGTTTCCTGTATTGTAGCAACTCACGTGACAACATTTCACACGCCAGCAAATTAAAACAGCAAGTGACGACATATGTGGTTAAAATTGTGCCACTCATTTCTATTAAAAACACGAAATAAGTCAGCCAGTTTTAAAGCAGACGTTTTACACATCAGGTACATGGCTTAAATTCCTCTAATTATGAGGCTAACATAGCTGTCAAGTTTAGCTAGCCATCCGCTGTCTGTAAGACACACTGTGACACGACAGTTATAGACAAATTATCTGCTTACCTTATGATTGTCCTCTGTCACATATCCTGAAGATACAACATCAAAAATTATTCATGTAAGCTGTCCTTTTTGGTGAATATATACTCCCAACGAATTCGGTCTCCTGGTTAGCTATGTTAGCTTTCACTAGCTTATTAAGTTCTCTTTTAGCGAGCTCCTGACCCTCAACGCTAACTGTATTCATTTGTGGCACACATTTAGATGCCGACTATCTTTTCTTGCCAAGACAAGAAACTGCTTACTTAAGGAAATACTAAGAGGGAACTATCTTCTTCTCAGAGTTAAAAAAAATAAAACGCTCCAACAGAGGAAGCTTTTGGTTATGTTGCAGATGTGTCATGATAAAGACCGTGGCGCTGCAATGCATTATGGTCTTTGTAGTTGCCTTCAAACAGTTGCGCAAAAGAAGAAGTTTTTCAAAGGAGCACATCACATGCCAAGCATCATCTAACAGGACTACTGTGAAGGGAAGAATACGGAAATGTAATGTTTGGCTTATTATTTATCTATATCAATAAAATAAACATGTTTTCATTGGCAGCCTTAGGTTTAGCATCCATAATTATTCAGAAGAGGTGTTTTTAGAAGACTTGCGGCTGGTTGGGGAAATTGATGTAACTGGTGTGGTTGGTGCAAATGATGCAATGTAAAAACAGGTGACTCAACAGCAGTGCAACAATGTCTAATATTCAGATCAAATTAGTTCTTCAGAAATTCAATAACTACCAACCAAACTACCACAGCAATAAATCATATCTTCAGCTACATGAGCATACATTACAACACATTAGATTGCTCCCATGTAGCGTTGATCTCAGCATCACAAAGGCAGTCTGAAATTACACAAAGATGGGAAAAAACGCACTGGGACAGCAAAATAACAAATATAAAGTAAAATACAGCAAGATCCTCCGTATACAGCTGCAAACAGAATTGATATTGTTCTCCCTGCATTTACGGAAATAAACCACAAGGTGGCAGTATTGTTCACGTTGACGTTTCCCTTCTGTAAGGATGTTTAAACAGTGTTTTTTCTTTTAACAATTCTGGATAAATATTTAATAAAATTACAGCCAAATGAGTTGTTGTTAAACTGACTGGAAAATGCATCTAAGATAACAGAATAAAAGTAGTAAATTAGACACACTGCTAATTATATTTGTTATATATTGGTACATATGCATCAGCTCTTTGTGTGTGAACAGATTCTGCTTGAGCTTGATGAGGAGGTGAATGAGGGGTTGGAGGAATCAAATTCAATTAAATAATGCAGAGGTAAATGGGACGGACATCTTTGTGTTGAATTCCCAACCAGGTAATAAGCCACAGCTAATAAAGCTAGAAATTTATAGCAAAGCCATCCTACATTAACAAAAGTAGATGATAAATGTCACACTGCTAGTTAAATGTACTATTTATTTGCTTGTGGTGTAAAACAGTAAAAACATTCCCACACATACACATGTACTGTCTATGTTGTTGTAATGATGCCCAACCGTCTTGTTTCACCATCTCAGTTCTCGTCCCATGCACTGAATAACACTTACAGAGGAAATAAAATAATCTCTTATAGACGTTCCATTAACAATATTGCCATACAGTGAAACCACTGAGTTTCTGTTGAGCATTTTGTCTCCAGCAAATTGTAACATGAAAACACCCAGCGTGTTGTAGATCCTTCTATTTCAAACTGGAAATGAAAATGATTAGTTTTGGATTTGTAATTTTACAGCATGGTTTAAATATTAAAGGGCAGTCATGACTGTTTAAGTTGTTGTACTTTGTTTGTCCAGAAACTCTCTTTAGCGATTGCTACTGTCTGACTCCATCTCTCCCTTTCTGCACCCACAAGCCATCTGATGGCTGTTGTTTCTTTAAGGTATATAACTGGGGAAAGAAATAAATTTACACAAACTACTTGATTTGTGGTGTTTTGTTTGTTTAAACTTTGATCTAATTGGGTGAAGACAATATTTTTAAAAGAAGCAATGTTTTAAAAAGCACAGGACACAAGAGGGCAGTATTAAAACATTTTTAAAAGATATTTCTTGGTTCTCCTGTGGTTTAGTTCTCCTAATTTTTAAGGCACTACCATTTAACCTTCTAGTCTACATTTACAGTTACTGCTGCAAAATCCTGATGTTCTGAGAGAATTAGAGATCATACTTTAAATGCAAAATATAGGCTGGTAAAAACACCTTCAAGCACACACTGCTGGCCTGCTCAGCCGTGACAGTGAAGTAATATTTATTTTCAAATTAAACCCACATAAATCTTAATGATCAACTTTTGGGTCTTGCTCCAGTTAACACAAACTGAGCCCCAGCTGCTCTGGAAGGTTGAATCAATCCCTGAAAATGCATAATCCATGAGTTTTTATTTTCCCCTTGAAATGTGAGTTGTCTCTTTGAAGTGCTTTGTGGTATTATTTCACAGTGGTTTGACGAGTTATAATGTTGATGTCTTGTATGAGCTGTAATTACTGGTTTTGGAGGTAGGAGGGCATTGCCAAAATTGGCTTAAGGTTTCAGTGTGGCCATGCTTTGATGTCTCATGTGTGGATAAGGGGGGATTGTGAAGCAAGACGGCCTTTCCACAGGAGGAAAAATACCCACAAGTTGCTGAACTTTGCTGTCTGATGGGGACATGAGTAACTAACCACAATGGAGTGTGGCAGGGGATAAAACAAAATTGAGCCTTTGACTTCACTAAATACAGAATTTGTTATGAGTCCTTTAAATCTCTTGAATTGATCAACTTTCAGCTGGATTTAAATGAGCAGAAACAGCACTGAGATGTTTGCTTTGTGCCCAGTAAACAAAACAACACTGCTCTGCATAATGATATTGCTTTTGCTGGCAGACTTTCTGTGTTCGCCTCATGTCCTCTGTTCCATAATTTCAGCACCGTCCTTCATTTCTGCGTGATGCGGTGACCGGCGTCAACGTGTCCTTGGCTGTGAACGTTGAGTCAACTCAAGGTGTGTTTATCTGAGTGTGTGTTTTGGTTGGCAGCATGTGTGGAGGCCTGTATACATCAGCACGTGGTCTATCCAGCTGTGGGTGGGTGTGCACGTGTGAACATGTGTGCGTCATTGTCTGAGTGTATCTCTTGTGTGCTTCATCTCTCACAGTCATCGTGCAGAGGTGACTGAAACGATGGAAGCAGACATTACCATCAGAGGAAGAGGGGTTAGCGGGCAGGATATCCCATCACATTAGGACTGCTGCTCCACCCATTTCCCTCAACTCTCCCAGCAGCTGGATCCAGCAGGGGGTCAGGAAGGGTCAGGCAAGCTCCTCCCTCTGTCATTATCCTTCCATCACCTGCCGTCCTCTCTGTGCTGACAACAGAACTTTCCCGTCTCTCTCTCTTCACCCTTTACTCTTGACACCAGCCTCCCAACAATCCTTTTTTCCCCTCATCTGACGCTGCCTTTATTATTTCCACATCTCTTTTTCCTCCATCTGTTCCCCAATCTTTGCCTTTTTTGTGTCTTTTTGCTCTTTTACTAGCCCAGCATCAGCTTCCATTTTCCTGTCATTTTCTGTCACAGACACAGAACCTCAAAGCATCCTCGCGCAAGTTTATGTTGAGTTGGCAACTAATCTCTAGATTGCATCAGAGATACTCTACACCCAGTACTTAGACAGATAGACTAGAAACCGAATCAGGGGAGAACCTTCGCTTGTTTTTCCTTTAAGCAATAGAGGATGTGCACAAAGAGTCCAATGCCATCTAAAGTGTGTCAAAAATGCAGCCAAAATCTGGGGCAAGTGGTAATGCAATATAGATGTTATGTCATCATAACTATTTCATGAAACATAACAATGCTCTGCAACAGAATGACAGATTGGTATTGTCTAAATTAGTAACAGAGGTGATGGTTTGATGCCTTCATTTTTTGTGTAATGCAAATTAAAGTGAATTCTTTTCTTCATCTGAAGAATCAGAGCAAATTAATTCACTTTTTAACAGCACCTCAATGTTTAAGCACGAGGGATCAGTCTTTTAGCAAACCCTCTATGTCTAATTAACCAAAGTCAAAGCTAGAAATAGCTGATTTGCATCTTACTCACTTGATTTTGAAGTTCATGCAGCTGTAAACATCCTTGTATATTTGTCCACGTACTCACCCTTTCCCTGTGTATTTGAGTTGCATCTGTTTATCATCTGATAATTTGACTGCTTTAAACTTACTTAATGATGGGACAAAAATGTGTTTATTTATTTATTTTCGCATGACTTAAGCAGAATCATAAAAAACAAATGTTCATCTAAACATTATGTGAGATCAAATGTGATTCAGTGAATTGTACTACTAAACCAGTTTATGCTTAAAAGACTCAAAGCTGTGTTTGACAATAAGCGAGTTCTTTCTGTCATATCACATGAATAATCAGTCATTTAAGTATATAGTTAACTCATCACTGCTACTGAATTTGAAAAATGAGTTGATTAATCTAGTATTTAGTGACTGAGGCAAAATTGCTGAGTCATGACTGTTGAATTTACCTGTAACCCTTCTGGTTAGATCATTACCTTTCATAATATCTGGTTATTATCCACATTTGATTAATGCTGCATCTGTTGACCCACACCCACAGTGACCCACATTCACTTTCATCTTACCCATCAATCATTGAACAGTTAAAAGGAAAAAGGCTCTCTGTGCAGGAACTCTGTGTTTGATCATAATGACATTTATTCTCAGGCGACACATTAAAAAAAGAATATTTTGTATCTAAGCATGCTTTTGGTGCACTGCTGTGGATGAAATGGCAAACTTTAATACATCAAGAGATAACTAACAGAAAACTAACTGTCTGGACCATCAGCATCCATGAGAGGAGTTATCCAGCTGTTAGCAAGGTCTGCAGTAAATGTGCTTCCTGTGGTGTCTCCAGGCAAAGCCCAATTTCAATTCTATTCCCTCCTACTGTTACATGGATCCATGCCACTTTACCCCAACCGGCCACAAACAAAAACAATTCAATAGAAGCAATCCATTAGGGCTGCAAAGGAAACAAGAGTGATAGAACCAGATTATGTTTAAAAATATACTATAAACACGCGCACAAAGAGCAGGAGACAAAGACGCACAGGCTGAATGGCATTGAGAAAGAGAGACAAAAATCTGCAAACTGAAAAATAGATGAACCGGATGGGGTAAGCAGAGTCTGGATGACTTATTCAGTAGAGGCTGTGTACATGTCATTAAATCAGCTGCAATACTCAAGGTGAAGTTCAAGTTGGGGCTTTGGGAGAAAAATGAGACAGTGGAGTTAAATCTGGATCCAGATTGGGATCTGAATCAATGGGCTGGGATGAAGATAGAAATAAAAACATGCAATGTTAAGAGAACGTCTGCATGTGCCATAGTAGTTCTACAGAAAGAGGCTGCATTGGACAGCATTATCTTCCCATAAAATCAATTTCCCTCAACACCTGATATGCTTTCATAGGTGCAACAAGGTATACCGCACAGTACACAAATATCTTGCTTGGTCATGTATACAGAGGAAGGAGATAAAGGTCAGCTATACTTCTTCGGAAACATAATGAACCCTGGCAGATGAAGAATTTAACATTGATTTTCTCACAACAATGCTTTTTATTAGATACTGTGACAAGTTAGGTCTTGTAAAAAACATCCTGGATATGGGACAAAAGGGACACGATTCATGATAAGGTGAGAGCATCTCTAAAATCATTAGGCAGGGACAAACTGGAGACATGGTGTCAGGTTTTATATGCAAGACTGAGTCTGATCAGCAGGGTCCCATTCTTTTGGATCAATTTTATACACTCAGTAAATAATCATAATTAATAATAATCTTTTACATTATCATAATGAAATTAATATTTTTATGTTAATTATGTGCTTTCATTTCCTAACAGGTAAGACCAGTATCAGTGTCAGACTAGTGTCAACTAAAGATGATGATAAAGAATCAATATGTGTGGAAAAAGCAGCCACAGAGGAAACTGAGCTCATAAACTGGTAGGAGTGGGAGCTTGTTTGGCCAGTTCTTTCTGCAGTTTGTCAGGCTTAGAGCTGTGACTGGGCTGCACTGATTGTGAGAACAGAGCCTTTAGGAGCAAGGCCAAGGAATTAGTGCCAGCCTATTTAAACAGCTATTCAGCATTTGGATTTACAGAATGTGGTGCGACGACACACATCTTCATCGCATCAGTCTTGACCTATATATGACACTGGAATGCTAGTTTCTGTAACTAGACTGTGAAGGGTTTTGTTCTTCTCAGCTTTATTAAAACTGAAAAGCTGCATTAAGTATTTTTCCCCAGAGAAGTCTGCAAAAGATAATTTATGATAACTCAACTCAAAAAACTTCATTCAACATCGCAACCACAGTTAAATTAAAACCTTAGCTGGTTATTTAATGACCTGTTTCATTTACCTGATACCTCAATGGTTCATCACCTGACATCTCCATTTGCTGCTGACGTCAACAGCCTCACTTTCAGGCTTCATCAGCAGCATGACATCCATTTGTGGAGGGGAAGGGATGGGGAATTGGGGAGCACACAGACACACATGCACAAGCTCTCAGCCCTGTAACCATACACATGCACACAGAGAATCCCATCTGAGATTTTAAAGACCATGCTCTCTAACTGTCACTCCTAGTTACAGACCTATCATGCAGAAATGCTGACTTATTCATGTCTTTCATGCAAACCTGGATGCACAGAGGAAACTGAAGCTGGCTGGGACCGGGCTCCGCCCCAGCCAGCTTCAGTTTCCTCTAAATGTGTGTGTTTGTGTGTCTCTTCCAGTACATTAATACTGTACATTACTCACCCATGCTGTCACAAGTTAGCCACAACAAATATATATAT
>JBAMHV010000012.1:7845346-7885045 GCA_037177535.1 Pseudomugil gertrudae | reverse complement strand
TATATATCAAAGCTAACGTATTGTTTACAACAATATAGAATTTCTGTCCAGTTAGGTGGAAAAGGAGAATATATTACACCATGTTATATGGAGCTATATTTTCATGTTACAGCACATTCACTTGCAGCAGCAGAGAGCATGGCTCATAGATAATGGCAACTCCTAATACAGGATCACAAAATACACAAAAACAGCAGTGCAAAGCTTGTGTTTGCAGGTGAGCTTTTATTATTAATGGTAAAACTGGTATAAAACTGTTTAATGATTAAACTGTTACTTTCATATATATTTGTCCACTTTTGTGTGTCTGTAAAAATAGTGATAAATAACTTGTATTTTTAAATTGTTGCATGAGGTTACATGAGCCACCTGTGAATACAAACCATTTTTCACAAATCTTTAATTGTGCTGCCCGACTGAGAGAAAAATAGAAGATAAGTAAATATAAAGTTGGCTAGAATTTTTTCTGAGACCTATTAGGATTGTGTGAGAGTGTTACCTGCCAGGTGGATGCTGTTAAAAGTGTGAAAGCTCTTTGTAAATCTGTCTGCATTTCCTGTAATACTTACTGAAGGCTTGTTATTGGTAGATATGCAGGCATGTGTGTGTTACTGTGCAAAAGTGCATGTACAGCCTCTAGGAAGGCATTTGAATTGTGACATTTCCCAGTGAGAGCAAACTTTCAGGTATGTGATGATCATTATTCTGCTGCTCAGGGGCAGCAGAGCCACAGTTTAAAATCAGCTGTGATGCTGTAGCTAGCTCTGTTTTCACCTTGTGTGTCTGCCTGTGTGTGTAATCATGACTAAAAATGGTCCTGAAAGTACCTGTAGCGGGGACAGTATCACATAGAAGGCAACTGAGTACTTTGGGAGATGTTAGTATACCTGCATATAGATTGTGCCAACATAAAATATTGCAATTTTATAACACAGAGACAGAAGAAACTTTAAGGTCGACATGTCTGAGATTAAGATGAGTCCAAACCAGGACTACTTTATTTTCATGCTATAAACTAACGAATCATGGGTCACATGGGTCACACTGCCATTGAGTTGAAGCATATAACAACTGGCAGGATGTCATTCATTAGACGGTCTCTAGATGTACATTTTTATACTCCTGCCTTCACATAGAAACTGATACTCAGTCCATGACGTCTTGAGTAGAGCTGTTGTTTTGAAGTATTGAACACTCTCATAATTAGGAAATGACATGTAGGAAGTGCATGAGGCCAAGCAGTATGATTTATAATTCCACTCTGAATTTATCTGCAAAGTCTTCTCAGCTGTACATGAAACAAAAAAGGTTTTTACCTTATTTTTATTTGTTTTATACTTTGTCCTCTTTTTAAGTATTTTCAGAAAGGAGGATAAGTGATGGGAAACTGATTCACTATCATCAAAATACTGAACTGATCTTAAGCTGTAGATTAAATTAGACTATTATTTTTATTTACAAGCCAATCTTTAAAAAACTTCTTAATTAAAGTTAAATATTCATTGTAGCTCATTAATATGTAAAGACATTCACCTCAAGAAAAATGTACAATTGTTTAGATCAGGGGTGCCCAAGTCCGGTCCTCAAGATCTACCATTCTGCAGCTTTTAGATGCAACTCTTATCCAATGTAGTGAATGGCTTGTTACCAGGCCTCTGCAGAGCTGGATGACACACAGAAGAGGGAATTCAGCTGTTTGATTCAGGTGTGTTTGAGAAGGAGTGCATCTAAAAGTTGCAGGAATGTAGATCTCGAGGACCCGACTTGGGCATCTCTGGTTTAGACATACACAAAAGTGCTTTAGGTTCCACCACTAGGGGACACCCCAAGCGCAAAATGTTTATATATTGCAAATTTCTGAATTGATTGGTAAGATTTCTGCTTGGACTTTGGGGAGGAGGGACTGCTCATGGAGAAAACAGGGCGATGAAAAATAGAAGCGGACAACACTGATGAAAAGCAAGTCTCAGCTTTTAGAGCCCACAGTTAAGTCATCTTCCAACTGCAAAAAAAGAAAATTTAAAAGAAAATGTTTGTAATTTATCAGAAAAATGAGTCTTTCAGAAAGCCAAACATCTGTCTGTAATAAAACACTTTCAGTCAGTCGACCTATTTGACACGACCAATCTTCATTCAAGAGCTTTTGATGCCTTAAAAAAATGTCTACAGTGACGTTCATGTCCAGTTGTATTTACAGTATGGACAGCATCTTATAAATCAATAACTGAAACATTCATCAATATGTTTTAACCATTAACTTTTATAAACCTTTGACCTTTTAAGATGTAAGCTCTCCCATGTATACTGACAACAGAAAAACACCATCAGAAACATGACCTCCTTGGGTTTGTCTGAAAAAAAGTTGGTGTTAAACTGCTTACATGGTCACTGTGAAGACTGAACCATCTGTATTAATATCTCACTAATTTTGTTCTACTTCCGTTAACTTAAATAAGCGTGAAACTCAGTAATCAACCTACAAAGCGAAGGCTTCAGTCAGCACCTCAACCCATCCGTCCATTATCTACCGCTTCATATCCTGAACAGGGTCGCGGGGGGGCTGGAGCCAATCCCAGCTGACATCGGGCGAGTGGTGGGGTACACCCTGGACAGGTCGCCAGTCCATCACTCAGTCAGCACCTTCCTCTTGTTTTTTTTATTTTAGTTTCTTCTTCCTCCTTTATTTGATTTAAATATTTTTTTCCCACTGGGATATGACATCAACCGTGTGAGTTTTGTCTAATGTGACTGAAATTAATAATAAATAACAAGGACAACAAAATAAAAACAACTTCAATTTAAATTAGCATTATGTGTTATCTTCATTTATTCTTCTACAGTAGCACATATACTGATATTTAATTGTCTAAACAAATCTCACAAATGATCTATTTTCTTGGACTCCAGAAGTAAATTGTGGTTAAAAAAATACCACTCATTCTTTTTACCGCCTACAGGGAGAATACGTTATTTTTCTGTATAAACCAAAACTACTGGACTGATTTTTATGATTTTTTTTTTTTATGAGAATCAAATGATTCCATGAAATTATGGGAGTGATTCAGATTACCATCTGGATTCAGATTAAAAAAAAAAAAAGTATTATTGCAATATAGAGTCATTTTCATCATGTATGCATATAACACCATGATAAATTATCACGGTGCTTGGCCAAAAACAAGACAAGTTCCCAACAGGTTTTACATTTATCGAAATTAGATACGAATTAATGCAAAATTCTGGAAACTACAACCAAGAACAAGAAAAAATTAGAAATCTTTTAAATCTTCATCTCTACATGGAGAATAAATTAAGATATAAAGATGCAGCAAAATACCACAAAATAGCCAATTTACTGTGGATTCATTATCAGTGTATGCAGGAGTTTAATAGTGTTTCCATATAAAAAGATATAAAAATATAGCACAGGGTGGAAATCACAACATGGGTGGAAATGAGCTGCTTAGTGAAAGTCTGCACTTTGTACTTTAGTATTACAGGTATGGTATAAACACAGGGTTCAAAGGGTTAAATTTAAGATATAAATTGCTTGTGTTTTGCATGTGCTGTCATTGCTGCAGTTTGTGAGCACTGTATCCACATCACCTGGTGGTGAAGGTCAGTTTTCAAATGATACAACTTCTGCACGTGTACACATATTTTTTACTATAAAAAGTTAGAAGCTGCAGGGCTAACAGTTTGCATGGACCTGCTCAAAACCAGAATCCGTAGACTGTGTTATTGCAATACAGAGGTCCTTTTACATGGTTAAGTATAAGCTATAACTGTTCACACACATGGAGTGAGACAGTTACATTTCTATAGATCAGTTTCAGTTTTAATGTTGTTTGATGAACCTCAGTCAGAAACAGGCTCAGTGGTTTTAGAGTGAGAAAACACAGGAGCAACAGCTAAATAATGCCCCCTCCCATCAAGCCTAAGTGCTAAATTACAGCTGTTACACCTGCATACACAGCCCATTGATCAAAGTGTCTGAGTAAAACAGGGTGCACTTCACTGTTTATGCAGCGGTTTTGCAGCTACCGAAGTCCTCTGCTTTCACACAAACATTTTTCATGGATGAACTGATGAGAGAGATTATGCATGGGTAAACATTTGCAGATATTTAAATTACACATTAATTATTGGATATATCCAGTCTTATTTGTAGCTTCCAAAAGGTCTCCCGAATAATAATTTCATTTAGCTAATTCTCACATTATATCATATAACATTTGGAGAAACATTTAAAAAAGATTGCAGTGCATCACAGCAAAGGGACAAACAAATACAAGAGTGAACAAAATTAGCATTTTTAGTGCACTAATTATAAGACTCATGATCACTTAAACTATACAATTAAATGCAGACATACCATTTCTTTATATGCAAATATACAAACATACAAATCTACTATTTTTGCATGAAGAAAACTGTAATATTCTGTGCTGCAGACTCACCATATAGCAAACTGAACCTTGACTGTGTTTCTAAAAACCAGCAGTATCACTTTCAAGCCTGTAGCTGTTTACCAGAGTTAGACTAGATCCTTATAATCCCCGCTTTCCTGTCTGTTTCCAGCACAACCCACAAGTGCATATCAGTTATACGATGACGGAAACAGCTGAACACAGTCTTGTCTTTGAATGCAAATATGCTCTGAAAGTCACATGTAGAAAGGGCTTCAGCGGTTAGATATAACCACATATTTACTATTTCCCCCCTCACACCATTTGGAGAAAACAAAAAGACTGTGGGGTCCACAGGAAGCAGCAGCAGAGTGATTTGGTATCTGACAAGCAATAGCACAATAGTAGTTACCAGTGTAAATAGGCTGCGGTTCTGTCTGCACTGTATGATCCACGGGTGAACAGCAACCACTGCAAGCCTGTGTAACAAATGATGCAGCTCCATTGACCTAGCAGTAACACACAGCTCACCAGGGTTCATAAAGACATCCGATCACCTGCACCTGCCTGAGTCTGCCAAAATAGGAGCCAATCAAGGTGTGTGGATAAAGACCATCTGTATCTAGGAGTAGGATGTGTCTGCAATTGCAGTTTAGCAATAGATCCTTTGGACTCTGTGCTCTGGGACTGCTTTGCACAGATGCCATCAGACTGGTATGAATAGTTTAAAGCTTAGATGAACCAGCTGACTATCCATTTAGTTCTTAATGTTCAGGTAAGTAAAAAGTGTGAAAGTTTAAGTTTATTTTCTTACATTTTCTTTCCTATTTTGGACTTAATGATGTGTGTGTATGACCAAAATACTTCTTCACTAGAGTGTATCTGACCTGAGAGCCTGAGGTATTTATGCTTTCCTTTAGCGTACACATTTTCCTCCATTCACAATATTGAATGAGAAACTGAAACTTTTTAATCTCAGTTGACTGACATGCACAGGTAAATACAACCGCATTCAGGATCCTTTGATCCTGAATTTGAAGACTCTTTGGTGTTGCTATCCTTTATGTGTTGTTTGCTGTTCCACAAAGGAAAGATTTCCCCCTAAGCTGGCATTAAAAGAAAAAGTTTAACACCACAATGTGCTGATTAAAGTCATACTAATGCACACAGTAGGACTTTGTTTATTCTTATAATTCTAATAAATCATTTCATGACCCCTGAGGTGTAACTTGTGACCCAACAAAGAGAGTCAGATTTGCTAGGAAACCCCAACTGCTGAGCAATATAAGCTGCACTAATGTTGGTCTGGAAAGTACTGCTTTAGGAATATTAATCAATTAAAAAATGCCATAAATAATCACTCAATAGCAATGTCCGTACACTGCATTATTTCTGCTTTAAGCTGAGATTTGAAGACAGAGCTTCTACTTGTGTTACTTAGGGATTTCCACATTGTTCTTGTTAATAGAAGGAAAACAGGGGAAGAGAGGTGAAACATCAGAAACACAGGAAATTGCATGCTGTTATAAGATGTTTGTGGCCACACTAAAGGTAGCTGCAATCTTTTAGAGTCCTTCCAAGCCAGCAAGTTGCAACACCTTACTGTAAGCCACTGGAGTGGCCAAAAGATTTCTTTGATACACTGGCACCTGGGACAACTTTAGCACGATAAGCGAGATAAGCTTTGACACGAGCATATTTCCAGAGTTCAAACTAACTGGTGAGCATCTTGACATTATTGAGCTAGAATTATACTCTGCTTGCCACCCACACTACTCCACTTCAAAGTGTGTGTGAGTGTGTGCGTGAGGGAGAGAGCAAGCGAGTTAAAGATTAAAGAATTTAGAGACACAATGTGCGAAAAACAGAAACGCTGCATTCAGTTTTATTTGGTTTGAGACCTACAGAAATTGCACTGCTACTGATGCTAGCAGATGAAATCCATTTCTCTCTTTTTTTTATATTCTGTTTGGAATTGATTCACCTGCATGTGTCAGAAACAAAACCGTAATACATTTCTAACACAGAATTTTAATGAGCTCTAACAAAATAGTTGCACTAAGAAGATATGGATACAGTGGGCTTGCCATTCAGGAAGTATGCTGACTATGAAATGCACATTAATGCCTGATTTGAGTATTCTTGAAAAATATAATCTGATTAAATTGCAATATAGTAAATTGAAAAAGTGATTAGAAGCACACATATTCTGACAAAAAAAGCAGTACTGACAGCTCCTTGCTCTGGAGTACAGTTATGTGAAAGTGCACACACACAGGCTATTTCACGGATTATTATTATTATATTATGATAAGTCCTTCAAAAAATATTAGCTTCCTCCCCTCAGGGTCGATATGTCAACACGTAAATGTGTTGTAGAAGTATGATCTAGGTGGTAAAGCTTGTGGCAGTACGTTTGAGCGCATGTGTAAGCAGTTATGCTTGTGTTTTGTTTCAGGCTTACAGTTTTCATTCTTGGAAATTTATGTTGATTTTGGCTGACTTTTTCTCAAGATAAAACATCTGGCTCATGCATCACTGACCTCAGATGGCAAATGGACCATAAATTTAAGCAACAACTTTTTGAACTTTGCGTGTTGTTTTCAGACTTTACCTGATGACCCCTCCGATGAAAACCAAGGAAAGTAAAGGCTCATTTGGAAAATCACAGTAACTAAAAAGCACGTGCTCTTAGTGTGTGTGTGTGTGTGCTCGCGTGTTTGCGTGTTTACCCCGGCACCAGGAGGGACCACCGGGGAGGGAAGGGCGGTCCTGAGACCGGAGAGACTGTACAAAAGAGTCTTTGAACCTGATTACATTCTGATTAACGTCGCCACAAAGCGTTGCGTCTCTGTTGCGTTTCCAAATTTACAAATTGCATCTCTGATGATCAGAGCCAAGAGAGTAATTCCATTAAATTCCAAAACAACCTTCAAACATTTTTCTTTTCTCTTTTTTCCCCCCTCTGTCTGTGTTGACACTATTATTAGCGCTCAAGCTTTCTCTCTTTCCGACGCGCATTCCTCTGAAATGCCGCTGCGTAAAAATAGAAATACAGTTGTCCATAACTGGCGTCCATTGACACAATAGCTCCCGTTCCTCTGCCGTAGCTCCTCCCTGTATGTGTGAGAGAGTGTGTGCGTGTGTGTGTGCGTAGCGGGTGGGTGACAGCTGGGCTCGCTGCGCTCCGCTCCAGTCTGGTAAGAAGCTTCATCTCCAAATAGGATGACCGTCGGCTTTTGTGGAAAGGACTGTGTACAGCAGCTACGTAGCTAGTTCTGGGACACCCACTTGGTTCCGTTTGTTCAGTTTACCTGAGGGGAAATCTTGGAACTAAAATAGCGCGTTTCCCTGTCTGCTTAGTGTGGATTTCTGATGGATATTCCGATTTGAAGTGGTGTGATTTCAGCGCGGCATGTAACAAAAAGAAGCGCAAGAGAAAAGTAGCGCTCGTATTGTTATTCTGAATCGAGCTCCATCTGAACTGCTTAAAGAGACAAATGTAATGGATTACTTAAAGGCAGAGCTGTAGAACAACAACGAGGCATATCCATTCATGAGCTGAAGGTAAGATTTCTTTGTTTATTGAAAACTTTATGCGCTTGCTTGTACCAGTCTCCAGCCGCGGAGGCAGCGGGCGGCAAGTGCACAGGCGTCACTGGAGGTTACTTTATTTACCTAATTGTTTCTTACTTATTGTTCTTAAGTTTTAAGGAACTTAAACTAATACATAATACGCAATTAATTCTTAATGAATCGTTAAACTACGGTGGTTTCCTTGAAGAGGAATAACCTCTGCCGATATAAACAACAGAATTCCGTGCGTAATCCGTTTTCTACTGTTTACTCATATGGAATAAAGAGGTGCAGGTCTCCCGTAGACCTGTTTGGGATCGCACAGAGGGAAAAACAAGCTAAACATGTATTCTTCTAGGCAGGTGCACAAATGGCAAACTAAATTAAAACAAAGCGGGTTTCCGAACTTTCAGGGAGGTTAAGGCTGTTTCTGTTCTCCCGTCTTAATTTGTTTAGATTTTAGAAAGTTACAAAAAAGCAATAAGATGTATAATAATGTGGCAATTTTCAAAAATTGCACGAGCTGTTTTATAAAAGGCACAGCATCCAAGCGTCGCGCTGTATGAAGGGATTTTCAGTTTTACAGAGAAGGTTGTGATGCACGTTGCTTTTCTTTCTGTTGATCTTTATCATAAATCTGAAAGCAGAGAGATCTGACGTGAACTAATTAGTCATTTTATATTTATATTTTACATACTCTACCGCCTACCAATTTTTCACTGTTTCATCCACATGGAAACATAAGGTGTGTTCAGGGTTTTTAAGTTATAAGAAGTGGTAACATTAACTTCTATCCAAAAGGATCAAGTCAGCGTTAGTATTTATGATGTTCTGGTGTCAGAAGTGGATTCGCTGTGAGATGAAGTGGTGCAGCAACTATAACAAGGATGGAGAGAGAACCACATCCAGCAGCTCCGTCTGCCAACACCCAGTCACTCCTCTGGTTCCTCTCCCCTCCTCTCCCCTCTTCTCTCCCTTCCCTTAAACACTCCCCTAGAGGCTGGGAAAATGATTTTTTAGAAATGTAGGTTATAGATTAAGAAGTTTGGAAACGAGATGATAGAAATGGGTGCACACAGCAAAATGCACATCTTTTAAGCCACTGCACATATTTATGAAATGTTACTCTAGTATCAGCTTTATAAAAAAAAAGAAAAAAAAAAGATTTTTTTTACTTCTAATCTGAAAGGAAATAGTGCTGAAGTTAGCATTTCCCCCTCCTGAGTAGAGACTAGTAATATTTCAACCTTCTGCATGAGTGTTTTTTTTTATCTGTGACCATATCTTTCCACCACTTGGCCAAACTCAGTAATTCTGTTGATAAACATTAAATGTGAAGATTAATGTTTTAACATTTTGAGGCTGTACCTACAACATCAGCCTCAAGGCATTTACATTTCCTGGAGGCCTGTTTTTGAGATGTTTCATAAGCTGTAAATCCCACTTTTTCATTAAGGCTAAAACAAGAGAAACCAAAGGGCTAATCCTGCTGTTAACACTTTATATACGCTGGCATGTTGTGGTGCTGATACGTGAATTACAGCATGATTACCTTTGTGACAGCAGCTTGCCTGTTGTCCTCTTGGAGAGGCAGAACACAGCGGAGCGACCCGAGTTGATGCTTGTATTTGGAGCAATGCTCTGTGGAGCGTTTGATCCACCGATCCCCTAACAATAGCAAAGGGGACGACATTGTGTGTGACTGATGTGAATTTGTCACACTGTATGTGTGTGAGTTTGTGTGTGTGTTAGGGGAAGACAGAGGCAGAGAGAGAGAGTTTGTATTTACCTTTGCCAGCTAAGGACACATTGAAATGCTGGCTGAACGCAGCAGGTCTGAATAATTGATAAATGGCTTTGCTCCTGTTCAAATGAATTGGTCCTCTATCATAAAGACTGAGACCAGCCAGCTGCTGTTAACCACTGGTCCTCATTCAGTCAGTGTCAATACCCAGCGTTCAAAAGAGTGTGTATTTATGCATATTTTATAAAAGCCATGTTTTATTGATGCTCATGCTCGGTGTGTGGGCTGTTTTTTTTAAACTATTAGAGTACAAGAAAGCATCAAACCTGTCTCACTCATTTGAATGTGATTTATTGATGCTTAACCCACTTTCCACATAGATTGCTGTCGCTTCATGGTGCTGCCTTAATGCAACACGATAAACCTTTTTTACCGGCAAAGAAAAAAAGACAATAAAGCGTTTGTTTAAATGGTAATTTAGCACACATTTGAAAAATGTAGGCCAGCTTATTAAAAAATCTTATATTTCAATGCAAACATCCTTTACAGGAGGAGGTTTACTGATCTGAACTGGTTTTGCTTTTGATTTAGGTGAAAAAAGAAACTTTTTCCCAGCATTAAATAAGTAAAAACAAAATTCTACTCAACCTTCAGTCATTTTAGTTCAAGTTGGGTATGATTTCTCTGACCTCCAGTGTTGAGGTGATTATTTGATAAATAGACGACCTCTCATAACTCACTAAGACTGCTCGGTACATGAGATGACATGGTAGAAAGGCGTTCTTTTTCAGCTGAGAGTTGATTTTGTCATCATCTCATCCTTTATGGTGAAATTAGTAAGTTTTTCTTACTGTTAATAGCATTTGGCAACTTATAGATGCATGTATCAGAACAGTGCAGTGGTCTCTATCCACTGCATGGCTCATTGAGAATGTAATCACGCTCTAATCACTTGTTGTTCCTGTTCTCTCTATACACACACAAAACACACACCCACATGGATGCATGGTGTTACAGTTTCTGTTTCATCATGCTGACATAACTGTTTTCGCCTACTTGTCCCTATCCACTTACAATGACTCTATGCTGCTTGTGCTGAATTAACCATTCATGTGTTCAACTCTCTTCATTTTTACTACGTTAAAATAATTGACTGCTTTTTGTACTGTGTGCCAAAAAAGCCGGAAGCATGAAGGACCAAGCAAGTGTCCGTTGTTGGCTGTTGGTACTTGGCAAAGCCTTGTTGTTAAAAATGAAGTGAATCAGAGTAGAAAGCCAGCCCACTATTACTGCTCAAGTAAAATCAGTTCCATGCCAAAGAAAGCCACATTTAAAATCGGATTATAACATCATGGGGTATTATTATGATAATTATTTATTTATTTATTTTTTATTTCACTTAAGTATGCAACATTAACGGGGTAATACCTTTGTCACAGCTGAGTTTGGTCTCCTGTCATTACTAAAATGGAGTGGAAAGCAAATGCATCTGTAGGGATAATCCGAAAGCAGTGGGGCTTTGTGGGAGTGCCCGTGTAATGGATGAATGACTGGCCTTTAAAAGAGCCCAGTCTTGCACCACAGATCAGTTGATGTAAATACACAGTGTTAAAATATAATGTCCTAGTTCTTGCCCTGCTGTTGTTGTGTTTTTACAGGTGGTGACACACGCTGCGATTCACGGGTATGACCACAGTCTGTGTGGACTCATTAGGGCCACATCCGCTACTGTGGCTGTGGTTGTATCTGTGGTTTAGTTTGTTTGCTGGGAGCCAATAAGGAAATGCATGTCATGTGGATGCTAGACGTTGGGAAAACTCGTGTTTCCTCTTCATTTGCTTCTCAGGCCCTATCGCTGCTGATAGCACACGTGTGTGCATGTTCTGTGTGTAGAGTGTTAGTCAAACCTCGTCCAATTTTCTGTGTGTATAGTACCACAAAGCATGGAGGGTGGCTAATGGTGGGGTGGAGGGTGGAGTGTGCACTCACTGTGTGTACTCTGCAAGTATGTGTGCATGTTTGCGTGGCGATGTTTGAGTGCATCTGTCCCTCCTCCCCAGGCCCCAGCGATTGGCACTGCATCTCTCATCTATTAATCATAGAGAGCGCTTGCTCTCTCGTTCCGTTGCCATAGTTTCAGGACCTGAGACAGTGTTGGGGTGCCGAGCTGCCTAGAGAGAGGAAAAGTGAGAGTACGAAGGGGGGGGAGAAAGGAGCGAAGGAAACGACAGGAAGAAGGGAGGGAGGTGTTACTGGAGGAAAGGAGGAAGCATGAGAGAGGTAGAATATGTACAGCAGAGGAGGAAAGAGGGGGGGATGACTGACAGAGCAATGGTGGGCTAACACACCAAGCAGGCCCTCACACGGTGGATGTGAGTGCTTCAAGAACCAAAATGGATTCCATTTTTATCTCAGCAGTAAATCCTCTATCTCCTCCTGTGTGAGCATCGCTTCTATTTCTCTCTCTCATGCACAAATACATAAAGAACTCTCCATATCGCCACTCTTTCCTTTCTAAAGAGAGCAGAAGAATATTTTCACAGTAGGCATGGGCTTTTGAACAGCACACTTGTGGGGTTGGTGCTTCTCGATGTGTCACAGTTCATTGAACTGCTTTTATTTCACCTTACTTTAAAATGGAAATGCTTTTCACTGAGCTGAGATGGAAGATGAGGCTCAGGCCTCCTGTTTCATGCTCAGTTAGATGTTTTGATGGTAAATCAAGCTGAATTTTCTGTTGTCATTATGTTAGGCAATGCCAGATTGTAGAAATCAGCCACAATGGAGATTTCTAAGACAGTGAACCTCTTCCTATTAAGCTTCTTTTCGTTGTTTTCTTGATTTTGTCCCTTCGACTGGCCCGTTTTCTGTCTTCCTTTTCTCCCACCGGTGCAGATGGAATACTGAACATGCGCTTTCACTTTCACAGAAGTGGCTCTTGTTTTGTCTGTTAGGCTTTGTGCCTCCCATATGACCTCATAATCTCATTTGGGTCTTTTAATGGCTAACCCTGCACTAATGTGGTGGTTGCATTATCGCCTTGTCTCTTCACATCATACCCTGCTTGTGAATATTTCCAGCGGGAGCTTTTTTTTTTTGGAGAATAGGCATCTGGCAGCACTGTAATCATAGGATTCTCACTACATACAACCTTTTACTCAGACGCATGTACACTTGTAGACACAGACTCACTTGCGCACATACAGAACACATTTTCTAAGTGCACTCAAATTCAGGCAGCGGGGCATTTTCTTTCATGTCACTAAGATTGAAAAGGAATAAAGAAAGCTTGTCAGTTTTACAATGATTCATGCAATGGGTGCCAGTGGGCAGAAACCCAATAATACCTGATTGTGAAGTGCACTGTATAATACTCCCTTCCTCATGTGTGGACTTCTGCGGGGGAATTACCATTAGGAGACAGAGGGACAAAGAGAGAAGTGAGAGGGTGCGTTTACTCTCTGCGCTGATGGCCCTGAAGTGCTTTTGTGCCTTTGAAGCGATGGGATTGCAGGTGACATCATAGCGGCCACATTCTCAGGTGCAGCAGGTGAATTAATCCAGGTGGAGGATGGGGGTAAAGGTGCATGTGTGTGTGTGTGTGTGCAAATCTGCTATGCTCCTCAGTATCAATGGAAGCATGCATGCATGTGTGGATTTGTTGGTGTGTGTGCATCCGTCATCAAAGCAGAGGAAAGCCAGTGCGTAAGGTGATCTGTATGCTTACGGCGGAACAGCAGTCATCCTCTCCCAGAGGCTGCGAGCTTCGTTGAATGTGGGAGAAGCACCATTTTCTCAGAAGCCCCGCTGCTAGGTTCCACATGTGAGCAAAGCGAGACTAGAACGGTTCCATGTTTCTGGATTTGCTCCACAGCAACCTTTCTGTTCAAATGACGTCTCAGTAGTGATATCGTGTATCGTCTTACACTGATCACAACTGGATGCAAGCATTTGTGAGCTGGCTTTAAGCCATGGTAGGACACGTTCAGCTCAAACAACTGTCATGGATACCTGATTCAGCAGGTTATTATTGGAGCAGAAATCCTCAGTTCATCTGACACTCTGGTAATGATCAGTCATGTAATTGCCCCTCAGTGAATATTGATTATTTCCAGGTGGTTGGCAAATCCATACAATGACCTGCAGTTTTCTTTGCCCGTAAGACACAAATTGAGTGAAGAGAAACTTTAAATCATGTGAATAAATACCTCATAAAAATCCAAAACTACGCAGCTAGTACCTCCTTCGTTTAGACTGTTTCTTATAACAAACAAAAAAAACACAAAAAACATGTTCTTCATAGTTTCTCTCAACCCATGTTAAGAAACTCTCCCCGTCACAGTGGCTGGTAGACTACAAGTGATTCCCCGGAGGGTCCTCTATTTCACAATCCAATCAGGCAGAACTCTGAACAATATTACCTCTGTGTGTGTGTGTGTACATTTATTACATAGTTAATGAACAAATTGCAGCCATGTGGCATGGTCTGGTGGTGTGGCTGGTGAAAAAAGAAACACACGCACACACTCCAGTCCCCAGTCACTCTTCTCTCTTTTCACCACAATGCACACACATGCTCCACCACAAGGCTCCCAGTGTTCTTGAGCTGTCTGTCCATCAGCTCATGCAGAGCACTGGGCTGGGAGTACTTATCATCACCGTGCTGAATGGGGGGCCTTCACAAAGGCCCACTCATATACATACATACATACATACATACATTCATATATATATATATAGCTTAACTTATCACATTTATAGAAGATGGAAAAAACAAATTCTAGACTTCCTCTGTTTAAAGATCAATCTGTCTATTTTCTATACCACTTAATCCAATTCAGGGTCACAGAGGGGGCTGGAGTCTTTTCCAGCTGCTATCAGGCTAGAGGTGGGGCTCACCCTAAATGGGTCTCCAGTCTACCACAAGGCCAACAGGGACAAATGAAAAAAGCAACTACTCACATGAGTACTCACTCCTAAAGTCAATTTAGGTTTATAAATTCAACCTAAGATGCAAGTTTCTGGGCTTTAGGAAGCTAATGTACCTGGAGAAACCATTAAGGGAAGAGCATGTTAGCAGACAAATCAAAAGATCTGTTGTGACCTCCTGAATCCTATTTGTTTTTAGACAATAACTTGCATAAGATATAACACATGGGCTTCCTTATTTGCTGGTAGTTTAATTTTTTTACTGGCTTTCCACTCATAAAGTGAAGAGGTGGATTCTATCAAAATATCCAACTTTTCAAAAGCTTATGCTTTCTTTGCCTGTTTCCTCTCTTGGTAATAGCTGTGTAGAAAAATAATTGGTAGAAGAACAGAGAAAAAATCTCAAAAGCAACACATAAAAAAGTCACTCAGGTGTCTGACAACCATGCAGATATGTTGTAGGTTAGGGGCACAGAGGACTACACAGACACACAGAGGTAACTAAAGACAAGTAGAGAGCCAGAGAACCTGTCAAAGAGGGTAATAGAAAGAGATTGGACAGTTAGTTAAAGAGATAGGCAGTGAGGCTTTGAGTCACAGAGGGTAAAAAACTCAACGCATCTCTCTTTCAAAATGATTTCACATGAAAAGAAATCATTTTCCACCTTTCCCTATCCATCCCCTTTTAATGTGGACAAAAGGTGCTCTGTATGTGTGCAGGTAATCAGGGAAAAGGTTGATAGGCAGGAAGACAGACAAGCTGAGAGGCAGTCAGGGAGAAGTTGTGCCCTGCATAATAATGTATTCATTCATCCCCCCGCTCTGATAATGTTCACTGCTATCTTGGGTTGATTCATTCATGACATTCTGCTGGGGGCCTTTTTTCCCCCATTATTTGTTAAAAAGCCTTGTTGCTTTTCTAAACCTCTTAAGGTTTTCTAACTGAATTGTTCAGGAGGTGGATTTACGAAGGTGTATGAAGCTGCATGCGTGCATTTAAGCTGTAGTTTAGTTGGCATGCACTCTTACCTTCTTGTTTGTTTAATGGAATGGGTTTAATTGTATAAAAAAACCCCACAAAACAAACAAACAAACTAACAAAAAAAACCAAAAACAAAACAAAAAGGCAAATCTTCCATTTATTGATTGCAGTATTACACAGCAATTGAACCCTTGATTATTTAATTGGATTTGGATTTGGAGGCATGGCTGTGAGCCCAGCTCTTCTGAAGAGAGTTTGTTGAGTCAAAACTGGTGTGACATCATCATGGAAGTGTGTTTTCTCAGCATCAAATCTAGCAAAAGCTGTTTTACAGGTATGAGAAGCTGAGGTCATCCTTCATCCTTCATACATATAAATCCTCATTTCCTTTTGTTTCTGTTTGGCTTTGCTTCTTACTGCAGCACATGTGAACTACCTGCATGGGTTATGTCTGGTAATGCTAGCCTGGTAACCAGATAGGAACACTGTGTGGCAGATAAGGTTGTCTACAGGCACAATCTGTTAATCATTTACGTGGTTTGGATGAGTCTTACTGATGTCTTATTTTGCACAGCTAATTCTAATTCACAGAGTGATGCTCTATCTGCTATTCTTAATGTTAAGCCTTATTACATATTAAAAATTTGAGCTGGTTTTAAAGGGTAATTGCTGCAACAAACATAACTACTTACTGTGACGTGGTTTTTTGGTTGTGTGGTTGCTATTGTGATCTCCTACCTGATCTCCATCTTGAGTTTACACTGCAAAATTACAGTACATTACATCACTACATATGACAACAAAGACATCAGACAGCAAGCGAAGGAGGTGGGATGAGTCTTTGGAGGTGCAGCTCTGACCTAGATAAGATTGGGAGTTTGCAGCGTTAAGCTGATCCTGTGGTGCAGGCCTATTGTTGTCATTCAGCCTGTACCTGACTTTGATCTTCATCTTCCACGTATGCTGCGCTGAATATGTTTTTCTGTTGAGTCCTGTGAGGTACAGTTATCCCGAGCTTGCTTCTTCTTGCAGACTGGTTGACTGTCGGATGCTCTGTTTAGAACAAACAGCTTTTCACACAGCCAGCTGATAAGCAGGGACATAGCGGTGTATTCACTCTGGCGCCACTGCAACAGTCATTTGTTTCACACATTAACAGGTAAAGGACGGAGTGTGTGCTTGTGAGTGTGTTTGTCTGTGCATGTGTACTTTGTGTTAACTCTGGGTGAACTAAACTTTGGTAAATGAGTAGTTACAGATAAAACAGACAGCTCAGACAAAGATATTTGGTGTTTTTACAAAAGAGTAAAAAGGAGGATGTGAGCACTAATAGCTTGATTCTTTGTGTACACACACACTCTCTCTCTGTCTCTCTCTCGTACCATAAAATGCACATGAATGTGCGCAAGCATGCACAAATATTTAAAGTCAATAAACCAAGGCTAAAGCCAACAAATGGCTGACAGCTGAACAGTTAAATGACCAGGCTGAAATCCACCTGTCATAGAATTCACCATCTTACAAGGATTTCCGTTTTTATGACTATGGTACGTGCTAGCCGTTGCACATATTTACCATAAATAA
Organism: Pseudomugil gertrudae; assembly: GCA_037177535.1. Classification (NCBI taxonomy): domain Eukaryota; kingdom Metazoa; phylum Chordata; class Actinopteri; order Atheriniformes; family Pseudomugilidae; genus Pseudomugil; species Pseudomugil gertrudae. The sequence continues at coordinate 7,867,821 of JBAMHV010000012.1, read as the reverse complement.
CATTACAGGCACACTTTTTGCATCACACCCAAGAAAACCATTTGACTCTTATACAAGCAGTTTGTGGAGGTACTTGCTCATAATTCCCCATTTTGTATTCTGGTTTGAGAGGTATGGTGATTACAGAGTGCAGACATCTGCAGGGTTTCAGTTATTTCCACTTCCACTTCACACCGGCATCTCCATCTTATTCAGAGTGATTTTATGAAGCAGCCTGCATGGCCTGAATTACCTGTGGGGGACTTTTTCCCTATCTCTGCACCTTGGATAATAAGGTGTGACTTCTCATTGCCTGTCCCACCCTGGAGGCACTTGGATAGTTACTCCCTCATCATGGTGATTTCCATGCTTGTAACACTTGGCTAATTACTATAGTAAATTCTGTCTGGGCTGTGACAACAGCATCAGCTGAATGGAAATGATGAGCACACAGGAGATACTTTAATTAATTAATTGTTATCTGCAATCCTTGACTGGAGTTAATGTGCCACAACATGAAGCAAGGGACTATTTTTATCCAAAGTATCTGACTAGAAAGCAATACAGTTATTTAGGATGAATGAACTGGTCTTAGCTGTAAGGCTGTTGTGTGCTACACTGGAATAAAACAAAGTGGCATTGCTTTAGCCAGTTTGGGAAAATCCAGGACTACACAGTTATCCTCTGATCCAGCTGAGTAGTTTCTCATCTGTTTTTCAGCCTTAATTCCTTGTGCCACGATATTGAGATTAAATAAAGATTGCGGTTATGGGAGATATTGATTTTAGTGGCCAGAATGTTAGCCGATTCTCAGGAGCTTTTCATAGCCATTAGCAATGGTTATTCATTCCTTGGGATGCATTGTGTTACAGCAAAGGAGGGTGTAGAAACGGATGGCAAGATTGTAATCAATACAAGCATTAATAGTTTTATTCTCTGTATTTCTTCTCTTTTTTTCACAAATGACTGCTGCCTTCCCCTTACAGACAAAAGCACTTCTATCATGAGTTCAAACCCATGGTTTGAATGCGCTTGATTATTGTCATCATATGATGTGGTCATAAGAGTGCAACAACAAAACCACGGTAGAAAGGTTAGTCATAGGAACAGCTTGCTGACTACAGTGAGCCTGCCATATGCTTCAAGTAAACAGAGCTAAAGAGAGATATTATTCACAGCGGGATGTAATGACGAGCTGGATACAGAAAAAAAAGGGGACCTGATTAGTCAAGAGGCTTTGGTTACCCTTTTAACTGATAGCTATCTCTCAAGCAGACAGAAAGAGAGAAGCACCTGTATTGCAGCCATTTGTGCAAGAGAACAAATAGTGGGTTTTATTACCATGCATATGATGCAACTTTATCCACCTCTGAGGGGTTTTATGGGGGGAGCATAATGAACAAATATGTGGAAGAGATAAGAGGCTTTTGGTAGATGTTTACAGCGTTTATAAACCCAGTTGGTCTTTATGAAATTCTACACACAATCTGGCTGGTAGGGATGTGTTTCTGCGAGTATTATGAGTAAATACTCGCGGAAGCACACATTGCATTAAGTTTAGTCACGCTATGCTATGGGTTGGGTTGTGTACATGTCCATTTCTGGTGTCTACTTCTGGGGTTTTGGGCAGGATTCTACATATCGAGTATCGGTGAGTCGGACATGTGCTGGGAGTCAGATGACTTTGTGGTCAGATCCAGATCTGATCCACGAGAAACCGGATTTTCTGACTCAGGTTTTCTTTGTTTTGCTGGCATCATATGCGTGCTTGAGAACACAGTTTAATGAGGGGTCAGCTGGGATCTGTGGTGTAGGACTGAAGCAATTACCAGATGAATCTGTTAGGTGACCCGCTGCAATTTAATTGGAAATTAAATAATTTTGGTAAGTCACATTTCATTATTATCTGAGCATTTTAGTGTTTTTAGATTCTTGTTAGTCTGTTTTTATACATAATTTCATAACACAATGAAGTAAAAAATCAATTGAGATGGAACAGTTTAATCATATTTTATATTCATACAATAGCAGAGCATAAAACATAATGAATCTAATAGTCCAACCTTGACAAATGAGCCTCATATACTTTATAGAAATTAACAAATGTCTCTGGCTTGAATGTTTTTGGCATCATTGTACACTACAACTCAACTGGGAGCATTAAAGCAAGGTATGCTGCAATATTGCTGCATAATATAACACTTTGTCACACCATCTGTTGTTTCTTTCAATTACAATATGTTCATGAAAGTGAACATGAGAGTGCAACCAAGCTAGGAGCACTAAGTTGTTGTTTCTATCAGCACAGCAAGCTCCTCAATTATAGATTTTGGCATTACAAGGGCTACAATTGCATCTTTTGTGATGTGGAGAAGAGATTGATTGAGGTACATCTGTTTGCAGGGTGTGCAGTGTTTCCTGTATGGAAACATAGCATGGATTTGGTTTGTTCCATTTAGCATTGTTGAGGGTTCAGTTAAGTCTGATTGTGTTTTGCCCACCCGCACTGCCAGCTGAGGATGTCAGCTATAAGCTGTAGTGGTCTATCACAAAGAGCCATTCAACAAAACGCCTTCTCCCAAACAGATCAAGTATAAAGATAAGACATTGAAACTCGTGTTGGATGCAGAACCAAATCATATGATATTTCCCCCTTCTGTGTTTCAGCCAGTAAGGCATCTGGGTAGTTTTCCCAAGGTATTGGGTCGGTTGAAGGTATTGAAATACAGAGGAAAGTATCAGGTCACAAAAAAATAGCTGATCTGCCTGCCTTCCTGCAGGTAAACTAAGAAGTATCATTCACATGTAAAGTTTATCTTTGCAGTTATCTTGTGCAGGTAAGTAAGAAGACCATAGAATCTAGTGACACCTTTCGATACATTTGCAGCGTATCTCTACAGTTACCTGCAGATGACTTATAGTAGCAATGAGACAACAAAAATGGAAACTGTTTAGTTGTTTCGTCTACCTAAGTATATGTTACTCAGTAATGCGTGTTAAATCCACTTCAATGTACACGGTAGCATGTTTTATAAACCATCTTGAGAGATGCAGCAACGTGTAGCAATCATTTTCCAAGCAGTTGCAACCTTTATTATCTATTCTGATATGGTAGCAGCCTGTGTAGGATCTCTGCATCACTATATCCTCTGCCTGCCATATTAGATGCGAAACTCTGTCTGTCATCCTGGGGTCTGAAGAAGCAGAGTGGTTGGTGACGTCACTCTTCTGCGCCACTTGGGATTGCGAATTCAAGTTGAGTTTTGCAGCACTTTTTGCGGGGTGAGCAGATAAAACAAAGAAGCTGCGTCGTTTTCGATCTCTTGTTAGTTGTGCCACAAAATGAGCAGTCTTGAAGGTGAAAATGAAACTGCAGTTTCGATGATTGATTAATCGTTTTATTTTATTTTAGTCAAAAATGGTTTGTTCTGCGTTTTAATTAGAATTTTTTTCAAGTCGCTTCCATAATTTCCAAAACGGTCTTTAAAAAATAGTTTAGGAAGTGGTTTCTTCCTTCCTGAAAATGTTGGTGGCTTACAGACTGCAAGGTTTAGTGTAGTTCAGAGTGTTTCTGTGAGGATGAATTGGTTGTGAACATAAAAATGCAGTAGATGTGCTTTTGGTGCTTGTCCTCTGAAGTACTCAGCATGGTGCTCTTGTACTTGAGATTTTGTGCATGTTTTTGTGCAAAAATCTGTGAAAGAGTGTGTACATCAAAGTTTTTACTTTGTGTTTCGTATTCTTTGTGCCACCCCTGCTGTGAGACTGTGTGTACTTCAGTTGTGTGCAACTGAATGTCTGCGCTGCTCCGGTGACCTCCTGTGAGGTGAATCTCGTAACGGTGAGAAAGCGGAGCAAGGTAGACCAGACCATGGCTGTAGAGGAAAAACAGGGCAGACAACCTGCGCACAGACCCTTCTTTATACCCCATTAATAACACAGTTCCGCGAAGGACAGCCCGAGGCCACAGAAGCTCTGTCAAGGTAGTTCATTGTGCTTTGGGAAGTGAGTTGTTCATATGGTAATAGCTGCTGAAGCGGGTTCCTTCAAAGCTCGTTTGTTTTAGTGAAAGTTGTAGTTGCTCACTGAGGGCGCCTGGATGGAATGTGACAGGGTGCGCTGCTGTTTAGTTACTGTAGCTTAATTGACCCTGAGAAAGCTGTGCGAAGGCGGAGGAGGGCGGGAGTAGGGTTAGTGCGAAAAAGAACAGAAGAAGAGGGAGGCTGGGAGAAATGGACACAGCAGTGGGGGGGCAAAATGAGAAAAGAGAAATTGATGGAAACAGAGGAGAAGGAGAAAAGAGAGGATGCTTCTTGTTAGCAGAAGCAGCTCTCCATGGGAATCTGTTAGGCAGAAAACGTCTTATTGGTGAGATGGAAATTCCTCTGATCTTCCTTTTACTAATGAGCCAACTTGTCCAGAATCATCATCTTTCTAATTATTTACTTCATTGTTATTTACTGTTCCATTTATAGTTTACTTGCTTATTATATGCTGATCTGCTGTTTTATTTTCTGGGTCAGGGAAAAGCTCGGTCCCGTCTCTTCCCATTAAGCTACAATGAGATGATGTTAAAAAAAACGTGACTCTGCAGGGAATATAGTTTTCCTGCAAAATAGATTTTTTGGTTGCTCTTACCAGAGATGATTGTTCTATGTATAGCAAGGTAAGTAGATTTTGCACCGTCCTCAAGGGAAAACTTTGCTCAGAGATGGCAATCAATAAAATGAATTGAAAATACAGCAATAAGAACAAAAGAAGCTGTAGAGGGTGTGTTTTTGGGTATCAGAGGACACTTTGATGCATGTAAAAATGAAAAAATGTTGAATACAGTCATCTTTATCAAAAGTGTCAATGTTATCTTCTTCCTTGTCTGAAAAACATCAGTCAAAACGCCCTGTTATCTCATGGAAATACTTCCTGACTGGAAAGCTAAAAGCAGCTTTAAGACATATAGCTATCTCACATCTTATGCTCAATAACAGAGAAAATACTATTTTTTGACATACGAACAAATATTTCTTGATTTCCTGTGATACTGCAAACAAATGTAAAACTTAAATTTGCACTTCTGAGTAACAGTAACTGATATTTATTTATTTATTTATTTGTGTAAACTCGTAAAATCAATTTAAGCTGTTGCTGTCTCATAAAAACACAAACCGTGAAGTGGACATAGAGATATGTGTGTGTGTGTGTGTGTGGGAGGAAGTCGATAGGAGGGTGTTTGACTGTTTGACATTCCCCTAAAGCCATAACTCGTTAGCTCTAATCTGACAGGTGTGATGAATGACACAGACACGCCACACACTCATGCTCTCACAACACACACACATGAATTTGTTTGTTGACTCCAGTGCCACCTTAAATGACCTGATCTTTTGCACAAATGCTCTCTAGAAGTCTGGATCAAAACAGACACGAGCAGAGACAGGACAAGCCATGCCCCTCTTTTCCTCTCCTCCTCCGTCTCCACTCAGGGCAAAGGTCACGAGTTAATCCAAAATGATGAGACCTCTGCAGACCTTGTCCAGACTCACCATTATTTGGGTTAAAACTGTTTAGCAATTGGAGGGGCTATTTTAAGGCCCCAGCTGCTGTACTTTCTATGTCTCTCAGTGGGAAACTCAAAGTCATTGATCTATTGCCTAGCAGCACCACCCCGCCTCACCTCAGTGGGAAGCCACAAAGCATCCACCCTGCAGCTTTCACCTTCAGATGGCATACCAGCTACATTGTGAGGTAAAAAAAACATTAAAGAGGATCAGTAAAAGATGCTTTTAGTGACACCAGCAGCCACTAAAAGCGATGCTCTGACATGAGGTAGAAGTTTCTGCTTTGTGTTTGGTACATACAGGCTGTGAATTGTAGTTCATGAATTATAGACCTTGTGTACCCTTGCCCTTTTGTAATATTTGGGAATATAAAAGTATTCCTCAGGTATGTGGACTGAAACAAAGATAAAATACCACCTGAATCTCCAGCCAAGCATTAAATAGCCTGGCGAAGAAATGCTGTTGATGAAGAGGAACAAAGAACCCATGTGACTGTTACAGAGTAGATATATTTTCCCTTCTGTTTTGTGTTGTTGCAGATGGGTGGTTTTACGAAGCTACTTATTAAAGTGTGTTATTTGACTGAAGCATAACATTTAGCTATTTTTATAATGAATTAATCTCTTTTGCACCTGTAGAGGTCAAGTTTTTGGTTATCTCTTGAGAAAACCTGTAGAAAAGGGGATTTAGGTTGTAGAAAATATTAGTGTTAGGCAATTTTATGCCAGAGATTTTGTCATGATAATGATCACGTTTAATTTAAAATATGTTTGAAGTCATTTTTATCATTATTTTAATTTTCTTGATTGTTTAGACACGAGGAAGACCAACAGGGGAAGCATTTGCACAAAGGAAACTAAAGTTTTCCTTTTGTCTCACATTTATCTGCCTTTCCGTCTCTATTCTGCAAGGTGTGTGTGTTAGTGGTCAAGTGGTAGAAGGGTGACGGTGAGAGAGAAATTACACATTTAATCCTGTGGTATGTGTGTGTGGTCCGTGTTGCTCATGTTGCAGAGACTGCGATATGACACATAATTTAGGGATTCACATACAACAATAATCCTTATATTGTAAAGTTAAGGGAAGGGTAAGTTTGGGTTAGGCAAGTAGAAATTATGGTTGAAGATAAGTGAATGCAAGGAACGGTAATATCCTCTGAAGTCACAGATATATGCTCTGTGTGTGAGGGTTAATGAGAGCGCAAAGTGAGGGTTAATGCTGGACTGTTGGGCGCCAAATCTCTCATGTAAAAGTCAATACAATCTAACTGTTTCCCAAGAGACAACAAGAAAAAAGACTTGTTTGAATAATGGAGCAGCTGAAAGGTGTGGGCATAAAAATGTACACTAAATTTACTCGAGTCTAAATCAATACGTAATGACTAGGAATAATTTTGGTCTGTGAAAGCGATCTCCATGCAGGGACAAATTACCCCTTTTTGAATATTATCTGTAAGCTTTTACATAGTGTTTCTCTGTCTTAATAACGCATGCATTACCAGTGGTTGGGTGGGGTGGTTGACGAAGACAACTATTGAGACATCTCGTCACTGTGACATGTTTCGGTTCACCAGGAATTGTTCAATAGTTGCTCGTTCAACAGTTGCCCCTGCGTCTACTCAATCGCCACTTTAGTTTACATAGTCTGCCCCACTGTCTGAAGTTCTGCTGCAGACTCTCCTGCTATGTCTTTGTTTATTTTGGTAATGGATTCCAAGTTGCTATTGTTGCTTATGCCACTTAGTGATTGATGGGAAAAATTCAACTTCTCTCCCCCCCTCACTTAACCCTCCTAAAGCCATCCTTGAACACACATTGCGGAGAACAAGTCCCATCCCATTCTTCTGACAAAGTGACTCATTGGCATCCGGATGCTCGTTTTTTGGACCAGCGGGCCGTGCCTTTAAATCAAGAAGACCTTTCTGAAAACAAGATGGAATCTGTGTGGCTATGACTCCAAAAGGGAAGGCTGAGATTATATGCGTGGACGGTTCAGGGGTTCCTCTATTCATCGACCATGTCACCCCATGGGGGAGGACTAATTGGTGGCCCCAAAGAGCCCCCTGTTTTGTCCCCGCCGCTCACAAAGGCATCGGGGTGCGGTCGGGTAGAAGGTGGGGGTGGAGGGAAGTAGCAGTGTAGCAGTAGAGACAAGCAGGTTTCTCATAGAATAGTTGGCCGGGACGCACTGCAGGGGGGCCTCGCCACTAGGTTGCAAGGGAACAAGACACATTCATTCACTCATCCACTCACTCGTTCATGCACTCACACATTTACACACTCTCAGTGGGGGATTCTGGTGCCAGTTGTTGGCCTCCTCTTCTACAAATGATCTAAGGCTGACCCACATAGTCAGCCATGTGTGAGGCATCCCTTTATCCCACAGCCCAGTTGAAACATTGAGTTATGGGTGTTCTCTGGTGCTCCCTGCCTTCTCGGCTGAGACCGCACTGGGGCCCCATGTGGGACGACATTGTTCACCCCGACCCAAGGACAATGAAGCTGTTGGCTGGGAGAGAGGGAGGGAGGAGAGGAAGATGGGTAGAAAGGGAAAAAAAAGAGACAGAGTGAATAATTGAGAGAGGAAGGGAAAGTATGAGAGGTACTGATAGAGAGATGCAGGATAAGGAAAGAGTTGGGGCTAAGACAGAGTGACTGCATTGTTGGTAAAACGAGGGGAAGAGATATGAAGTTGAAGGGAAGGAGAAGATAGGCATGAGCGATAAAAGGAGAGGACGGTAAGACAGACTTTGACATAGACAGCAGGCAAAAGACTGAGCCAGTGTAAGAAATTATTGATTACAGTGTGTGCTGGGTGTCTTCAGCTGTCGTAGCTGCATCCAGAGTGAAGTCGTTAGTGTCTGCAAAGCATGGAGCCATGGACATTAGTGGCTCTTTAACAAACTCTGTATTGATTTGGACTTGGAGGAAGACTTACATGTATACCAAGGGATAATGTTCCGAATGAAATTAGCACCATGGCTCTGATAGTGACATTGCACAGGCCATAATGGCTGGACAAAAGGGGAAAACTATCAGTTCCAATAAGAACGATGTTCTTTTTTAAGTAAACACTTAATTTGATCATTTCTCTCCCAGCAGTTTTTATGTGCCTCTTAGCCAATTTGACCCCAGTATTATTTATTCTTGATTCAAGCATTTTAAACCGTTAAAAGCATTTCAAGAAGCTTAACGTAATAGTTTATCTTAAAGGCCTAAAGAGCATAAATCAGGGAATGGGAGCTACAAAGGTGTCATCGATTGTTCATTTTATTACAACTTTCTTCTGACTTTAACCATTTCTCCCTCTTCATTTTCACCATGATTAATGAGTGGACTGGCTCTCAAAGAGAACAATTTAAGTGACAAATTACTTTGTGGCCAATCAAGTGATTGTGCAGATGATTAAAAAATGTGCTCCTTCTTACGCAGTGAAGCAAGTCAAAGACACGGTGTGTTTTCTTGTAGAGATTTAGCAGAAACCTTTCCTTTTGAGTGCTGAACTGAATATGCACCCTTTATTTAACTAATAAATCTTACAGATCTGAGTATGATATCCATATTATGCAAGTCTTCTTAATACAGACATATAAATTAATGCATGCTCAGAATGACTTTTTCTGAGACCAACAAAGGAATCTGTCTTTCACTTCAAGTAGTTCCTTTGAGCTTTTTGTTTTGACATTCTGCAGCATTAACATTCATAGATACATATGAAGGGTGTTTAATCAAGTGTTTAAAGCTGTTAATTCTTGCAGCAGCCCAGTTGATGCATACCACTTGTCATCTCTGATATGTTTTGCTATGAAGACAGTGGAAGTGTACGATTGCATGCACAGAAAAGCTTTACATGAAAGGCTAAGCTGTAGTTAATAGTTTGCAGTACTACAGTAGATTGCAGTGTGCATCCATCTATAAAAAGTATTTTTAAGTTTGACTTTATTCTCATCCTAACTTGCTCTTTTTCTCTTTACTTTCTTCACAACCTAAAGAATGAAACAAAGAGTAATTTGGTTCTAACCAGTTTTCCGTTTCCCAGCACACATGCCCCCACCAAACCAGTAGCATGTCATGAGATTTAAGTGCTGTGTTTGCAGCACCCTCGCTTCTGGAACCTATTTTAGAGCAGGGTAAAACCACATAAAAAGATTTACCCCCATCTTTCCACCCATACTCCCTTCACTCCACTTTTTCAGTCCCTTTGCTTCTGTTAGAAGATTAGACAACTTTACAGGATCATATAATCAGATGTGAACCGCAGATGAAAATGCCCCACCAAATGCATTCTGATAGCTCCCGAAAAGAGGGAGACATATGCAGGTCATTACACATTTCCTCAAAGACAGCTGCTGCCTCTGAATCTCAGGACTCCCTGAAAGTCTCTGGCATAAATGGAAGGTAATTACCATATCAGAGATCAAGACTCTGGGCTCTGACACCACTTTTTCAATTACTCAGAAAGGTTGTTAAGATGCAAATTCGACAAAATGGCCGAAACCCCCAGAGAGGGATAGAGTTTCACACTCAAAGCTGCTTCTTAAGTTTCTTTGCTCATCACTCTTTAACAGGCGAAGGGAGAGGGAGAGATAAAGGTTGGGTATAGTGATTCAGGCAATCTATAATTCATTTTATTCATTAGAATGACAACCCAACATCCCGGCGGAGCAAAAACATCTTGTGTATAGGCCTGGCATGGAATTTTTATATCTAAACACCCAAAATGATCCCATTCAATCATGATTCATGAGTAATGCTTACATCGTAGATAGTTTGAAATCCTAAAAACATGACTTGTAACTTCTCTTAAAACAGGAAATTGCTTTTTAATAAAAAATGCATGAGACAGAGTACTTCATCAGTCATCAAACAAAGATCTGTGTTTTCCCCTTAAATCTAAAGTGTGTTTCATTTCCCTTCCACTGCATAGGAGATCGCCTCATTCTCATTTAAACCATACGTTTATTTTCAGTTTCAATATTTGATTTTCTTAGATGTTATCTGTTAGCGCAGATGAATTATAGATCTGCAATGTACAGAATGGTTCTGTATGTCTTTCCATAGTCATGCAAATCTAAGATTCTGCCTTTAGCACGAGCTTAGAGGAAATGAGACTTTGTATTTTTATGGCAGGATGTTAGAGCGATAAGACTCAAAATGCATTTATTCATGGCAGCCTGAGCACAGGTTTTCATATTATTTGTAAAATTTTGTCTACATGGTGACAAAAACATCAAAATACATAATATATTATTAGTGATATCCATAAAAACATGTTAGAATGATCCAATGTATGATAACTGCAGCGGTTTATAGTGCAAAGTGTTTCATTATTGTAAAAATAGCTGAAAATGTAATTGTGGCCATATTTCCTCTGTTTCCCTGTCTGTACAGCAGTGCATCTTCTATCCATCCATTATCCACCACTTATTCCCTAAACGGGGTCGCATGGGGGGGTGGAGTAGGGGGCTAGAGCCAATCCCAGCTGACATCGGGTGAAAGGCGGGGTACACCCTGGATGGGTCATCTGTCCATCACAGGGCCAACACACACAAACAACCATGCACACACACACTCACTCCTATGGGCAATTTAGAGTCAGCAGTGCATCTTATAATGGATAATGAAAACTTTTAAGCATTCATCTACATTCTTATGTAACACAGTTCAGCTGCGGGAGGATGACACTGATCACATGAAAAGTCTTGCTGGGCAACAGTGTACAAACACCGGAGAAGATAAACATTGTCTCATAAAGGATCTGAAGAGCATTCTCTCTTACACAGAACGTTCAGCTCTGAATGGTGAAATCAGTGCATTTGGACACTTGGATGAATTTTTATTGCTTCAACGCTCACATTGAAACATCCATTTTCCATACCGCATCATCCAATTTAGAGTTGCAGGTAGCTCGATCCTATCCCAGCTATCAATAAACAAGAGGCTGGGTACACCACGGACAGGTCGCGAGTCCACCACAGGGCACACGTTAAAACTATGTTGAGTAAATCCAATCCTTTTTCAGCTTCACTACAAGCGTCACACACGATGAGTGTGTGCCTCATTTGCAGATGAGGATGAGGCACACACTCTCACCTTCACTGCATGTTTTTGTTTCTGCTGCAGGTTTGTCAAGCTGGTAGTTTCAGCTCCAGTGAACCTTTTACAAAGCCTGTAAAGCATGGTGGTCTGTTCCAATCTTGACTTCTACATGAATAAAAACCATTTACACATAAACAAAGTCATTTTTGGTGTAATTTCATTTCCAGGCTTTAGCTGTGCTGCCGTGTTAGTGACAGTAACGGAAGTTTTTCACATAATGAAAAACTAAATTAAGGTTGTCTACGTTCACGGAGTGTAAGGCATGACTTTAATCTTGACATTGTGATTGCGTTGTATGTTTTGCTTGCTGCACTGTGCGTGCAGAAGAAATGGAAGGGAACTGCAGAATTGATAACTGAGAGTTGTCATGAGAAAAAAAAAGCTCATTTAAAAAGCTTTACAAGATGTGAATGATTTGCACACTAAGTGAAACTGGCTAATCCTGCTGCTAAATAGTTTCTCATTTTTTGTTCTGTTAAATAAAGCGGCGTGTCAAACATGCTCTGACAGCAATGAATCAACATGTCATTATTAGCTGACTGCATGATGTCTGATTTTCTTTTTTGGGACAAATTGGTTAACAGAGACCTGAGACCTGCAGAAAATAAGCAGTAACTAAAAGATGTAGTCGACTGGTGCTACCAGGAGCGCTGGGAACACTGTGCATGTGTGTGTGTTTGTGTGTGTGTGTAAGTGCCAGAGCCTGGAGGAGGAAAGTCTCTAGCTGAGGTCATGCCATGCAGGCCGCTCCTTTGGGGCCCACCCTGCCTGGCATTTACACAAACACACATACACAAATACAGACACACACTGGGGCCAGTGCCAAATAAAGAGCGGAGGAGACTCCGTGGCTCTGCGGTATGAATGGCTGTCTCTTAACTCTGTGTGTTGCTCATCATGATGGCCTCATTATGACGGAGCTGGATTGTGTTGGTATGGATGTGTGTGTGTATTTGAATAACTGGAAAAGAGAGAAAGAAAGAGTGTGACAGGCAGAGTGACATGAAAGCCTTCATGTGCGTCCATGTGTGGCATGTTCATTCAGTCTGTGTATGTGTGTGTGTGCTACCATGTTGAGGGGTTACTCCTATTTGCTCGACTCCCGAAGTGAACATTAACGTGATTTCTATTTGTGGATATTGATGGTTTTATGGGTTTTATTGCAAATGACCACAACTCAGCCGCAGTTTCTATGAAAGCTACGAGAGGCTTATGTAATAATTCATAACAAGTACATATTACACACATACATAAAGTTTGCTTTCTAGTGTTACTGCCTAGCCTCCCCCCACCCCCCTTGACAGCCTATACTGAGAATTCATGAATTATGCAGATTTCACAAGAGGGTTTTGCTATGTGGGGGAGAGAGGAAAGTACGACCCCGTTGCGAATTATGGTAACACACACAAAACAATTTTACTCAGTTGGAAAGAAAAAAGAAACAGAATAAATGCAGTGCTGTTGTTCTTTTTCTTCTCCTTTACCTCTTCCCTCCATCTCTCAAGCTCTTTTCTAGAGTTGATAAAAACACTTTGGCAGTAGGCGGGGGGATTTGCATTTCCATACCATGCCTTTCCGTACTTTGCTTTTAGGTAAACATAAGCTAATCCCATGTGTAGTTGTCTCTCTTTCCATAACTTTACTGTCAGACTCCCTCTAGTCTTGTGCTTATCATTTTACAGTAAAACAAATTTATGTTTCTAGATAATATAGAGATGTCATCTTAATGCATCTCAGCCTAAAGAAGCTGGTGCCCCATGCCATTACACCGAGATTGTTGTTACACTAAGCTATGATATTTTTTCGACCTCTGGAAGCTTCTATAGTAAATAAAAAGTTTTGGGTCTTTTGTGATAGAATTAAAATGCCAAAATTTCTTCTGATGTTCTGACTAGAAAGGATTGTTCTTCTCAAGATATTAGTCCATTTCCCTCTACTGTGCAACGCTCTGTGTAAGAAAACCTTTCACTCCAAGATGTGTAGTACATTCACTGAGCGTCCTGCTTGCACCATAACCAAACACAGCTTTTGTGCTACTTTTAGTATTAATATATTTAACGGTTTAATGTTTAATATTGTGAATCCTAATAATAATATAGCAGTGCAATGCTATTCTTATCAGAGAGTGCAGCTATCCCCTGCTCTGCTGCTCTGTCTGTCAGACTTTTCTGCACAAAATAAACTGCATTCATTTGCTAAACAGCTTCCATCAAAGTGAAGGATGAAAGCCGTGTTACAGTATGAGCTGCTAGAAGGGCTTAAAGTTAAGTTTCGGTAATCAATTTAGCCTCAGTTAGTTTTTGACTGATATTTCCTGCACGGTTTTCAGAGGTCGTGTTGTATCTTTGATGATATAGTCTCTACGAGTCCTTTAAAAACAAGATCATATGCCAAGTTTAGATTGTTCACGATAAAAGATCATCAGATGGTCCATCCTCACATGGACCAAAGCCGAACTGAGTAGGCGGTGACAGAATGAAAGGATGAAACTAAATCAGTGATTGCACATTAGACACACGAAGGACTGGTAAAACAAAGTAAAAGCATGGTAACGAACCTGATATCCTGGAGGTTTAAGAACTTATTTCACCATTCACCCACTGGTTTTATTTTGTAGGGTTTGTTTTGGGAACGAGAAATATTTGTTGTCAGGAGAAGCATCAGAGAGAGACAGGTTTATACATACTGATAAAAATAATCACTTTAAACTCGCTAAAGGTCTTTTTTGCATCATTGTATTATGTAGTTTTAGTACAAATAGTCTTTGTATGAACTGCTCAACATCATTTTAGCATCCTCGTGGTGTCTTTTAACAAATTCTTAAGAATTTGTGTACTTAACATGTACTGTATACCTAATTTAAACAATTTACTTTTTAAAAGTAAAACCAAATCAAGATTTAAAATGTCCTCATTACATAAAGTGGGATCTACTTAAGCTTTTTCCATCACTTTAAGTTGAATTTACTTCTTTTTTCATTGTCCTTATACTGAAAACATCAAATGAAGTATTTATTAGGCTCCTGAAAAAGTTAATTTTCAAACAATTAATGACTAAATGTATCATAATAAATAATATCTAATATATATATGTAAAAATTATATTGAAGTTTATAAAGGATAAAAATAAATGACGTTTTTAGCATCTTCTGATTGCATGAAATGTGCTATTATGGGCCATTAAAGTGAATATAATATAATAATAGTTAAACAACTTTCTAAAAAAACACTCAATAAATCGTTCGGCTGAGAAGACTCAAAGAATTTGAATAAACAGCGTAAAATTAATTATGTTTTCTAGGATAAGGAAATTCCAGGCAATCCAGGTTCTTCTCGTGAACAAGAGGAGCCTGGAGACATTGGAAGAGAGGACGGAGTAGGTAGAATAGTTGGTCAAACAGGCAAGTGAATAAGCTAAACTGGCTTGAGTGTATTACCACAGTTGGCAAGACAACAAACTGGCACTGTGTACCGAGGAAGCTGGGTCCTTAAGTAGCAGCTGCTTGGGATCAAGGTGATGAGGATCAGGTGTGCAAGCAGTCACGTCTCCTCAGCAGACGTGGCATATAACTTATCAAGTACACTGGGAGGACCTGAGAACCTTAGAAACTCCAAGATAAAACTAAGTTATAAAGCTGCACAAGATGAGGACTTGTTCCTCGCAAATGGTGCTTGTATGGTTTTTAGATGTGTAATTTAACGATGAGATCATGTACACTGATGACAAAAACACACCATGAAGCCTAATGAAAAAGAAAAATCAGGGAATTTATCATAAAACCTGAAAAAAGCAAACATACGAAAGAAAATACACATTTTCTCTCCCCCCAAAAATCTAATTGATATAATGAATTATTGTAGTTTCTAAAATTAATCAACAAAGAAATAATCCACACAAAACCCAAATCAGGTCAAATATATTTAATAAGTGTTTGATAGTATTACATTCCATTCACACTAAGCTGAAACATGATTTTTATCATACATTCATGTTATATTTTATTATTATTTCTATCCTTCTTAACTCATTCATAAGAATTCAAGTTAATGAGCTGTTTCCTGCACCCGAAAACGATCACAAACAAGAGATGTGCTCGAACATACCCAAAGGAATGTAGACAAATAAAGCTTTCCCTCCTGTAGTAGATTACCACTTAATGCCTGGCCAGTGACAGCATTAGCTTTAAAATCCACAGATTGCAGGTACTTTATAGTTGCACAAAAAACTTTCTCCAAAACCTTGTTACCTGCAAATAAAGCTAGGAGCAGTTATTTCAAAGTAAATGAGTAAATGAAAGAAGGTTGCTGTTTGCTGTGCAGCAGCACATGCGTTTGTGGAATATCTGATGATATAAACAAAGCATACAGACTCAAAAACTAGATATGATTCTGCACATATTTGTGTTTTTATTGTTAAATATTGTAGATTTAATGTTAAATTTACCTCTTGCCTGATTTATGTATTTATATCGGTGCATAGGGCCAAAAGCTGGAACTTGTACAGGTGCTGACTTGTGTCAAAAAGCTTTAACCTAAACATGAGCACCCGATCAGTTAGTAGCGACCTCGTCTCCCCCGCTGCTATTGTAGTGGTGATTTGTTTATGAATTGATAAGACACAAGTGTTTGCATCTTATTGGTGGATCTTGTCGAGCTACTTGTGAGGTCTTCTCTCCTTGCTCCACTTCATCCTGAACATGCTGAAACGAACACACACATATTAAACTTTGCTTCCTTATGCCCTACTTTCTGCAACCCTTCTCTTAAGTTGGATCATCACCTGTATTACCCTTCCCTGCCTCTCTCTCTCTTTCTTTTCACCTGTTTGTGCTGTTTCTCTGAGGACAAAGCCCCTATGGACCCACATCTCCCATTCACTCACTGGTGCCTCTGCTGCAGCACCATAATAACACTCGGCAGTCCTCCCAGTGCATCTAGTGTTTTCATTTTGGCATTAGCTACGCTACCCAAGCAGGCATTCTGATTGTTATTGGAGCTGTGCTGAGTGGGCTCATGTTGGTCTCCCATTCAATTAAACCAAAAGAGAGGATGAAGGAGGGAGAATAATGTGACAAGGAGAAAAACTGAGCAGAAAATGTATTTGCTCTGGGAGGAATGTTTTCCAGGGAAAGACGACATTAGAAGGAGAAACGGGATCTAACACAGTTAGAGAGCATTGGCTGGCCTTCACCACGAGCAACGGATAGACGTCACCTTTGCTTTTAAAATAGTTAATCTGCTCCTGAAGGGACAATGACTGCTTTAAGTCCTTCTCCCCTCTCCCTGCTCTCTCTCTCTCTCTCTGTCTCTCTCTCTCTCTGTCTAAGTCCCTCCCCCTCAGCTAAACCCCTGAGAGGCACATTGCTGGGATTAACTTGTGTTGTTGTATCTCTCCAGCTCTGTAGCATCGGCTGTATATGCAAATATAGCAGTGTACAGTATGGGATAAGATACTTATCTGTGGATAGAGGGGGTGATAATTTTGTAATCTCATGGTGCATAGTGCATCTCACACACAAACACAGAATAAATTGCCTACTGGCCAGACATATGTTGTGTTATTACTATTCTAATGTCCCAGACTTGCTCCCATGTGTGTGTGTGTGTGTGGTTGACTGTAAAGAAAATCACAGCTGTATGTGTATATGAAGTTGTGTAAGCTCACTTAAAGATCTGGCCATGTCAGTTCCCTCAGACTTACTTCAGACTCTGGTTCGGCTTTGTAATTTCACTTTGACCCATCTGAAAAATGAAAGCTAATAGTGGTTTTTTGAGCTTAGATTTATGCCAGATAACAACACAATACAGCATACTTTGCTTACTTGTCATTAGAGAGACTATAACAATACTCAAAATGAAAATTGAGACTATATCTGCAGGGACTGAAAACTATCTCATCCATTAGGATTGATGTGATGCACTTTGAGCATTTTGATGATCTCACCATAGCGCTGTCCTTTACTGCCCTCACACGACCTTGCCACTTACAAATTACATTTACAAACCACTAATTTGTTTTCCCAAGCACTGTAAGTCTCTTACAGCAAAGCAATGGTAGACTGGATTATGTCCCTTGGCACATTTCTTTCTAGGAAGCATTACCTGTATTTAATACTCAGAAGCCACAAGTCTTTCAAGATTCAGTAGTAAGCATGTTCAATGTGATGTGTTGAAGAGTAAAATACTTGCCACTGAGTTGCAGAAAGCAACGGTGTCTTTACTAGCATCACCGATTTTAAATCTTTCACCTGTAACCTTTGTCCTCATCCGGCCATCCTCTAGATAGCTTGCTGTTTATCCTCGTGACATGGTCTGATGTCATGCCATGAGGGGATTAACAGTTACTGTCTTCTTCAGTTTCCTTGTATACTGACCACTTTCCTCTGCCAGCAACCAGCTACCAAAGATGCAATGGTGGGCTTGTTGCGCAAACCATCCAGAAGGGCTGTGTGACTTTGCTGCTGCAGCTTTCACAGCACTCCACTTGTCAGCCTCTGTCTTCTGACAGATGTAGAGTAGGAGTCAAAGGGCAGTGCGGAAGAGTAAGCATTTCTGCAAACATGCCAGATGTTGATGTACCTGTGTGGCCTCTGTTGATTCTACAGAAGTGGCTTAGATTCAACATGAAACAGTCATTTTATGGCTGTTGCTTTGGAAACCAGAGAGGCTACTAAGCATGCTTGCTAGTTTCTGTTATTTCATTACAGTTACAAGCAAGCTGATTAGGAATTTCTAAATTGGCAAATAGACTTTACTGCCAATTCCTCTTATAACCTTTTAAGTTTCTTTTAGGATTGACATTAATATGCCTAAGGGTCTGAACCTAAATTTGATCCTATCACAGATGGCTTATCTTTAAAAATAAAATTAAAAAAGAAAGAAAAAGGTTTGAACTAATTTCCTCACAAATTGCTGGACTGAAGAGAGAACCAGCTACTGACCCAATATGTGACCAAAATGAAGGTAGATGATTGGACATAGGTGTAATTTGTGTTAAATTTGACACATTTATCACTAAGTTGAATGATAAATACATGTTATTAATATTGTCTGCAAATGTACTTTTTTCTTCCCTTTTCAAAATGTTGCATCTGCTGATGAACCTAAATTATGGTTGCTTGTATGCTGATTAGATTTTTTATTTTTATCAACTTGTCAAGTTCTTTCAATAGTCAATCAGACATATAATGAAGGAAAGTTGCTTCCCTTCATTAGCAGATTTCTTCTGGTGAGTTGGGTGTACTGTTCTACACTGCTATGACAATAGGTGTGCTTTGTTCACAGCAACAATAAGGTGGTTTGAATATGACAAGAAAAAGATTTCAAGAAGATGATCAATGTTTCTTTTAATGGCTGATTTGTGTTAGTGTCTGCTGAAATCCAAGCAAATTGTTTTTGGCATTTTATGTGTGACCAAATCCTCTCTGTGATTGACTGGATGTGGCAATATTTGTGTGCATCAACTACACACGAGCTTGTATTGGTTTACCTGCAAAAAAAAAGCCAGACAAAGCAGCAGAGAAGCAGAACAATGTAGTTGCTGACATTGTGGCAAATTTGTGCCGGAGAGGTGTTGTTGTTGTTGTTCTTGTCTGTATTTGTGTTGCAGATTGATAATAAAAGTCATGCTTGGTATTATTGATCCAAAAGATTGTTAAAGTTGCTGTCACATGAGTAGCTCTCCAAGTGTATCTTCTTTAAGCCGGCTTGATTGGGGCCTTAAGCTTCAGCATTGTCTGACAAGATAGCTGCTTTGCAATGTTGTCTGTTTAAAAATTCCATGTCAATTGGAATTAAATGCACAAATAGTTAAATGGTTTAAGTTGCCGGATGAGCAACTTGATCCTCTTATGTCTTTAGGGGTCCTAACTCTGTCAGTAAAGCACAGATTTCATTGTTACAGGCAGCAGACTGTAAAGTGCCGTCTTGCTGGCTTTCTCTGTAATTGCATGGACGTGAAGGTGAGTGTGCATGCGGTTGCTTGTTGGACGGTGCTACAGGCCTTGTCCTTGGATTAGAAATGATGGTTCTGCTGGTAGTAATGGTTTGGATGGGATCATATCTGGGTGGATAAAAGGAGGATTTGATGGAGGGACAGATGGGAGGGGGTGGGGAGCCACTCACTCCAGATACCCATCATCATCGAAGACAGAATGAGGAAAACAAGTAAAAATGGAAAAGGACATTTCTTATCATCATTTTTTTCTCTAAGTCCAGTGTGACAACAGCTGAGGTCTGCTTTGCTCTTGCTTTTAAGTGGAGTGAATAATATTTGAACCCTGAGCAACCCTTTCCTTCTTTTCATCCTCCCCCTCCTCTCCCTCCTTACTCATGCTCCTGTTCACTTCTTAAATATATCCTTTTATTTACATTAAGTCAGTTTATTCACAAACTAGCATGAAAAACTCATTAATCACATTTTCCCTTGGATATAACCTCCTTGCCAATCTGGGTGAGGACACTGAGAAGGAGCCAAAAAAGGAAAAACAGAACAATTGAGGCAAAGATAAAGAGGTAAACAGATAAATTATGTTCACTTAGACTGAACAGCCAAACCACTGCAGTTAGCTGTGATTCTTCTCATCTTTATAGACGTCTGCATGATGAGAACCAGACTTGTGTTTATCTCAAGAGTCAGATGGATGCAAGTGAGAAACGCTGAGAGAGGAAGCGAGAGGTAAAGACCAGGCTGCAAAAGCCAAAAGATTGTGCAGGAAGAAACGAACTGGATGCAGACAAAGGGAGATGTGGAGTCCGGGGAGGCTCAAGCTGCAGTCTTTTTAGTTGATGATGATGAATAACTTTGACAGAGACAATCAGGATGAAATGTTAACGTAAGTGTGCCAGCGGAAGCAGTCGCAGCCAGACCAAGTCGTCCTATTTGGAAATCAGCTTATTAGTCAGAGCTACCAAATGTTCAGACACTCAAAATGTGGATGTTTGATGAGAAATTGTCATGCAACACAACTCTGAAGAAATGCGTTGGCCATTGATTCATGTTTATTGTGCGTTGGCACTGAGGGATGAGGTTTATAAGATGTCACTGCATTCATGTTATTTATACTTATGTAGGCGTGTGTATGTCTGGATAATGTTTGTTAAGAGTAGGCATGAATACATTAAGGATGAGTCTATGTGGTTTAGTGTTAAAAACACAGTTTTCTTTTGTTTGGTCTATGTAATCATGGTGAAACAGCCACTGTGAGTGAGAAAAAGGAACATGGCTTCATCTGCTTAATTATGCTGAACTGTCCCGGTTTTCTTTTTTTCTTTTGTACGATACTAAAATACATGACTCCACTTTACACTGCGTTTAGTGATAATTAGCAAATGTTGACCCACTGCTGTCGCAATCCATCAGCAGAGAAAATGTTAGTTTATGATTAAAGGTCTTTATTAAATAAATATTTAATGGGACCATCAGTCCCATTATCATGGACTCCCACACGATTCTCACAATCATGGACTGCAAACCTCACGATTTACAGCTGATAACAATATGCAAATAAGTGTCAATCCATCAATACAGCACTGTGGGGCGTTAACAATCCCCCAAGATTTTGGGGGGAAATATAGCAATCAGTTCAAAAAGTTGTTAACATTTAACTTAAATCACCTTTTTGTGTTTACTGAAACAAACTGAACCATCAGTCATTTATAAAATAATGCACTATAAAAAAGGTCTGCAGGCATGTGTCTTTTACTGAGTCATTTAGGCTTGGTGAAGCATTGTACTTCTGTGTCTTTCAAAAATTGAAGACAAAACTGAGCCTCAGTTTTATTTATTTAACTTGTCAGGATACAGTGTAGTGGTGTAAATAACTCTTTGTCTGCTGTATAAATTGCTCTGATAGATGTTTATGCTTTTGCTGCTTTTGTCTTTCCACCAGCGTACTACAGAGACCATCCCCAAACTTCTGCTAAGACTTTTAAAATGTGCTTATGCACCATATGAAGGTGTAAGTAATAAGCTGTTTGAGACAATGCAGGTTTGTTGTCTGGCAGTCAGTCAGGCAGACAAAGCAGCAGACAAAGAGATCAGACAGACAAGGAAACAACTAGAGGTTTTCATAGGTTTGATTGAAAGGAGGCAGTAATCTTGGCATTAGCTTAACATCACAGTGAATGGGTTCGGCTGGCTCAGGTTTTCCCTCTGTGTTTTCACAGTGTGAAGCCTGGAAAGCTGCAGGTAGGTGCATGCCCACCCTCTGACCGACTGACTGACAACACCTGCAAGGGCAAGCACATAACCACATTGCACAAACACTCACAACTGCCCGACATCGCAGTCTTGCTCCTCAGACTCTTCACACTGCTTCCTTCATTATCGCTCAAACTGAGAACAGTGGTTCAAAGCTGAGGCTCTTGCCACTTTCATTCTGGCTGCAGTCTTTTAGCGATCTAAATATTATCAGCTCCCAAAGGGGACAGCAGTAAGAAAGCAAAACAAAAAAACCAATTTTTTTTTTGTTTTTTCCTTCTTCTTCTTTTTCTCTCTGCCTTTTTTTTAAATTCTGGAATTAAACTTAACAACAAGACAAAAAGCAACAACCTAAACTTTTCCCCACCCTTTTTATTTGATCCCTAAAGGCATGACAAACCAGCTTGCCTGACTCGGCTTGTGTTTGTCCTGCTCAGCTCACCACCCACGGGGAGAAATTTACAGTCATGATGTATGACCCTGGCTGCTGAATTAATGCAACATTTCCATTAGAAAATTGCTTGACACAGCTGATATAAGAAGTTAGTGATCACGAAGATGCTGCGACATAGCATGGAAAATTGCTTATTGAAGAAACGTCATCTGCACTTTGTTGAAAACAGTGATAGAGGACAGCGATAGA
>JBAMHV010000012.1:7826396-7842224 GCA_037177535.1 Pseudomugil gertrudae | reverse complement strand
TGTGTGTATAAAACCCTTGACAGGGCGCCAGTGGCCCTAATATCTTACTTCCAAATTTCATTGAGCCATTTATATTCATAAAAACTTACTTGGAGACTATTCCAGGATTTGTTGAGGAGAATGGTTTGTAACCATCCAGCTTTTGGGCCAGAATTACAGCTAATGTTTTATTGATTGCCCATTCTTTTTTATTTGTATGGAAAAGTAGTGGATCACCTTAGCTAGTTCCCCCATTCTCTGAATGCCTTCACGGATATGTGATATGACTCAAAAAATGTATTGTATGTATGCATTGCTGAAAGTCTATTAAATAAGCCCTTCTTTTAGCCATGGAAATCTTCTTTTTCTTCAAAAACTTGCACAAAAAGTCATTTTTGTTACTTATTTATTCAGTAAACATTCAAGTGAAGACCCACAAAAATAGATTTTTCTGTTATAGTTTGCCCCGCTGATGGCTTAGCTGATGCTTACACCAAATGACAGGATAAACTTGCCTTCATGTTCCTCTGTAATGGGCACACATTTCTAAACATATTGTCACTTTTCAACTCCAGGCAGCCTAAATCAAAGTGTTACTTGACTCACCAGCCTTACAGACTGGAGCTCCCAGGTCTGTATCATGAGTAAGCATAGCATGAAATTGCGCAGCACTGCCTGAAGGCACCCTGCAGTCGGACTTCATAAAGTGTGTTTCCAAGTAAAGAGTGTATTATGCTGTGTGACAGTTTCAACACTCCCAATTGCTGCTCCACAGGGCAGAGCCTCAGTCATGCCATCATCTGTCTCCATAGAGTTAATGTGGTGTTTATCTCAGTGACAGTGACAGTTTTTACTGCTTTTTCTTTCTGTTTCTTTCTCAGGAAATCTCATCTCCTAGCTGTTTTTGCCTCTTTTAAGAAGGCATAATCTCAACATTACAGGTTGGAGAACTTTACGTTAAATGACCAGCAAGTACATGAAGTATATCCTGGTATAACAAGGTAGAGGGACAGACAGGGGCAATATAAAAATCAAAAGGCAGATGGAGTAGTGTCTGACCAAAGCAATATTTGGATCACAAGAGGAGCAGAGAAGGCCACGGGCTTCAAAGCATGCTCTTATCAGTAGTAATTTTCTCTGCTTTGCCTACACAGCTCTGCATCAGCTGTACCCACATTGATTAAGTTGCCTGCTGGTATCATCACAAAGACTGACTGACAGGCCTGGAAAAGGTTCTGATATGTAAATATGTGACCTCATTCTCTTTTGGGGTCAATCTCTTAAGCAGCAGTTGTGTGAGAGATGCGGTTGGGTGTGTGTTTAATGTGTTTAATACATGTCACCGGGTGGGGATTTGACTTGATTCATAAATACTTTATATATATATATATATATATATATATAAATCTTATTGCAGTATTCCCATTGAAAAGAAGAAGGACATTGGAAGTGATGATTGTGAGCTAACTGGAGTTATCTGAGTATCTACACAGTTTGGCAGAAGCTTAACAAAGAGGAAAAGACACGAGGCAGTAAACCAGTTACTGGTATTACGAGCAAAGCAGATCAAATAAAACGTATTTAATTCAATGACATTTCATTATATAACCGTTATAATATAAATCAGGATGTTGAGATCTTTTAATTTTGACCAGAATGGTTTATCTAATTGAACAGTGTTACCATAACAGCAACCACAGCCCCATCTTCCACACAGAATAGGTTTATAAGAGATTACTAAATTGTATTCCAGAAATAGGTTGCAGATATTAATACAGAGTGTTTCCCTCTGCTGTTTTCTATGTCAAGCATCCATATTTTTATCCTTTTATTTGGAGAATCTTTGATGCTAATTTAACACTCTGTAATGCGTTTACAGTTCCTGGTTCAACCTTCAGCTGTTCGTGTTTTCAGTCATTTTTTGAGCTTTCATTCCTGTCTCAGCACCTCTGTTGACCTACTTTTGAAAACAATGCAGTGAGTGGTAGTTATCTCCTCTTATCCTTTTCCTTGCTTGAATATGTGCTGGTGGTGAGGTGGGTGTGATGTCAGTTTACTTTGGATCATTCTCAGCAAACACGGAGTACCCTCTGCCTCCTCTTTCTTGCTCTGGTTTACTTTGCTGTGCTTTCGTCTTTGCACTTTCCGGGTTTACGTTTTATTCTCCTTATGGTAATTTGCAACAACAAAAAGTCTCCCCAGTCCATTTTGAAAAAGAATATCCACTGCTTTGCTGCAGATAATTGTTTTTAATGATTAAGAATCGCAGAGGCATATCCAAACCTAATGGCATATAGATCACATAGGCAGTATTAAAAGATAGCAGCTTATCTGCAGTCTTTGAATGTCTTTGTTAGGTTGCTGTTATTCCAAATTGGCACTTTGCCGCTATTCCCTTGCTGTTCTTCTGTTTTTTTCCCCCCACCCTCTTCCTTTCCTGTCTTTTTTTAGTCTTCGTTGGCTTGCTTCCAGAATCAATCCATCACCTCTTGCATTTGGGTTTCTGTTTCAATAACTGGCCTACAGGGTGTCTCATTCATGTTCACTTCCTTGTCTTTTAATAATCAAACCATGATGGATTGCCTCCATATACATATTCAGTTTAAAGAACATGTGAGGACTGAAAAGCAGGGAAAGAAAAGGAAAACAGATTATAGTACTTTTTGATAGCTCATAGAGGTTTTTAGGAGCGTGTGTCTTCATCCCCATGTTTATATTGGATGGTGGTTTTGGCTCCAGTTCTTAAAAAGACAGGCAGGTTCCTCCCTCCTTGTGCTTTCCTCCATTCCTTCTTCTTATCGTGGCCTCTTGGGTTTAGGGAGACAGCTCCTCCTGTCTTTTCTCTCTGATTTATCAGGCTAGGACTGACAAGTGTAAACACCTGCCAGGCTATCCTCCCCAATGGGGAACTCTAGCTGGTTGGCTGTGGCCTATTTTTTATCCCCTTATGGTGGATCCAGCGTATTATTCCTGCTCTGCTCAGGCTAAATTCTCTTATATTTTCACACATCACCACAAACATGATTTTCTCCAGCTTGCTTTTCAACAGGTGTGACAACTTGACAGTGGTTGTAAAATCCTCAACAATATTACATTTATGTGGCTGTGTGGTAAAAGTGTTTTGTTATGCGTGGTTGTGTTTGCACCTGTGTTTAAGGTCTGTTTCTGCTTTCTCGTGTTGTGTCACACAGCAGATAACGTTTAAGGAGTTTGCAGTTATTACCAGATTATCATTCATTCACATGTTCAGTCGCTTTAGCGTTTATTAAGTTCTAGAAACTGTTAAAGCAGCATGCAAACAAAATACCCCCCTCCTGAGCACATCCTTTCTGCACCTTTTATTGATATTTAGAGGATTGCTTTATCTATGGTAACACTTCAGCACATACTTGTGGTTTTTCTGGGTTTGCAGCTCCCAACTGATGAAGGAATGCTAACACACCCTGTGTCATTTATATTCAAAATCCAATCAGCACCTTTGCCAAATCTTATGACAGGCCATAACAGCAAATATCCAGTAAGCTACCCCTTTTCTTTGGTATTCAGATCATCTGTGGACCCTTCAGTATGAATCTGCAGACATTAACCAGATGAGTGTAGGCTACAACATTAGTTCAGAGCATGCAATAGACCTTAAGTGCCACTCATCAGCCATAAAAATCACATGGAACATACACATGAGAATAAATCTCCATGTTGTTTATTAGCAGTATCTACAGGACAGTTTGCAACATGTTGCTTACTGCAGTTTTTTAAAAGTAAACTATTTTTTATCTTATACAACAAGAATTTTATTCAGGTGCAGAAATTGTGTAGTTTCGTTTGGAGAATGATCATGATGTAGAATAAATTCAGGACCTCATTTGGGTTGGAGAGCCTTTGCTGCCAAGTTTATATTAATAGCAACAACTTGATTAATGCTAGTGAACCTGTACTGGAAAAAAACATTCTTTAATTTATTTTGCCCGATCCAACCAAAAAGGCCGCTATCCTCTTAATTGGTAACATTAACATCTCACTTCTCTTTCTTCTAAAATGGGCCACTAGAGCCCCATCAAAACTATATGTTGCTTTCATTAAATAAAGAGGAAAAAAGCAACTTACATTGTTGTTTGTCCTGATGAAACCAATTTCTAAGCACATTAAGAGACATCAGTGAATTTTAACAGGTTTACTCAGGTGTAATCAAGTAGCAGACTTTCTTTCTTTTGCACACTTTGTCTGGCGCAGTGGGGGTCTGAGAAGATGAACAGCTAATCCTGTGTGTGTGTGTGTGTGTGTGTGCTTGCATTTGCGGGAACCAAACTTCGTCTGTTTATTGTTGCATTTAACATTTAACCAAACTGTGAAAAAAATGACTGACTGTTGTTTACTATTTCCTTCCTGTTCCTCACCTAAAGCACCCAGCAGCGAAACATTTGGCTAAAATAAATGATTGTTATTGCGGTCATGTCTGCGCTCCAAGCACCCATAGCTAAGATGTTGACGTAGTAGTGGCAATAACATCATTAGGAGAAGCTAATGTGTTTATTGTTAAAGTTAATGCAGCTTGGTGCAGCTTCCTCCATGGGTGGCTCTGTGTGTTGCACTGCTTTAGGTTGCATGATTGTTGTTTATAGTTTGAAATCATGTGTGTTTTTTCAGGTTTTCTGGCTTCAAGTGTGTAGAAAGTGATTAAGTGTGTGAATGAGTGTGTGCATGCATTCATAAGAGAGTGTGGTATGTTGAAGGATTTTGTGGGGGTTCTTGTGCTTTTATTACCTGCTGGTGCCCCCTGCTAACAGCCAGCTTGATTAAGTCTCTACTCTTTACACTTTGCGTTGCACACACACACACACACACACACACACACACACACACACACACACACGCAGTGTTATTATCAATCAGACTAAGTAGGAAGGCCTGGAATCCAGTGTTACTTTTGTCTTTTGTTTGTTGTGGGCACAATTCAAAGCATGATTTCTGAATCCTGATGTTGTCAGCTTGTATAAATGTTTAACCAGCACTGCACAGATGTAGTAATTCAAATGAAAGTTTCACATTAACTTTAGCTACTGCCCTTTCACACACACACAACAAAACAATTAGTTCATTCCATGTAAAGAGGGTAATTCGGTAAAGACATACTGCATCTCACTCTCACTTACAGCTGGAACAGCTCGAAGTTTCTCTTAAGTAATTTTATGCTCAATTCATCTTGAGTATCCAAGGAGGCAGGGTGAGATGCTTTTTAGCATCCAGTTAAAAGCTACTATTGATGGAGAGTCTGCCTTGCCTTCAGCCACCTCTGAGTACAGAGCAGGGCATTAATCTTAGAATGATTCTGACAAACAGCTTCCATGTTCATAGAGAATGTATTGTTTTTTGTTCTATTCAGACATAATCAGGTCTATGATTACAGAATTATCCATTCTTCTTATCAGAGTGCACTGAGCCAGATCATGTGTTGTTGGTCAGTGCAGCCTCTATCCATCATTCATCGTTTTTCTCTCCCCAAGGGCCAACCTCTCTGTCTTATTCTGCTTCCTGCTCATCAATCAGTCAATTACTACAGAAGTTCTGGGTCAAGGTTCAGAAAAGACATACGTTTTAGACCTCCGTAGAGGTTTCCACTACTGTATAGGAAAAATCCAATTTCGGTTTACAGTTGGAAGTCAAAATGTGCAGTTCAGCTCAGTGAGCCGTCTCCGTGTGATGCAGGGGAGAGTTAGGAACACCCTTTTTTGTGTGTTTTCCTCTTCATAAAACATACAGTAAACTGTGGTATATGAAAATAATAGATGGATAACAGCAGCAGGCCAAGAAGTGAGAAAGGAGGGAGGGGAAGGGAGAAGCTTTTGAGATCAAGGTCGTATCCAAGCTTTAGTATTGGTATTCTCCTCAGTGTTAAAATGAATCTACCAGTGAATAGTGTTTTCATTCCTCTCCTGAATGAGATTCACAGGAGCATGGAGAGAAAGAGAGAGGGAGGGGAAGAGAGGGACATGATAGAAAAGAGAGAAAGTAAACCCTCCTCCTTCTTCTTCCTCTCTCCTGTGTTTTCTCCCCTTGGATATACAATAGCGAATGAAAATACAGCGTGGGATAAACAACTTTTATCAGGCTGCAGCAAATGAAATCGCCTGTTTTATTCAATTCTTCATCTCTGAAGCATCCCCTGCTCTATCTACCCAGTTACATCTCATCCCCAACAGCTTCAGCTAAACAAAATAAATAAAAAAAACTTCATGGAAATTAAATGCTTTATTTGTGATTAGATTACACAGGGAATAATTGTCTCGGATGATTTATGGGTGTAATTGGTTGCCACAAACTGCAGTAGAAAAGCTCAGTTGCCTTTGTTTGTGCTATGAAAACATTGCACCAACACGATGTAGGCCATTTTTATGAAACTAAACCCAACATGCATGTTACCATTAGAGAATTAGATGTCATGCATGTAACGGTTTCTGGATATTACAGGCAGCCTATCACAGTCCATAGCCTTTAAAGTACTCTTGAACTTATAAACCTTTGACCCTGTGTGATAAGTAGGCCTATACTCAGCAAGTATTTAAATCCTGACTTTAACTAAGGTTCAGATTTTTTTGTTGGGGGATTGTACGTATCATTGTTGGTAGAAAAAAAGAAAAACATGCTATGTTTTTTGTCTTAAAGGTTTTATCCGGCTGTTCATTGTTTTTATACATGACACAAGATGGAGAATATTAGTTTGTCTTTTCATTTTTATCACCTCCTCATATAAGTAATAAATATATAAAAAAGAAAATCATTTAAAACAAAAAAAAAGAAAAAAAAGATGAATAAAGAGCAAAAAAATAGAGTTTTTAAAAAGCAGGTAAAATGAAGTGTCACTCAAACTCTTTTACATACGCAGACTTAGCTGATGGTTGTCATCTAAGTAAGAACATGGGATTGCTACCCTTGTAAGTGACTGACAGGTGGGAAACAAGGTACCTGCCATCCAATCCAGGCATCGGTGATATTCTGCAGCAGACTAATCTCAACAAAAGCCCTCCAGCTTCACTAAGACCCTGTCACACACAAGCATGGAGAGGCAGAGACAAGCACAGACTTCTTCTCTGCCTGACATCGATCTATGACGCATATTACCACCCTAATCCAATTAAATCTGTTTCGCTTGTACTGTGGGTTACTTGAGTCATCAAAAATGTATATAAATACATCTGACTGATTGAAACAGCTGAGCATAATGCACAAACAGCTAATTCATCTGGACATAAAGTCGTTTTCACAAACATTTCTTTGTCTTTTCAAAATATGTAAAAAACCAAGGACGACACCGTCAGGTGAACGAAATGTCTGACAAACCCTTTATTTTTTCTCCTTTTCTATCCCTCCTGTATGTCTCTGTTCAGACTGAGCCAGATCTGTAGCAGAGGACCAGCAGCAGCAGTGTTGGTGCGACCATGAGGTCAGAGGCCTTGTTACTCTACTTCACGCTACTGCAAATAGCCGGGGCGGGTTTCCCCGAGGACAGCGAGCCCATTAGCATCTCACATGGCAACTGTAAGTATTTTATTTCCTCGCTTTTCATTCCTTTCTTAATGTTTTTTTTAAAATTTATTTCTGCTCTCCTACAACAATCCCACTCTCAGTTTAAGTAGCTGCTCTCTTTCACTCTCTGCCATTTCCTCCTTGTCTTTTACTTACAAATCTCCCCCTTCTTGGCATCCTTCTTACTTGTTCTATCCTTTTGCTCCTACGCATCGCTCTCAACCCTTGCCTCCTCTTCAACCCCAACCTTTGTCGAACTGAGCACATTCAGGAGGCATTGAGTGTAAATTGGTGCCCAAGGATAGGCCATCTACACACACCCAAATGAAGGACTTAAGGCAGCATTTGAAATGGAGCCCACCCCACATCAAAGGATAATCCACTATTTTCCTGTCGGGTTTCTAATGCTGTTTGTGATAGTGTAAAGGCTGTGGAAAGCTGAAAAGATATGGTCATTGTTTCCCCTGCTTGTCTCTGTGTTTCACCCTCTGATGTGTCCTGTTCTTCTCTCTGTGGGCGTAATGCTGTCTGTCCTGGCCAGGAGAGCTGAAACACAAGCCAGCTAGCCTCACATAGGTCTGTGCTCCTATCAGACTGTTTATTCAAAGCAAGTGCTTTCATCCAAAGCCACTAACAATAGAACAATTGCACGGTACAGTGTAGCATATTTATAACCGACAATTTATGGTCGCAGGAGGAGCTCAACTCACAGTTGTGGCTGCGCCTCCATTTTTAGTCAGGGCACATCTGACCTGGAGTCCATGAGACAGTTGAGGAAAACTGTGAAATGCACAATCTTCTGAAATAATCAAAGCTGTTCCTTTCTGCTCCTTTCTTACAGACACAAAACAGTATCCGGTATTCGTGGGCCATAGACCGGGGAGGAACAACACGCAACGGCACAAACTGGACATCCAGCTCATCATGATCATGAACAGGACATTATACATCGCTGCCAGGTGGGCGGTAATAGCTGTTTCAGCTAGTATGTCGGTGTGCCCCAGAAGTACTGGTGCCATTTCAGGCATAAAATGAAGTTTCATCTGTTTTTATTGTGGAATAAAATGAAACAGAGCAAGTGTAGGTTAGCTTCCAGATTATTGAGTTCTCCATCATCCACCCTCACATTGCATTCATTTTGTACACACATAGTTGTGTTTTAATTTAGTTATGACTGAAAGCTGTGACAGTGCAGTGCATGCAGAGAAAAAAGGTTGTATTTCTGCACTCAGAGGTGCAGTACATAGACAGGCAGACCTTGTAAAAGTACAGATATTTTCCTTCGCTATGAACATTTGATTCATTTCAAAGTTAAAAGCACTCTGCATCTTTTAAAGCCTAAAAGGTATGGCCAGAAAGGCACAGACAAGTGTTAATGGCTTGGTTGTAGAACGGTTGCCTTGCCATAAGAAGGTTTCTGGTTTGAATGATGACTGTAACCTTTTCTGTATGGAGTTTGCATGTTAATCCAGTGCCAACATGTGCTCTCTCTGGCTACTCTGGATCATTCCACAGTCTAAAACATGCATGTCAGGTGAACCGGTGATACTACAGTAACTATAGGTATGAAGCGTGCTTCCAGTGGAGACATTTTTGTCCCAACAAAACTCATTTTTGTCACTGAAGGTGCAGAATTTTTCCTTCAAAAGTAAAGATAAAGTGTTTGTGCTGTGTTGCATATGAATATATTTGATCCCTTTTCTGGATCATACCTGCACATTTTCAATGTATGGGGCCCTCAGACTAACGTCCTGAGCACAGTGGTGCCCTTTTTTAATTTGTGGTATCTAAAGGGACTAATATAAGAAAAATATTGAAATTCCTTTGTTTCCCTGTTGGCCACTTTGAGCTTGTTGCCTCCCAAGACCCCATTTTGTACTATATCCCTCAAGACTGGTGACCTGCTTTCTAAAAACGTCTCAGCAGAGCTAATCATGAAGCTTTTTCCTCTTTTTGGCAAACCATAAATTGATTTGTTAAAAGTTTCTGTTGCCTTGTTTGGTATATTTTTTGCCCACCCGTCACTTGTCGTTTTTGGCTTTCAGTGTCTGTCAGTGTGTATTTACCTGTTCATCTTTATTTTTGAGGAACTCATCTTTCAAGAGAATATAGCTCAATTACACCATTAAGGAGGATGAAATTCATATTGATTCAGTGTTTTCCCTTGTCATAAGCATTTTAGATATGTTCATATCACTTCACCGCTGCACAGTGAGCAATCAGTAAAACTGTCAAATTCATGCTTAGAGCATCAACAGCCAGTTTTCCTTTTTACAGAGGCTTAAAAAAAGCATAACACTGAAAAGGTATTAATAAAAATGGGCCCGTATGTGCTCATTCTTTGGCATCTATTACTAATTGAGTGGCAGGCTTGATTGGAGACTGTTGAAAGCCACACTAGGGGTCTTTCTTTGTTTTCCTCCCATGCATGTCAAATTAAGTGGCAGTGGAGGGCTGGTGTTTTAAGTGCCAGAGCCTTTTAACATATCAGTGGTCATAAAGAGAAGGTGTGTGGAAAGTGAGAGGAAACAGAGCAAAAGAGAGAGCCTGTTTTTGGTGGGGTGTCAGAGGCTTTGGTCCGCCTGTCGCCCACCTGCTTCACATTGGGGAACAGAGGCCTGAAGGGTTTCAGGAAGGAAATGAGACACAGTGGGTTTATTGGAGGGCTGTGTATGTGTTGCTCAGTTTAGCGTGCTCACCAGTTGTCCTGCAGATTTAGACGCAACGTCTGCGGGCACATGTGTGCACACGTTTGACACGACAAACAGGAGTTCAGGCGGGACCCCTGCCATCACACAAGTGTGTGAATGTGTGCTGGTCCCTCAGTTTGCAGGCTTGTTTATGGCAGACAGGAATTCTGACACATGGTCCCGGTATGTGACCCATGAATAAGCGGAGTGGCTGCCTCAGATTAGCCAGAGTCAGATGACGGTCATTGATCATGCCACAGAGAGGAAAGTTGGAGTCGATTGCGCAGACACACAAATGACAGTCGTTGCACAAACATCAATTGACTCTAACAGGATATCGATAAAGACATGTAAAAGTTAAATGACAGTGTAAAGCAAACAGTAGAGACAGTTACCGCTTCAGGAATCAATGTGAAAGCAAGCCAACAGTTGGCAGGACATAAGTCGTGAAACAATACGCAATGTGGCAGGAAGAAAGGAACAAAAAACAAAACCTACAAAAAACGGAGCAACATCAATACTTGCTTTTATGAATGTTGTCCAGTTAAATGACTTGTTTATTCTGGGGCCAGCATCACACAGCTTTGCCATCACGCCTCTAGACCAGTACGTCTCAGTTCTTGGTGCGCAGCAGCTTGCAGATGGCCTCTATGAACGCAGTCCAAAACCCTGCACTGTTTCAGCTTGTTTTTGAATGGCTGCTCAGTGCATTAAATCCCTTTGGCTCCTGTTTTGGCATTGGCAATAAAAATAAAATAAAAAATTAAATAAACAAACACATATTTTAAAGCCATGCAGTTCATCCAAACAGAGCAACTGATGAAATTGTAAATAGACAAAAGGGGCTTAATACATACAGGGAATGAGTCAAGTTTTTGGCAGAAGAGGAACAGCACAGCAACAGATGCGCTTATTGATAATTTATGCTCCGTTTTCAGCCTTGAATGAAATGTATTTTCAATTAAGCCGCACAATCCTATTTCAGTTAGTGTATACAAGTAATGAGGAAAATGGCCTCTGCTGATGAGGTCATATGTTTGCTTTTTTAATTTATACATGTCCTCATCCATCTTAACCTCACCTATACTCACTGTTGATTATAAATTCCGGTCATGACTAGTTTAGTACTTTGATAATCTTGATCTTATCCCATAGCTTAATTTCCATCAAGTGTTTTATCCAAAGAGACACTATTGTTTGATAGGATACCAGATTGCACTCTTTTCATGTGGAGACTTTTTGAAACTGTCTTGTTTGTTCAGTTTTAATAAGACTGACACAGGATTGAGCATAATGCTGAGTTTTCTCCCTTAGCCTCAAATATTTAACCCTAATTTGATAGAAGTCAAGATATTTTTTGGCAGTAAGCCATTCTATGAGAGAAGTGCTAATATTTTATCAGTATAGATTGAATATAAAAGAATTCAAGTGGTGTCTGGGATGCAGGTAATATTAGCAGCGTCTTTAGCATTTGCCATTCATGTGAGACTAGAAAGTCTATCAAGAGTTTTCTTACAAAAATATCATGCCACTGTGACAATTCATAGTTTGAAAAGCATGCATATTTGTATGTCTGAAGTGAATAAAATCAAAGTCAATATTTAGCATTTTATACATGCTGAAAGCTTTTGAAGGGTGGATTTGATAGAGGAAGGTTAAAAAGAATTTACCTTGTCCTACCAAACATCATAGCAAGTAGAACAACACTGGCTCTTAATTTGCTTACCACAATAGAGCCAATTTGTTTAGCACAACATGGCAACTATCTCCACTTTCATCCCATCTCATATGAATATAAAGCGAACAAAGCTTTGTAGATACAGTGTAAGACTCCACTTGACACTAGAGTATTGTTCATTATTTTACTTTTATTTAGTTATTTGTTCAGTTAACATAAAGCTTTACCTTACAGGTACAAAAAATAGCTTAAAAGGAATCATTTAAAGCCAGAAAACAATAACTTTGCAATCAAAGCCAAGACAGGAACCCCTCAGAAAACCAGCTGGCACGCTGACAAAGGAGCTTAACATAAAATATCTAATAATCTCTGTAATAAACTGAAGCAGAGTCATTAGAAGCATCTATACAAAGACTAAATGAAAAAATGTTCACAAACAACATGTATATATGAAAACATATGTAGCTGTTGGTGATCAAAGCTGCAGGACAAAACAAAAACTAGCATGTCTCTTTGTGATGCCTATAAGTGTAGGAGTATAAAATATAAGGAAAGAGTTGTGTTTAATGATGGGTGAGATCGTACAAATGCACACACACACCCCTCTAAGGATAAGAGGCAGACAACACACAGATATTTTATTACACTAATACAAACAAGTGTATTATTTTTCACCTCCCCTGAGTTCATGGTCTTTATCATTGTTTGTCATCTGCTGTGTGGATGTGGCAAACAGAGAAGCTGCGACTGTAATGGAGATCATTCATCATACGTTTGGCTTATTTTTCAGCCAGGTGCTGCTGAAAAGTTAAATTAAAGGCTGAAGAAAAAGTGTTTACGCTGTTCTTATTTACCCAATGACTCTACTGCATTCCTGCCACTCACTGAACATCCGTCTCTACTGGTGTGCATCCATCATTAATGTTCAAACTGCGTGTTGAAAGCGATATTGAAATGTTAACAGGTCCGACCTCGTAGGATTGCACATTTTTTAGGGAAAGCTCTGGTAGTGCATATTCCAAAATGAAGCTGAAAAATGTAATAATTGGAGAGTAGTGCATGTCTGACAGTGGTTATAGAGATAAACATCCATGTTTGTACCAAGCTGCTGTTTGATTCACTGCAGACATTAGCAATACATTATTCACTATAAACTGGGACTTAATGTTTATTAAGTTCAGGTAATCAGCGTAAAAACTTCCTCATGTGTGAGCAAAGTGGTTTATGTGTGTCTGCTTTCATGTGTTTTAGGTACTTAGCAACAGAGTCACGTTTAATAAAGCAATAAACTGTGTAGTGAGAGATGGACGTGGTGCGACTCCCATCCCAGAGGTCCATATTTCATGTGCAGGGTACACTATGTTCAACATTCAGAGGAAATTTATCACAGTGCAAAAGGAGATTCATCTAGTTGATTTCTGCTGAAAATGTGGAAATGTGGTTGTGTGTGTTTGTGTGTGTCAGGGTATGAGGATGGTCATTGTGTGTATGCACAGCAACGATCACATCAAGAAAAATGTCACAGGGACTGGTTTCTTCCATGTGTGTTCATTTAATTGATTTAATCAAAGCCATGGTGGTTTATTTTAAACCACAGAGGAAGCTGGCATTCCCCTCTTAGAACTAGGCAGCCATATTATCTGAAATATGTCAGATAAACTGGCCATAAATGTTCAGGAGGGCACTCCTAAAATGTTGGTGCTCATCTCTAACTGCTCAGCAACACAACAGAATTATCATGATGGCTCAAAGTTAAACAAGGAAGTTAGTTTGTACATTGGGTGGATGTATGTAGAGGACAGGCTGATGACCATCTTACATTATGCCTTTGTTCAGCTGTTGTAATAAAATATGGATGCTTGTTTGAGAAGTCAGTTCAGTTTCTATGAACTCATTAATCTGTAATTATCCCAGATACCAAAATGAATACAGTTCTAAACTTATTTTTTACATTTTCTTTCAGGTTGACCACATAGTTTCTAAACATGACAAGACAGATAGCCCATACATGCCTGTGCATGTGTGGTTATGTGTGAATGTGTTACTGTATACGCTGCATGTGCTGGGCCTCTCCGCATGCAGGGCATAGTTACCATTCTTGGGCTGCAGTGAGGTTTTGCCATGGAAACACCAACCACACTTCGTTTACACCCTTCTATGAAGCTGGGAAGCATGGGAATCAGAGAGAATGCGTGTGTGGGAATGAGAGGGAGATGGAGCGATCAGTGTGAGAGTGAAAGTTAAACTACCAAAATTTGTGGTTGCCCTTTGCAGTCACTCAGAGACAAACACATGAGAAAAAAAAGAGCCCAGAACCTTATTTTAGTCAACTGGAACAGTTGCACCTCTGTGGATGCTGTTCCTCCCTGTTGGGTCTCTTTGGGTCTCACAGTGGAGGCCACTAGAGTTTCCATTATTACAGCCACACCAAATCCTGTTAAAGCCCACTAATGACTGGGATTACACGGTTGCCTCCTCTCCTTCCCTTCACATCAACAACAGCATCCAGCCATGTCCACACTCTAAAATATTGTTTGCCGCACCAGTAAACATCATTACCTGAGCAAAATAAAATGTAAACAAACTTTTATTCAAAATCTAATTATATAAATAGGTGAAATGCTGTATTTATTATTGCAGCTAATGAAACAAAATATGTGGTTATAATTACAGGAGGAATTTAACTTGCATGTGGGTGTGGCCTTTCTGCTTATTGAGGATGTCCGTCCCCTTGACACATGTTTCAGAGAAGCTTTGATATTATAAATAATTTTGCATGAATAGACATATGGTTCTATAAATTCAGCATTAAAATTTTTGGTGACACATTTTCATTATTTATCTCATATTTAGCTAAATGTTCCTACATTTAAACATATACATATTTTCCCAAGCACATAGGTTGATGTCAAATATAACATTTAATCTAAATATTTAAATATAAATGATAAATGTGAAAGCTAAATATGCAAGCAAATTTTATATCCTGAACCTAAACCTATTTAGTATATATGTAAATGTTTTGTCTTTTCTAAATTTTAAATCCATCCATCCATTATCTGTAGCGTTTATTCCAATGAAGGGTTGTGGGAAGCTGGAGCCTATCCCAGCAATGATTGGAGGAGAGTTTGGGTACACCCTGGAAATGCTGCCAGCCTATCACAGAGATGCAAAACAGAGACAAACAACCAATCACACACAGCTAAGGACAATTTCAGATGATTAATCAACCTAACGTGCATGTGTTTGGGCGGTGGGAGGAAGCCAGAGAGAGGACCCACACTAACACATGGAGAACATGCAAACTCCACACAAAAAGACTAATATCTGAGCCGAGACTCGAACCAGCAACTAGTTTAGTGTGAAGCTTCAGTTCTAATCACCACACCAGAAGCCTGCATCTAAATCTTATATCTAAATTAACATTTAGATATTAGATTTACCATTGAAATGCATTCTCACTTTCCATTGAAACGACCTAATAAAGACAGAAAATGACATGCATGTAGTGTATACTACGATATAAAACAATAAAAAAAAGTTATTTTACAATACAAAAACAGAATCAGTCAATTTCATTAAATCTATTTTGCATATGTCATTAAAATTAGATATATTTTATACATGTACATTGAGCATGTAACACATTTACTACGTCATCTGCTGCAATTCTTCACCTAAACTGATTAAAGAGTAAAAACTACATACTTTCAACCCAGTTTCCCAGCAAAACCATAATTATTCTTTTTTAGAAACTGTTTCAAACACCACAGAAAAATAAAATGTATTTTTTATGCAGCTATTTTTGTCACGCCTGTTTAGCAGCTTGCTGACACCCTACTAAACTGCCACGCACAGAAATTCACACGTATATGAGCACAAAAGGAAATTTATGGAGAATGTGGATTCCCATAATGAGAACTTCAACCTGCAAAAAGAACAACCTGCCTCAGCTGGGGG
>JBAMHV010000012.1:7800664-7826365 GCA_037177535.1 Pseudomugil gertrudae | reverse complement strand
CCACCACATCACTGAGGTCCTCTCGATGCCCTCAGTGCATTCACAACTTCAACAACTCCTTTTGCAGCTCAGAGGTGCCTGTTGGCTTCCTTGGTTCCCTCCCATCCACTTTGTGAGGAGAATTTGAACCAGTGAAAGCCAAAAACAATGTACAATGGACCCTCTCCTACCACCCATGATCCAGTTATGGAGAGAGAGGAATATGGGTGAAGAGGGTTATGAGAGAGAAAGGGTGGGAGGCAGAGAGGGGGTTGATCTACAGGCATTTGTTTTCAAAAAGTGGGGTGGTGGCTTAAGGTGTGGGGTGCATGCTAATCACGATCCCTTCTTTTCTGCTGTGAGAGATAGTTTTACAAAGACCCAGCAGATGAATCAAGCAAACTGACAGTCCGCCTCAGAAGATATGGATTGTTATGAAAATAACATCCTTCTTATTCCAGGACATGAAAAATCACTTATTTTTGTAATAAAAGAGGCCATTACATAGAATTAGTTTAAGATCAGTGTTTGCCACGTTTGCTTGGACCAAGAAGCACCCCAGCGTTTGCACATTACATGTAATTTAGTCTAAAATGTTCTCAGTAGGAACTCACACTCAGATTGAAATTCCTGTGTCGGGGAAACAAACTGAAAACACATTTTGATAAATAAAGAGCTACTTAAATGTCTGCTCTTTGAAGAAAACAAACTTAGCTGTGGTCTGCTCAGTGTCATTGCTGACATTTTCTTAAACAAACTGAAGGGTTTAAAATCGATGTGTTGCATTTGAGCCGCCTCATTCTGGTTACGTTGCTACTGAAAATAAACTCTCTTTGTCAACGTTTTAACCTTGACTAGCATAGACAGTTTTATAAAAATGTCTTTAAGAACTATGTTACTCTATTTATTAATGATAATTTATAATATGTGTGAAAATAAATACCATAATTAGTCTAATTCCTCTCTCCTGAACAATCTGGTAATTGTTTTTCATTTAAAAAAAGATGTAAATGGATTTTTCCCTCTAATTCAGGTCTCTTTGCTGCAGAGGGTTTTGTTGTGCTTTAGAATCAGGATTATTCAAGTCAAAGATACAGAATAAGGATTGGAAATTATATTTATTTGTCTTTAGCTGTCTAGTAACTAAAATGATAACTGCAAATGCAGAGTTTTACAATGGGATTACATAAACATTAACTTGGTACAATAATCTTCTACAAGGCTGTGAATGCAGTCCTTGAAAACTGCCTTCTTGTATCTTTTTCTTCACTTTTAAGACCTGTTGATTTGATAGCAGGAGAAAGTGAATGTGTAATCTGAATTCAGGTGCAGTGTCAAAGAAGAGAAAGTGTGCATGTTTGAGTCTTTGTTGGGGCAAAAAGGGGAGTTTTAGTGCATACACATGTGTATGTTTGGAGAGCTGCTGTTGACACAGACACAGCCGCTTCATTGTCCTCCTCCATCTCTACTCAGGATGTTTGAGGGACGCCTCACCCCTTGGCTCCCTCTAATCTCTGCTGGAACCAAAACCATGTGGCTAAAAGGCCTTGGCTCTCAAGAACACAGTCAGCACCGGTACAAGAGAAGTGCATGGCAGAGAGACTAGCTGGAACGGTTACCGTTGAAAATTATGGGGCAGTCAATTACAGATTACTCATGAACTGATTTAAAATTGCAGGCAGTGAAATAACCCAAGGGATTACTATAAATCCACCACGTAATCCTTTGATTTAATAGCTTTTGATTTAGTTTGGTCTTTTTTAAAGAATAAAGTTTGAATTTTTAAATAAATATATTAATGAAGTACATGAATAACTTGCTGAACTGAAAGCATTATTGTGATATCACCCAGAAGTTTCTCTTCATTCAGAGATGTCTTCTTGATATATTTTAATTGTTATATTTTAAAATACTAACTTATTTTTTTCCTCTTGTGATTCAACAATGGGAAAAAACTAAAAGAAAAAAGCGCAAACATAAAGAAAGTGTAACAACTAAAAGGTCTCAATGTAAAAATGTTTAATTCTAGTTAAGCTTTCCAGATGAAAAGGCTTCTAATCACTTGAACTGGAATATTTTTACAGAAGCTATTGGAGAATTTTTCATTTTCTCATTTTATTCAATTTTTTATAAAAGTGTTAAAGGACCGTTGTACCTCATCAATAAGCCTGTTCTTATTTCAGCCATATATTTACATCACGGTTTTAGTGTAATTGGTAGTTTATGGGAAAAACGTTTGGTTGTGTAAAGGTTTTAGAAATATTTTGTTATTTTGTTGTTAAAATACTATAGGTACATGGTGAAGGCAGTTTGTTGAACGCGATTGTAGATTCTCAGTGTTTAGGAGATACGTAATTACAGTCAAACCTACTTTAAAAACAACAAAAATCAAAGTTTTCTTCCAAAACCCCAATCTTTCCTCTCTCACCATCGTAGAAATGCTTTCTTAATTTCAACTTCTATCCAAGAGTAATTATTCAATTTGAGCCCTGTGGCTGATAAGGTACAGTAGACTGGGCTTTATCCTGGAGGAGACGGCGGTGGCCCCCAGGAAAGTGATATAAGTGGATTCATTTCAAGGTGCCTGTTTCTCCAAAGACTTTATTAGATTTAGTTAATGAGGGAGCTAGGCAGCCTGACTGCCTGAGTGCAGGTTGGGGAGCTGGAACGTAATTAAGCTGCAAGTCTGATGATGCAACTGTTATACACTTTGATTAAAAACACACTCAGCAGTTCATCTCCACCAAATTAAAGCAGTTACATCAGTTAGCATGGTCACCTCTGGTTCCTTCCCTCTTTCTTTTGCTTACATTTATTGATAACCCTTCTCCACCTTCTAGTAAGTAGGTATAGCTAGAGGTCTGGTCAACCAGCCGGTTTCTCTGCCTGAGATGTAGTTAACCCTTTTGAGTTTATGTCTTCCATATGCCCTTCTGGGCCTTTTATGCCTGGACTGTGTAATACAGGAGAAGCCTGTATATTTCCAGGCCAGCACACATAAGTCTTCTTGTCTGAGCTGTAATGACTGTTAGTATAGATTTCCTGTGGCTCAAACACTGGACTTAATTGACCTGAACAGCTCTGAGTGACTTGGCACCTCCCGTCTTAACCTTCCCTCCTCCCTCACCCCCCCCCATCAAGACCTTTCCTTGGGACAAAGAGGCTTTTGTCCCCAGGCCTGCGCCGGGGCGCTCTAAACCTTTGTTGACTGTTTCTGTCTGACAGAGCAAATAGCTCTGGCCTCCTTTTGTTTATTGTCATTTTTTGAAGTTTGAACAAAGTTTATACAAAGCCCCATTTTCTGATGTTGTTTGCTGCCTGCGGGGGGAAAACAGAGAGGAACGAAAAGAAACTGCTTCATTGTTTGTTGAATTTTTTGGACTGTCTGATTCTGTCTCACCCAGTATCTTTTCATCTCTCCCTGTGCTTTTCCTCACCCCCCCCCACCCCCCTTCTCTTCCTGCTTCCATCACCGGCAGGGATCACATATACACGGTGGACACGGACACAGCCAACAGCGATGAGATCTTTTTCAGTAAGGTGAGTGAGACGTCGGTCTCTTTGAGCATGCGTTGTCAGCACGCTGTGATTGACAGGGTAGCGCTAATAACTGAGCTCTGTGTGTTTGTGTGTGTGTGTGCATGTGGGTAAATGCATGTGCCTGTCAGCACTCTTACTCAATCACCTGTGAACTCGCCTGTCTTGCTACGGTGACCCTGTTAAGTAGATTATCCAATCAATCAGTGATCAAAGCTCCTGCGTCATCCACGCTCCTCAGTGGGACAGTTTTACGGATGTGTTACGGAAGCTGTGAGAAGTTGGGAGGGAGCGAGGAGGGGATAGCCTGCTTAACGGTTATCGTTCATTCATTTTCTAAACTGTTTAACCCAATTCAGGGTTGCGGGGGTGGAGCCTCGGGAATCAGCAAAATAATCATGTATAGATTCATCTCGTTTAGTGTATAGCTTAAATTTTCTAAACCCCTTAAATGTAATAACTCACCACTTCATTCCAACCACCAATACTCACCCCTGACAAAATGCACAAAACCAGCATTCAGACAAGGCCATTCTTGTGTATACACCATCCTCCTCTCCTCCACCTCATCCACTTCAATGTCAAAGCCCGGCGAGTGGGTCTTAATGAGAGCAGGCTGCAGATGAAAGGCTGGTGGGAAACGTGCTGATTGATTGATGACTGAGGGTCTTTAATCAGCGGCTGAGCTCTAAACAAGTTGTACAACAGCGGCAGTATGCACAATGGTCTGAACCTATGGCTCAGCACTGACCCTCAGGCCACACAGAAGGCACCAGAGTGGTGTGTGTAATTGTGTGTGCATGTTTGTGGCTTAGCATTGATTGATAAGTGTGTGTGAGATGGGGTGAGATCTGTCCTTGGTTGGATTGCTCTGCTTCAGCGGGAGGTATCATATTTCCTCCTCACTGGCACAAAATGAAATGTTCAAGGAGGGAAACTGATCTTCAGTCAGTGCTTAGAATAAAGTTCACCTCAAAGCAGGTGCGTCATGAGGGGAATCATTGATGGGGAATCTCACATGATGATTATTGATCACTATATGGATGCGTTATTGAGCTGTTTGAGCTGTCTGCTTTTGTTGCTTCTGCCTTGATGCTGAGTTTGTTTGCTCACTGACAGTCCATCTTCTTCTCCTTTTTACTTTTGTTTAATGAATCAGAAAATGACATGGAAGTCCAGACAAGCAGACGTGGACACCTGCAGAATGAAAGGGAAACACAAGGTAGAGATCCATTACGCTGACGCTTTACACCGAGTTGATATCTTATTTTTATTTATAGAACATATGTCACCTTATGCTTTACAAAAAAAAGTCAGTCAGTCACACATTCGAGAATGCAGACAACAGATTTAATC
Organism: Pseudomugil gertrudae; assembly: GCA_037177535.1. Lineage (NCBI taxonomy): Eukaryota > Metazoa > Chordata > Actinopteri > Atheriniformes > Pseudomugilidae > Pseudomugil > Pseudomugil gertrudae. The sequence continues at coordinate 7,821,493 of JBAMHV010000012.1, read as the reverse complement.
ACAGTTTGTCTCAGTGTTGCTTTTTCCTCTCTCACAAGCTCAATCTTATGCAGGTAAAACCCTGAAGGTGCAAAAACACTCTTCTTATAGCTCATACAGGCTGCTGCTTTCATAGAGCACATCAGACAGATTCTTCATACTTAGCATTTTTTCCACTGCTTTAAAATAAGAGTAATTTTAATAATTGTTCGAGAAAGTCTCTGCTCTAAATTCTGCATGTGTCATAAGGAAATGTTATGTACAATTCAAGATCATATGCTCTGTGTTTATAACACATGCCTCTCACTTGCACTACATGCTGTGCTTCAAAGGAAAGACATGAAAAAGCTTCTTGTTGAACAAATCACATGTGGCTATCGATGTCAAGTATAACGACACAAATGTCACCATGGACTTCCTCTCATGTCTTTGTCTTTCTTTCTATTTTTGTCCTTTGCTCCCTAAAGGATGAGTGTCATAATTTCATCAAAGTCCTCCTGCAGCAAAACGATGACATCTTGTTTGTTTGCGGAACAAACGCTTTCAACCCCTCCTGTCGAACCTACAAGGTAGGAAAGCACATAAATCTTTCTGCACATATACGTTTCAGCTCAAGTGACAGGCATTTGACACGTAAACTGCACACATAAACACCCCCCATCTAAAAAAAAATCTATCATTCGTCTCTTTTATCCTGTTACACACAACTGAAATCACTTTGAGGTTTTTTTTTCGACCTCGTGAAAATTTTGAAAAAGTGAGTCATAGATGCAGATGGATGACTTTCACACCTCAGCAGGCTTCCTCCTAAATTTTTATCTCCAAGTTGACAAGCTCAATTTAAAAAGGCAGAAACCAAACAACTTGTGTTCGAATATTCAACTACAGTACGAACTGCAGAGCCCAGAAATTGGATTCATCCATATCCTGTAAACATCTGTGTGGCCATATTCATGCAGGAGTGTCTATAATAGTTTTAGCATTGCTTTAGGAAAAATAAAATAAAATAAAAGGATGGATTTCTGACTTTCTAACAAGAAAAGAGAGCAGGTAGGCTATTAACATTAACTTAGTGTACAATTATAGAAATGTCAAAATAGATGGAATTTTAAAAAAATGGGAGCAGGTGGCAAACAGAAAACAGATGAACTGAATGTCCATTTTTTCCTACCATAAAAATACAAATATGACTTATTTTCGCTACTGTGTGAAAAAAGAGTTTCTGTTTCAATAAGCCCTTAAAGAGGATTGATGTTCAGATGAGAAATAATGTGACAGGAAAATATCATATTTGTGTGGAACAGAGACACTTAAATAGGGATATTTTAAACACTACCAGATTAAAAACTTTGATGGCCTTTATTCCAGGGAGGACACTAAAAGACATCTTTTAGTGTCACTGCAGCTGATCTGACATTGAATTCAGGTTAGTGGATGTGAATGTCTCCTGTCCAGTGAATTAAATGAACTTTCCCACAAGGAAGGACAAAGTTCAGAGCCGACCTGCCTTTGAATGTTGGCAGATTAAATTACTCGCTTGACTTTTAACTTTGGACAGAATTATGCTACTCTATATATTTTCCAGTGCTTCTTTTTAAAAAAAAGATCTCATATATTTAGGAGTAGTACTTTTAAGAGAAAAATATGTTTTGTAACAAATATTTAATTCATAGACAAGAAAATCTACTCTAAATCCACTCGTCTAACTCCGATTTAGAAGCATTCTCTGAGGCACACATTGTGCCTAAATGTGCTCAAACCCCAACAAAGACCAATTTCAAAATGATTTTACTTAAATATTAGGAAACTTTAGATTGTAAATGAGCAGAAATTGCAATCCAGATAAATTTAACATGAACACGTTGTGAACATAAGCACGAAAAGAGGAACACACAGACATGTAGACAGTAAGGATGACAGGACAAGGCAACTCAGCAGCAGGTCTGTCCTGACGAATGTTGTTGTTAGCTTTGTTAGGATGTGATGCGACAGCCATAGCACACAGAGATGTTATCTGTATAGCCTGTGGGGAACACTCCTGCTTTGGTCCACTAGATCTGTTTATCAGAAAAGCAAGACATTTCCGCTCCGTTGCATTTGTGGTTCAGTATCCTTAGCACACGGAGTGGATGTCTTTCAATTCAGACTCCTCCTGGAGGGAAAGTGGAATTTATGCCTCCACATTTATCAGGGGTGGTTAGCTTTTATAGCGCCTCTGGTTATGGTTTCAAGGTTTGTTTTAGCTATTACTTCACTGACATTGTTGCTAGACTGCTGGAACTAAGGGAGGGGGGAGTTTTGTAAAGTAAAGTGGGGTTTGAGAGAAGGACCTTGCATGCACTTACAAGCATGTGTACCAGCACCACAAAAAATAGTGCATTTTAGTAAACACTTACACATCAAGCTCTTAACAACAGGATAAAATTAATATCTGGTTAATATCAGCCAGCAAATTCAGCTTTCTTATATCTTTTGACCTAAATAATACAACCAGTAATACATTATGTAACAAATTAGTTGAATAAATATCAGATTTAGTTGGAAAATCCATTTTCCATTCCTAAATCAGATAAATTTTGAATTTCATTGCATATATACAAGCAACCACTGAAACACTAGCATGCACAGGGAAAGAGAGTGCAAACAGTCCACAAACCCAGACAACTTTGCACACATGTAGTCATCAACACACACTTTTTACAAAACATCAGACGCTTGCACACTCTTTTGCTGGCAGGCTAGGAGACTCTGGGCAGATACCAGGCCTTTGATGGCCTGCTGGGCTCTTCCAGGCTGCTTGGTCAAAAGTGTGTGATGTTTGTGTGTGTGTATGTCACCGTGTGTGTGCATGTGGTTAAATCCACCTTGGCCACAATTTGCCTCTCCATCTCCTCAGTGTGACAGTACTGAAAAGAGCTTCTGTTTCAAGGCCAGCCTCATCCCACATTAATCAAAAACGCTGTGAGGACAAGCAGGAGGGACCGAGAGGCATGAGAGGGGAGAAGAGGTGGTGGGACACACATGGGGGAGACAGAAGAAGCAAAAAGGGCACTGGCCCAAACCAGCAACACTCCATGTTGCTTTCTGCTCACACCTCACCAAATACCTCTTTATTCCTTCCTCTGATTTTTATTCTGAATTTATTTGTATTTAGTTATTTCTTTTTATGACTTTTCCCCCTGTTTTGACCTTTTTATGTTGGTAATGTCACATGCATGTAGGAAAAACACTGACAGACACTGTGGCGGCATGATGCGGTCCTCTCCCTTAGCAGCACACAGCACCCAACTCATTTCTTCCTCGCTTCATTCCTCTTACCTCTCCGCTCCCTTCTTCTTATGCCAGCTTTAATTCCTCTCCCCCTCCATTGCTCCCACCACTCCACCATCTTTCCCTCCGTTGCTTTCTCCCTCTGTCACTCCCTCGCTGTGCTGTAATAATAAACACCCCATCCAGCTGGGCTGATATATGAATGGAGTCAGTTTCATCGCCTGTTGCCGGGTGAAGCAGAGGGAATCAGTGGGGAGTCTTGGAGGCTCTGACTCCCAGGTGATGGACTTAATAATGGTGGACTTGGAAGTCTTTGACATTTAAAATGATTTGTTCACATGGGCTACACATGCCATGTTTCTGTCATATTTGTGCTATGGTGAATGCTTGGAGAATAAAAGAGAGGGCTGTAGATAAATGAAATTAAAACACTACAATACTTTCAGCAGTTGCAAAGACTGTTGTGGAAGAATGGCTGTGAAAAGCTTTCATCTTTCCAGTCTACAGAAATGGGCCATGACTATTAATCTCCAATAGAGATGTCTTTCTCTTTGGTTTTTACACAACCTCTCCTGGACCAGATGTGAACTTGTGTACTTGACCTTTCTTCGTGGAGAGATGCAGCAGGTGTATGCTGTATGGACTCAACCCAGCTGTTAGCAATAGATCACCTAACTAAAAATGTATCACTATGCCTGAACTGTAAGTGACTATTAGTCGCAGCCCTCTTTGACACCAACAACTGGGACACAACCATCACCACAAGCTTCCCAAACAGCTTTGTACAAACATAGACCTCACTAATCTGAAGATATCTCAAGCAAACAATTTCTAAGTGGATCACTGGCTCAGTTTACTCTTTTTTTTCTCAGTGAAAATGAACAAATCCTTCAGCAATAATAAATAAAGTATATAAGTCTTAAGAAAATAACAAAGACCATGAAAACAAAACCCTGCCCTGAATTCTAAACCAATTAAAACACTCCTAATGGGCATGTTTTGTCTTTATATTGTGTTTGTATAATTAATTAGCATATTGCCTATGGAAAAAAAACCTCAAATGAGTTGTTGTAGTAATTAATTAATCTAGATAGAATTTACTCCTAGCTAAGGTTTGTGTACATTCAATCCATTAAGGTACAGGAGATCCCCACAGAACAGTCTATTGTTAAGGCAGACATGTGACAAGGCTTCAGCTTCCATCCCATTATTTTGAATTATGTCTCCACAAAGTTGACACATTTCTTTATTCCTTGCTAGTGGGGCTGACAACACAATGTTTGCCTCATGAAACCAAAAAAGACAAAATATCCAGCAGGTGGTTTAAATAATGCATTTCTTTATGTTTAATCATATTTCGGTACAGGCTGTCAGCTTTATGGATTTTTTATGGCATTTTGCAAAATATTACATACTGCATTTGATGAGTAGCTCAAAGGTGTTGCTTCTCCACACATGACGATTCAAATGGCCATGCGACATATCTGCAGCTGCGCTGGGAGTTTCTTCCTCTGATCAAACGTCAGGACCAGATTCGTGACAGCTGACAGATATCTCTTTGGATGAAATCAACTGAAGTGGGAGTAGCTGTGTGAGATGTGTGAGAAGGTTTGCGTCTGAAAGGGAGGGAGAGCTTGGCTTAGGATGGATGACACAGAAGCTGCTGCCGTTTGAAGCTTAACCAAGTTCTTGGGGGTTTTATACTTTCTGATTCAGTGAGCACACCTGACCTTCAGCTCTTCGTGTCTGTTATGATTAACAGAGTCTAATCTATAATTACCGTATAGTCTCTCCTGCATAATAACAATATATGTCCGATTTGCCTCCATACATCACCACAACATCATTTTTGAAGAAAACATAAGAAATGAGAAATCAAATCACGAATTGCCGCCGGTGCTTCTGGGTTTGTTGTAAAAGGTCACGTTTAAATTTTCACTGCCAAATCAGCCTCAACAATTTCTCTGGCATGCTTTTCCAGCATTGCGCCGGAGTGTGTGCGTGACCTTTTTAGTGGGCAGATGATAACCATTTCCTCTGAGACAGGAATAGAAAACAAAATGACCTGTTTAGAGAGCAGAAAGGGCGAAGTAAGCACTTTGTAAGCCTTTGTGAGATATGTTGGTCAAGAGAAAGGGAGAAAGTGAAGATGCGAGGACAGTGAGAGCATGACAGATAGAAAAAGAGAGAGAAGGGAAAATGAGTTTGTATTGTGTACATTTGGGGCAAACAGTGTGGTATTGTCTGACCTCAGTGTCTGGTAAGTGCTGTATGGCTTTTTTTCCCTTTTCATGTCATGTGTGTCTTTGTTTTTGTTCCCTGGTCTTTAGCCAGGGCAAGAGAGTGTCCTGAGGCATGCTGGGTGATACAAGCCTACCCACAGTGGGATGATAGTGATCTTTCACCCATATCTGATTGTTTGCCATGCTCTGCCGATCACACTGTGGCTAAACTGGGCACAGAATAAGAAAAATGTGCCCAAGTTAAAATTGACAAAGATCGTCCCTCTAACATCTAAACTAGTGACTCTCAGACAGTGGTTAATGACTAAAAATGGCTTTTAGAAATGTGATTACATGGTGATGGAGCAAAATTAGATAAACTACCTTCCCAGAGCTTTGAAAAGACAACTTTTAAACCCTAAAGTTGTCAAATAAAACTGAGGATTTCGATTTAAATATACAAAGTGAGGTAAACAAAGCTTGCTTAGGGAAGCAAGTTAAAGTTGCAAAAATCCAAACTACAATAATCACAACTGAATGATCTACTATATAAAAACTTGATGATTAGTGAAAAGAAAAAAACCCTCACAGTTCCTGCTCAGGGCCTTGTGCTAACCCATTTTTCCTTTGCAGAAAGCACACTGTAGAAATCAGGGTAAGGAGAGGCATTGAAATAAATGGGTTAAGGCTGTGTCATGAGGACTGTTAAAAGTCTTGTCTAACATCAGTGCAGCTGAAGGACAAAGATGGCAGAGGAAAGCTAACTGTACCCACCCATGCAGTGAAATGTGCTGCTGTGGAAAATGCCTGCTATTTTATCTCTCTTCATGACAGTTTTCCAGATACTCCCAGATGTGCAGCTTTGGGAGACCTCCATGGGTCATCAATTTAGATAGGCACACTCATGGACTGGATAACAGCTTTTAGGGGACTTTTTAACATGAATCCCACCATATTTCACCACTTTAACATATTCTTTTTGTCCCCACTCTCCTGAGATTGTCATTGTTCTGACATTTGAAAACATTTTGCTTTTCCAGATTCTCACCTCCAACTGGGAGCTAACATATCTGAAGCTTTATTTCAACTCTGTTGCCTTGTTTGACATTCCCCTCTACGTAGTGGTGACCACATCTTGACCTCTCACCTCACTTTTGACCTTAGATGGACACCATGGAGGCTCTGGGAGAAGAGATCAGCGGGATGGCACGCTGTCCGTATGATGCCAAGCACGCCAATGTTGCCCTCTTTGCTGGTAAGCTCCACCTTTCTGAGCTATCATTTTTGTATTTGGATTTTAGATGACTCTCCTGATGTTATCTCATTTTACAGAGAAAAAAAGTAGCTTCTGTTTGTTTATCACTGATATTAACTCAACTGCCATTTGGCATAAACAGTAATCCCAACTTTTTGCCATCTGTGGTAACGAAACACTGGAACAGTTTTAAGCGAGATGGGAAACTTGAGTGTATTTGACTGAAGGATCAGTTGTGGTTTTATTTAATATTCTTCTTAATACCCTGTGGTTAATTCTAATGGCAAAACCCCACCAACATGTCAAAAGAGAATGGCAGTCCGTGTTACATGCACCAGTAAAAGTCAAACTTTGGCCCACATTTGCTATGCATCAGGAAATTGCTACCCATTAGTGCTCTTGAAAATGCATCAACAGAACTGCGGTGACAGGAAAAAAAATTGTTACTGCCTTTCATCATCCTTTTTTTTTGTCATCCCCTTTGTTTCATATTCAGTTTGCTTCAGTGTGCATGTCATTAAAATATGTCACAAATGGATGGGAGTGAAATGAGTCAGCTCTCTGTTGGCGGGTGAGATCCACAGGCTGCTAAAGACATCCAGTCCCCTCCATATTCACTGTGAACTGATTTATGACAGTATTGATGAGATGTTCCTGCCGGTTCAAAGCACGTGACAAGACTAGATGGCAAGCTTGATGTGTAGCAGAGATGCTTGGATGGAGCTGGAAGCACTGAGTAATCAAGAGGGTTTCTCTGACTGCTATCCTTTCAATTATGTTGTTTGAGTTTCCACTGTGGTTATAGTCAAGGCAGGCTGAGGTCATTCTGGTAGGGCATTGTGTTTATGAAGTGTGTGTGTGTGCTCATGGTAGTGTGTAATTGTGTTTGGTGCTTTAAGACTGGATGTGAATGCAAGGTGTCAGTGCCTTTGAAGAACGTTTGCAAGATTGGATAATTACAAATGTTAAACATGCTTAAATGTGTGTACACCCTGTTTGTCATCCATCAACGATTCTCTTTGGTTTGTGTGATTCATTCATTTTCCAGCTTTGAGTCATCTAGAAACATGTTTGTGTATCTAACCACAGGAAACAGGAATCTCTTAGTAGTTTTATATACTTGACTCCTAATTAAAAATAACTTTACTCATCTTTTTACTTCTTTGTGACTTTTCATTCTGTCCTCTTTTATTGCTTTCTTTCTTTCTTATTGCGCCTTCTATCTCTGCGTTGCCTCTCCAGATGGCAAACTGTATTCGGCCACCGTAACAGACTTCCTAGCGATCGATGCAGTCATCTATCGTAGCCTTGGCGACAGCCCAACTCTACGCACTGTCAAACATGACTCCAAATGGCTGAAAGGTGAGTTGAGGCCACACAAACACTGTATTTGGAGAACACTTCACTGACTGACAAGATAGAAAACAAACCAGGGTTTGGACATGTATGCTTGACCATGTGTTTGAACGTGAAAGTACGTCTTTAGGTTTCGGCGTATGAATGACAGTATGGTAAGCATTATGCTAATGCTTAATTGACAATCCACTTCATGCAGATTCATTTTGCCTCAGTGCCCCTGCTGAAATTGCTCTGCCCCGGAGTGAAACAAGCATGAGCTTGGTTTGTCGAAGCACAATAGAGAGATCAGTTTTTTTCTCACAAGCAAATTGTTTTTGTTTGTATAATGGATGATAGATTGAGGCTCTGGAGGCTCACAGTCTGTGTTTTTCTGGATAATATGACAGATATGCCAGCTGTTCCCTGTGAAATATGGTGTCAGAATTGCTTTGTCACAACTAAAAGTCACTTAACAAATGTTTTATACTTATATTTTTCTCCTTCAGAGCCCTACTTTGTCCAGGCAGTCAATTATGGGGATTTCATCTATTTCTTCTTTCGGGAAATTGCTATGGAGTACAATACAATGGGAAAGGTAAGCACAGGCCTTATTCTCCTGCTATTGTTTGAACTTTAATCAGAGGTGACTTCCTGTTTACCAGGAGGAACAGGAAGTGCCTTGTAAAACCAACAGGATATGGGTGTATCGCATAATGGGAAGGAAGCTTTCAGGAGCAGTTAAGTGGCCAAAAAATGTCAGCAATACACGGCAGGATACCAAACCTAAAATAGATTAAAAACAACGTTCATAGATGTCTAAAGATCCTATTTGAAACTCTAAATATATCCCTTAAAGTGTGCATCCGTCCCAAAGGGCTCCTGTTTGACCTATCATCTCAATGTTTCCCAAGAGAAACTCCACCCAAGTATATCTGAGAACAGAGACCAAAGAGAAAAGCTTTCCACCAGAATTACACCAGAGGGACAAGAACTGCTTCAGTAATCTACCTGGTTCAGCTTTAGATTCCTGAGAAGGTTTAATTAAAAAGGGAGTAGAAGAAAATGCTTTATGGAAATTAATATGTACTTTGCAAAATGAATTAAGGGACACACACAGAAGAGAGGAGAACAGAGCTGAGGTAACACGAAACACAGAAATAATGGATTTACTGCCAGAAGTGACAGCCATGTGTTATACAGCGCATGAATACAGATCAGGCCTCTCAATCTGTTGGGTGTTTTGAAAGAAGTGTCAGTGTAATTATGCATGTGGTGGGAGAACTGATGGAGCAGGGAACAATTTAACATTTAGTGAATGATATCTCCATATTATTGCACAGTAGAATGGCCTTCGCTGGTGATGTAAACAGTCATCTGTGCTTTATGAAAAACTGATAAATCTACTGTGGCAGCTTGTTTCAGGCTTGAATGTTGGGTTGTTATCTGGGAAATATAAAAGGGATAAATATTTAGTTATACAATAATATTAACAAGCCTCTAATGATGAACAATCATTGGTTTGCATTGTATTTTTTCACCTGTGAATTCTCATGTGAACAAAAGCAATGTGTACAGACTGGCACCTGTAACATGTAAAACTGGATTATTAGCTCAACATGAACTTTTCAGTTTCACCTCTTCTGCTAAATATGTTTTTATAATATCAGGCTGAACTGGCATGTGTAGGCTTTATTGTGCTTTTCTTAGCTGCTGCTCCTCTGATTCATGTTTGTGTGTGGGTCAGTGTGGAAGTGCAGTGATTGTGGTGTGTGCATGGTTGAGGGTGTGTGTGCAGTTGTCTGTGGGTGTGTATGTGTAGAGATCTGGTTTAAATGCATGTTTGCTCCCATCTACACTGTCAATGTCAGGTCATGGTTAGAGTTATAGCTGTTAAGTATAATGTGACAACAACTAATTACAACACTGGCTGCAAGATCTGATGGCAGAGTTGTAATTACAGCGTTGGCTCTCATTTGAAACTGTGTAGTTTAAACTATTCTGTTGCCAGGTGATGAATCAAACAGCATATGTTCACATCAATTTACTTCTCTGTCTTTAATTTGCTATAAAGTGATGAAACACTGGAATAGGACTGTTGTGTCATCCAAAGAGTTTGCCGTTCAAACAGGATAATGCAGTTCTGCCGAGGATCATTGTATGTTTCTGCAGGACAATTGAGAAAACAGCTTTAATATTATAATATTCTTTGATGACTATCTTTCTAACTTCATTCATTTGGAATGTTTCTAACAGCCGACAGCTCTAACAGTTAATTTCAATAAGGTTGTGGACCAGGAATAACTTGGTTATATACTACCTACTAGCTTTTCTTGTGATGTTTACACAATGTTGGATGGACTTTGGAACCCACACTTACAGCCTGGGATCACCAGTTAGGCTCATATGCATTTCTCTGGATTGTAGACTGAATCTTTTAGCGGAATCAAGACAAGGCTGTGTATAAAGTGATAAATTGCCTTAAGTGTTGTCACTTGATATATTCCTTACTGTGCAGCATCAATTATGATCTCCTTTGTGAAACTGCCTATCATGAGCCTGACAGCGCTGTGGGGATGTAGCGCTAAATCCGTGGAGTACTCGTTTGACAGACGCCTCAGAGCAAGAGAGTGAGATGTGTGATATCAGTGACAGCTGATTTAAGACATCAGTGACCACTCAAATGTGACTTTTCAATTGTGCCACTTGTTCCAGGTGGTGTTTCCACGGGTGGCGAGGGTCTGTAAGAACGACCGCGGGGGTTCTCCTCGTGTCCTGGAGAAGCAGTGGACCTCATTTCTGAAGTCTCGCTTGAACTGCTCCATCCCGGGTGACTCTCACTTCTACTTCAACATCCTGCAGGCCGTAACAGATGTCATTCACATCAATGGGAGGGATGTTGTGATGGCTACGTTCTCCACTCCTTACAACAGGTATCCTGACTGACAAGAAACTACAAAACAAGTGTTTGTATTGGCTTTGCTTTAACCACAAATTAGTTCAGGCATGTCAAAACTTCCCATTTATTATTTCAATTATCTCTTTCTGTTTGAAGTACTTTGTAAAATACCCTGAATACATTAACATTACGACAGTCTGACCTTTGTTAATGCTAGTAGTGTGTTTTCCTGCTGTGCCTCCTGGCAACATATTACAAGGTCAGCATTTATATCTCATGTCAAACAGTTTGCTGCCCTTTAGACATAAAGGTTTTTAATCTTATTTGCCTATTTGCAGGTCATAGTCAGAACTGTTCTCACAGACCGTGAGAACATTTTATCTAAATTGAAAATTACCACAAAGCCACTGATAGTTCACACATATTGTAATTTTCTATTTTATGGCTGCTTTTTAACAGATAAGACAATTGCTTGTGACAACGCAATTGAGCATGCTTAATGGACATTAAAACTCAATGAAGCAGTGCTTCAGAATATTTCTGTAAGCAGCGGTTTTTATCCTAGCATTAATTTTCCATTCCATTGTCAGGGGGTGAAATTAGTGGGAGCGCATTCGGAGTGCAGGCAGCACTCACTTTGTGTCATTTAATTGTCTGTCTGAAAACACGACTGGGTTGCTGAATGGCTCAGCCACTTGTTAACTGGCCAGCCATTTATGTGCCTTGTTAACAGTCTGGTATAAACAGAAATATGACTGTATAACTTTCTGTCAAAAAGCAATGCAGCAATTACTGTCATTTAGCCGCTGAGCCAAGATTTAACAACTTTCTGACCTTGCTATCTATAATACTACCCTTGTGTATTCTGTCTGCCTGATGCCTACATGATGAGTTTAGCCCATGATGCAACAGCAGGAAAATCCTGCCTGCTAAGAAGGAGAAAGCATTCCTCTAAACAGTTCTCAGCTTTTACATTTGAATACAGATGCATAGAAAACAGATAAATGACTCAGTAATCAGCTATGCATTGATACCACACAGAGAAAGATGTCTCTGGCCTCACTGCTATCCCAAAGTGTGGTACTTTTTTTCCTTCCTGAAATGAAGGCCTATAACAAGATAATCTGTTGTCCATGTTTGGAGCCTTATTGTGGACTTGTTATGAACTTTAATGCCACGAGGAAAGCCCAGGGAGGGAGGGAATGTGTGTGCTCATGCTACACAACAGGGAAAATACCTCAACAGATACATGACTACAGATACATTACTATGTGCAATAATAGAACAAATATTTATCAAGTTTATTCAGCAATGCTGTATTAAAAAAGAATATGTACACGCACCTTCTAAACAAGGTGTTATAAATCCATGTTTCTGTTTCTGGTTGGAAGTCAGTCTTTGATGTGTTAAATAAACAGGGATGTTTATGTAGGTTTTCTATGTGTTTTTGTGTCATGGCAGTATTCCAGGTTCAGCAGTGTGTGCCTATGACATGGCAGAGGTGGCCAAGACATTCATAGGACGTTTCAAAGAGCAGAAATCCCCAGATTCAACCTGGACGCCATTTCCTGAAGAGAGGGTTCCCAAGCCAAGGTACATGTATAGGTCACTTATATAAACAAACACATTAAATCCACACGTCACTCTCTTCCTGTCTTTACTCACACCCATAGCCCCACAGAGATGTAACATCCTACATCACATCGGGCCTCACCCACACACTGTATGTGCAGTCACACTACACATACAGTGTGTGCAGTTTTTTTCAAAGTTGCACCAGTTACCTCACCATTTCTCCACATGCAGTTGCATAAGCATCCACAAATAAAGCATGAGATTAATTTACGTATGGTTGGCTAATACCACAACCTGATCAATCTTCCATCTATTGCTCACTACTTTCTGGGCTAAGAGCTGTTTTTCTGTCCTTAAAGGAAACAATGAGATTTACTACAAAGATCTGTGCTATGATTGTTGTTAGTGATACTCCTGTGTGTATGTGTGCATTTGTGTTTAGCCTAAGGATGTGATACTGGACCAATAGAGATGCTGTATGGTACTCCTCTCATGCATTGTCTTAATCTGCAGATATTAGTAAATCCCCCCTTTTCTTCAGTTAGAAGGTAATAACCAGTTTACGCTTATTTCAATGGGAAAATATTCCTGCTGTTAATTTTGCAGTAACTGATTAGATTTATTTCATTTCCATCTTCTAATATGCTCAGACCTTTTTATCTACAAGCAGGCAGACGGAGACTTGTAACAATGCCACCAAGGTCTGGTCCTGCACCAGACTGTTCCTCCATGTGCTAGACTCTCATGTTGAATCATTTACAGATTTTTGTATTTAAGGGATGTCTGTTTCTGTTTATGCCGTCCATGTGTCCACCCGCATAAGCAGCATACTGACGGCAGAAACTGAGGGTCAACTTTACATTAGAAGGAATTCATTTATACTCATCTTGGGTAAAAATGTGACCTTCAGTAGTTGAAAAGAATTATTTTTTTCAATGAACGGCTGATCAAGAGGAGCTTGACAATGTTTTGAAAATGAAGTTTTTAAAATAAGTCAGATTACATTCTTTCATAAAGTTTCTTTCAGTTTTGGATTGTGGTGTTACATAAACAAGAATGGGATGCATATAAAGAATTTTTTTGACTACACATCACTGCATCAATATGATGATAATCATTTTTTGTAGCGTACGCATGTAAGTGTGATTAAAGGTTTGATTCTTACATATTGACACTGTCAGGCACACAGTGGCCAGCTGGCTAATATTTCTTTGGTCTGGTATCGATTATGTGCTCTGAAAGAGTATCAAAGATCACTCTGTAAAGAGGTTTTACAAGCTCTCCGAGGTGACATGTATGCACATGGGGTTTGTATCAAAAGAAGCTTCTGTTTTACAAGAACGTCACCAGCTCACTGTTAAAGGATAAGATAGTTACAATATCTTGCTGCCTCATCCTGAGTCCAGATGATTAAAGACCTCACGTCCTCCTATTGGACCAAAACATTTTCAGAATAAAAGTTATCATCTATAGCTTCATTCTTACTGATTTTAAGGCTATTAAACATACTCTGCTCTGTTGGTATTTTCTAACAATGCTTTCTATTTTTTTTCCATCTTCTGCTCCCAATTTTGTTTCCTTTCCCAACATCCTCCTCCTTGTTGCCTTCCTATTCCTTACCTCCATCTGCAGACCTGGCAGCTGTGCTGGTACTCCCTCCATGGAGCGATACAGGGTATCCAACGAGTTCCCTGATGATACACTCAACTTCATCAAGATGCATCCTCTGATGGATGAGGCTGTGCCCTCCATCGCTAACAGGCCCTGGTTTCTTAAGACCATGGTGCGGTAAGTATTTCACACTCCAAAAGCTGTCTTTTTCAGAGCTCTGTGAATTTTTTCAGTCCAGGATGGTAATTATTTGAAGTGCTGCTCAAAGAGTCGGACCCATTGCAATACACATACTCCACCACAATCTAGTTTTTGTTGGAGTGGAGGAAACACAATTCACACCTCATGATCTTTTTCTCTGAGTGACTGTGTAGTGATGCCACAGTGAGCCAGCTGAATACTCCCTGATGCTTATCTTTATGTTCAGTTCCTCAAGAACACATTTAAAACCTTGCTTTCCTCAGCTCTTGGTAACAAAGTGCTCTGGGGATATTTTAAGGAGCGTATTCTTGAGTAAAAAGTATATATCTACTTTAGATGAGTAGCTGGCTTCTCTAGTAAGTTTTCTGAAATGAAACCCATTTCCCAAAAGCCACTGCACCATGGCTGATGTTGTTTGATCATGAAGCTGGCTTTTACAGACATTTAACCCAGCCTCTGGGGGATGTGACAGCACATTGCGATCTCATTGGCAAAGCAAAGCAAGCTGAGAGTGCATTTGCAAAAAAAAAAAATCCCCTTCTAAGTTTGGACCTGGGTTTTAATTGCATCTGCTCAGGATTCAAGTTGGAACAGCTTGCCTGATCCTTGACAAGCCTCAGTGGAGGTAGCATTCCTTTATTCGCATCATATCACATCTTGCTGCTACTTTCGCTGCGTCTGACCTACATTCTGCGCCGTCTTTGTCTGAATATAAGCTGCTTTTCACCAACTGTTCATTAGCGTGTTGTGACTTTATCATAAATGAGTGTTTCGGTCTTAACCAACAATCAAACAGCTTTAACTGAAGTGAACCATCACCTGAGTGAGCAGAGCTTTACATGCAGATCACTTGTTAGAAGTGTTATTCAAGCTCAAAAACATAACAAAGGCATGTAGGCTAGAGGATGATATTGTCATAGTTTCAATATGGATTAATGTTCCTGAGCTGAAGTCAACTGTAAATTAAATCAGTAATATCAAGTTTGATTCCAGAGAGGACACCCCAAAATGAAGCACAAGATTCTTCCTTAAAATGAAAAAGCTTTTTTGTCTCATGAACTGCTGCGCTACAGCGAGACCTTAGCAGATTGGGCACAATCAATCACTTGAAGGGGAGATACACACTGAAGAATCTCCCTCTTGTGATCTTTTACTTGAATAGGAAAGACAATGGGTGCCTTAATGGTTGTATTATTTCGATGAGATCACATTCCACTGATGGAGTCCTTGGAGCTCCTGTTATGACTGAATATATCAAAACCCTATTAGACCTTTTCATTGTTGCTTCTCCTCACTGACGTTTTAGGAGCTATTTCAAGAAAACAGAAGCAGTGAAAAGCATTTGTGTGGGCTTGTATTTTAGATGCAAAAAAACATTTATTTCTCTTTTAGATTAGCACTTTTACCTGCGTACACCTTTTAACCCATTTTCATTTGTAGAATGCTCAGCAAATATAATTGAGGGTAATAGAGGACTTCCTAGATGTCCGGATAAGCTCTCTTGTCTAATCTTTAAATCCCATCTCCTTCTATTAACCCCTAGAGCTCCAAGCTTTTCTCAAAACTTCCATTTGAAAACATTTTCAAATCCAATCAGTAACAGCTCTGCTGCATTTAACCCAAACTGAACAGCCTCAGGCTACATTGTTCAGGAACATTTAGAAGTATTCTGAGATACAGTTCATACCCTTATCATTAAATCAGAGATTTTTTTAAGAAAGAAACACAAAATTGTCCATGTAATCTAACCTGTTTATAAGAGTGCCTTATAACAAGAAATCAGTAACACCAGTACTTTTTTACCCACTGTTTTTCCAGTGTGAATGTAAAGTATATTTTAGTCATGCTAGGTCATGTCATGCTAAAAAGTCAAAACACAATGTAAACATTATGATAACAATGATGCAGAAACGTATGTGGTGATAATTCTAGCCATTTCTTGACCTTTAACCTTCAGAATGATAAACATCTGCAATGTAATGAAATCAGACGGTATAAGTTTGCAGCCTGAAAAGGTATTTCATTAACCTGAGTGCTAGTTCAAAACTCACTGATTGGCAGGTGCCTAATTAATCTGAAAATCAATTCATGCTTGTCATCCTTTACTGGAAATATTTTTTTAGAAACCACCTTTCTAATCTATTTAATGAAATTAACGAGACAAGCAGTGTGTAAAATAATAAGTCCCCCTCTGTGCTGTTGCCTACATTTGATTTAAATCATGTGTTTTTTTGTTTTTTTTTAACCAATGAGCTGTTTAATTATCATCCAGGAAGTGACATTCAGTCAAAAATGAACTGAACTGTTAACTATCTGTAGTCTTTACTAACATGTTTTCTTGTTGGTAACCAGACAGAGCAGTTAATGAAGTGTTTGGATTTTAACCGAATCAAATGAATTGATCGTTTTATTCCTCCTTCCAGGTATCGTCTGACACGCATCGTGGTGGACAATGAGGCAGGTCCCTACAAGAACCACACAGTTGTGTTTCTGGGCTCAGAGAAAGGCATCATCCTCAAATTCTTGGCCAAGATGAACAACGGCTTCCTAAATGACAGCCTGTTTCTAGAAGAGCTCAACGTTTACAACCCTGACAAGTACGTAGTTCTGGGTTCAAGAGAGTTTAATAGAGGAACACATGGATACAGTTGCTACAAACAAAAGGAAGGAGAGTTACTGCATGTGTGTGTGTGTTATCTGGATAGAGTGTGTTTAATTTGCTTCTTTCACCATCCGTTAACTCTGCCAGCCTACCAGCTCCTTCACCACCAGTCCCCCTGACCCAAGCTGTGTAGTTAAGCCAGCCAACCAGATGGCTACTCTATCATTTAAGAGAGTTCCATCAGGTTACACTTTGCCCAACCACAGCTACTAAATTAGAGACATATAAGGCTGTGGATAGCATAGTGGTTCCTAACCACAGCAGAGCCCAGCTTCTCCAAGATGTTGGCTGATTAAAGAAAACACACACACACATCGTGGTTTGTGTTATTCTTCAGAGCCAGCATGCGTTCGCTTGCTAATACATTACATGTCTGTTGGCTTGTGTAAAGGCTGTTTGTGTCCATGAACCTGATGCAGAGGGTTGAGTTGACCTCAGTCGTGCATTTTGGAGCATAAGGAAGAAAAAAAAATCAGCTACAGTGCTGTCCTGCCAAAGTTTAGTTAGGGGAGTAATGGATAATTGATAATAAACATACAGGAGAAAATATTTATGACCAATAAAGCTGTTAGAGAAAAAGCAAATAATAGGGAGATCTTCACGGGAGGGCTTTAAAGGTTTGTTATCTAACAAATATGTTAGATAACAAACGAGCCATATGTAGGGGATGAAGGGCAGTGCCCTTTCCTCTCTCCTCTCCCCTTGCTCGGCCTCCTTCTTGCCTCTTCCCTGTATGTCCCTCTTTGTTCTCCCTCGCTCCTGTTGGCTGGGGCTGAGCATTTGTCGGCTGCTGGCCATCTGGCTTCGGTCTTGTACAGTAAGTGACTTTGCTTCCCAGCCTGCCTGACTGGATCAGCGAAGGCCCGATTGTTGTGCATTACCCAGTGTAGATGGACTCTAAGCCCTAATTGAGAGCATTAATGCAGGACCGGAGCTCTGTGAAGGGGAGATTAAATCCCAGGAGCTGGATGGCAGGATAGAGAGAGGAGTAGAGGGAGAGAAGGGATAGAAAGATGTTTGACACACCCAAGAGGGATTAGATTGTGCTCCTGTGGGGCTGTGGAGACAAAGGCGACTAACAGGGATGGAGGAGTGGTCAAGTGTAGGGAGGAGTGGAGGGTTTGAATTAAGAGTTAGTGGATTTTACAGTTAAGTGCTACTGAATGCCCATCTGTCTGTTTATCTCTTGTATCTGTATCACCCCTTTCTTTATCTCCCACTCATTTCCTGACCTTGTGTGCAGTTGCACAGCATTATCTGTGTTCTTGCTGACCTCAGATGTTATCTGTCTACCACGTCTTCACGCTTTTTTCTCTAAATGGACTCCTTTTTTCCTTTACAGGCTCTGATTGTTCCTTTAATTTTAGTATAACAGAAAGCAAAGTAGTTTATATCAAGGTTTGTCCCTCTTCCTTCAGGTGCAGTATAGATGGTGTGGAAGACAAGCGCATCGTTGGGATGCAGATAGACAGCAAGAGTCACGCTCTGTGGGTGGCTTTCACCTCTTGTGTGGTTAAAGTGCCGCTGTCTCGCTGTGAAAGGCATGGACGTTGTAAGAAGTAAGTCTGACAATCTCCTAATAAGTTGCCCTTTCTTTTCAGATGTTTTTAACAGTTGCGAATGGTATTTAATTATTGTGATGTATGATTGCCCTTCAGGTCCTGTATAGCCTCCAGGGACCCATATTGCGGCTGGGTGTCAGAAGGTGCCTGCAGACAGGTGGTTGGCAACAGCAAGTAAGTATATACGAGTACAATCATTTTAGAGCTTCCTTGTGGGAGGGAGGGATTTTTGATATGCAGAAAAACCCAATGGAAGATGTTTATTTGGAACTTTTATTTAAGATATACAATTGTACTCTTGTATAGTACTGTTTTGATGCAGGCCACCAGTTTCTTCACCAACTTGAAATGTGTTAACTTGTTTGATTTTATTCAGTTCAAACATTTCTTTAAATATCTGGTGCGATGCTCTTCTCTATATTTCTGATTTTATAGTGTGTAAGTGGTTGTTGGAAGGATGAATGGAAGGAAAGTGTTGTTTGCCTCAGGCTTGGGGTAGGTTATGCAGTGCTGGGGAAAGTTTGATGGCCACAGCAACTATAATTTTGTGGCTGCAGCTATGACATAGAACCGGATTATGCTTTCTGGACAAACAGCATATGGAGTTTTGTGGTGGGAAAAACATCTTACAGATGAAGTCATAACAAAAGGACCACTGCTCCACTAGCTAACTGATGATGAATAATTTTGATCCCCCTGCTGTAAAGTGATTGGTCTGGCATGGCATTGCTCCAAATGCACCACATAAAACTTGCATAGCAAGAACACAGATGCTCCCCATCCTATTATTATTCTACAAAGCTGGTGCGGTGGACAGTTCTGATTGAGTTTCCACTTTGGAGCAGGAGCCGACACAGAGGCTTTAGCAAAGCAGATGACCTAGCCTCTTTATGGTACAATATTTTTAAGTGGGAGAGATGGCGGATTTGCTTTAGTTGGATCTGTTAGTTGCCAGAGAGCTATTAAAAATATTAGTAAGGATAAGTAGGGGTGAAATAAGGGATGGGAAAGGTTTGCTCATAGTGCCCTTTGTTGACTTGTCTTCCTTGACATCACTCTACATCCCTTCCTACCTGAGTATGTCCATCCTTGTCTATGGATCTATTTTTATCCATTTTTCCCTCCATCTTTCCTCTGACATACTCTTTCTCTCTTGCAAGCCTCCCCTCCTTTCTTCTTCCATCTGGACCCAATGCTAGTGTGCCAGCTTTCCCATGTGGAGTTATGCCTCTTATACCTACTGCCTATAAACAGCTTGCACTCTGGTCTCCTGCAATATGCCCCCCCCCCTTTCATACATATAATTGCATATGATTCTGATTGGTTGTTATTGTGTAAAATAGATAAACAGCTGTGTTGCTGTAATCATCATATCAGATGAGCACACCTCGAAAAAAAACGTGGCCATATGCTTGTTTGTGACCTGATGAGCCCACATGCCTTTTTAAATGAAAACCAGGAATCAAAATAATCAGCAGCTTTGGGGATAGATTTGCATATTTATGTCATACTGAATGTACAGTGTATTCCTTGCCTCCAGTTTTCTTCTGAAATGAATAATTAATGCTATTATGCCTGACCTGCATTCCAGTCTTCCTGTGCAACCTCATACCTTACTTAATAAACACATGTGATGCAAGTTAATATAAAAGGCTTTTTGACTGCCTCTAGTTATGTATGGTGCAGAAAAAATCTGATCTAAATATGCATTATGTGGTTGCATTGGGATCTAAACCCGAGCTTGACCGCCTGTAGTGTCACATTCAAACACACAGTGCTTCTGTTGCTACTTTGCAGCCACCATAGGGCTGACCCTGTAACTGAGGGTTCACACTGTGGTTCATTCACTCTTCAAATTACATGCCAAGAAAGGCTAAGACACTACATTTGTAGTGTGAATGCTCATTGTTAATTCATCTCCAAGCCACTGGGATTTCAAACTTGCATTTTTCATCTTAATGTCTGCAGTTATTATCAAACTATACCGGCAACCATTAAGATGGGGGTTGTCTCAATCTTTAGAAACAAAACAAAAAATATATTAAATAAATCAATAGCATTTAATGGCAGATTGGAACAAGTTAGTAAGGTTTTCTCTGTGAAGAAGACACCTAAAGTGATTTGATAATAAGTTCATAATACGTTTTGCAACTCTACATCAATTTTTGTAACTATATACATACATATCTATCTATCTATCTATCTATCTATCTATCTATCTATCTATCTATCTATCTATCTATCTATCTATCTATCTA
>JBAMHV010000012.1:7785709-7800649 GCA_037177535.1 Pseudomugil gertrudae | reverse complement strand
ATCTATCTATCTATCTATCTATCTATCTATCTATCTATCTATCTATCTATCTATCTATCTATCTATCTATATATATAAACTATAACACATCCCTATCACTGCCCCCCTCCTAAATTAAAAAAGCCTCTAAAGGGTAAAAAGTTGACTAGTTTTGTGATATTGTGATTGCATTGAATTTTAAAACATCACCAACAAACAAATGATTTGAAAACTTGCTAATATGTTAACTTGTTAATATGAATGAGAAGTTCATGCAAATAAGTGATGGACCACCTTTTTAAATGAATTTAACAGAACAGCAATTAAGTTGCTGTCATCCAAAAAATCTACCTGTCTTGAGAAATCCATGTTTTCATCCTTATTAGGGCAAAAACAAAGGGTGGTGTTTAAGAAAAGTATTAGTCTTCATACTATAATTATCACAAGTAAAAAGTGAGGAAGATAAGAGGCACGTGGAAGGCGGAGGAGGAGAAGTGAAATGGAAGCTAAGGAACATTGTAAAAAGCTTTCATGCGTGACTGTGATTGTGGTTGACACTTGGTCCGCTCTGTTTCACCGATCTCCTTACAGCCTGCTTGGTGGTCTTTCAGAGAGAAAACAGGTCTCAGTGCAGACTGCATCAGAAAATAACATCTCCAAAGCTTTCTCCGTGTCATATGATGGCCCTCCGGCATGGTTACCCCCCCTGTTTTACTTGCTCTTGGTCCACGTGATTGTAACTACAAACATATCTGTACTAAAGCTTTATATAGTCAGGTTGTGTGTACAAGAAGTAAACAATTGTACACATTGATGTTCTTTGGAACTCATTCATGTCTTTGTCCATGTTTAAGCAAGGGTGAATGTGGACTGAGTGAAGTACAAGCTAAACTGTTCCATCTGTGACCTCAACGTTGAAGAAGAAAAGGGGAAAGTGCTTTGTGATGACATATGTATGTGTGTGTCCAATTGGAAGAATCTGGTAGATCTTAACAAGTCACCCATCTCAGACAAATTGCCTGACACTTTTTATAGAGTTATGGCTGTCTAAAGTTGGTTCTTGTGAGTCAAACAAGCTGTCAAATAACTTTTTACTCAGCCAGATGTAGATTTAACATTGCCCACTTTTGGATAAACCTAAACACTTCAAATTCTTTTCTTACCTTGAAGAGGTTATAAACCCACACCTTACTAGTCACTGCTCAACTCTGATTCCTCAATAAAAAGAAAAAATAACTCCCTCTGACATCTTGACAGTTAAAACCTTCACCCAGGTCTACAACTAGAAAAAGTAGCTACTTTATGTTGGACACCTTCTTGTTGGAGACCTTTTTGGGACTAAACTTGGGCGCTATTTCCCTTCTTCATTCTCCATTAATTTGAACCCTACCCTCAGCAGCAGCAATTCTAGCAAGCATCCTCTGTAAAAGCTTCTTCACACATTTTCCTGCCTGTTCTGTAAAAAAAAAAGGCGGATAATTTGTTAAGGACAAATGTATGGTGAACTAGATATTGTCTAGCTTCTATACAGGCTAACTGGCTGTTAGCTACCTAGCTTTACAAAACATGTTAAAACCTCAAGATAAATATTCCTGTTTTTATTACAGTCAAACAAAACATGGATCCTTTTTTTATCATCTATTCTGGCAACAAATTCTGCATCAGATATGGATTTACCTGACTGCCTACATTCCACATAACCATTGATTTTTAGTCTTCGGGGCACCTGCTACGTGTGCTTTGATTTCAGTCCAGCATATAGCACTTTCTGTAGCTTACACTGTGTGCTGAGATATGCTGGGTTTCATGGTGTTTTTGTAGTAGCTTTCCCACAGATTTGTTACTTTGCTAGGTGTGGCAAGCCTGCGTGGCCTGGCCTGTTTTCCACTGCTGACCATGATGTCTCTGTTCCCTGCAGATCAGCCTTTGAGCAGGACGTGGAGCATGGTAACACAGATGGCCTGGGAGACTGCCAAAGTAAGCAGGCCCTCTTCACTCTTATCTTTCCTCCTCTCCTCCATACCCCCCACAACCACTCTGTTAACACTGCCTCCCTCTTCTTTCGGCTCTTCGTTTCCTTATTCGGAGCCGTCATCTTTTTCTTTCCTGTCTGTTCTGCCTCACAATTCTCTCTTTCAGTCTCTTCCATCCATCTGTCCCTTGTCCTCTTCTATCTGATTCCCTCTTGTTTCTGTGGTCTCCTAGTCAATAGTGTTGTGTTCCATTGGGCAAAGACTTGGTTCTGTCTTGCAAAAATGCTCAAATACACAAACATTCAGCAGGACACAAGAGAGAGATTTTATGTGAGAAGTAAAAAGGCTTATTTTGAAAAACAAAACAAGTTAAAGGTCCAAGCCGAGTGAGCCTCAAGTCTAAGGTCTCTTTCACTCTTTATATTTGGAGATAGTAAATCTAATCTTTATGTGTTCAGAGTAGCTGTTTGGATTTGCAGATGCGATACCCTCTTCATATTCTACTGAGCTACTCGGTTTGCAAAAGAAACTTCAAAACAATTTGTGTTTCGATCACTGATTAATCAGAGTAAATAAGGCCCGTGAATTTCTCTTTTTTCTTTAATCTGCATGTTTAGTCAACAGAACCCAGCACATTGGTCTTTCATGAGCTATAGAGGCCATATAGATTCCTCGTCTGATTAGAAGTGAGGAGAATATTGAACGGCTAGTCAATTCTAAATTACTTTAAAAGTCGTGGCTCTTCATCACGTTAAAGCATATAAGCTCCCTTTACTGCACCCAATAACAGGTTTCCCTTCATTTCTGTTCTTCTTCTTTCAGATACATTCGTGGCACTGAATGGTAAGTATCCCACAAGTGCAACATGAGCAGTCACAAAAACAACAGCAACATGAGCCAAACATAAAGAAGCTGCATCACATTTGAAATCTTTTACTTCGACCACACCTCTTCATCTACTTAATCAGACATCCCCTCTCAAGGAAATGAAAACTCCTCCCACACATATAAAGAGAAGTTATTAATGAGAGAAGGTCTTAACTGAATTGATTTACTCTTTCTCTTTGATAGACATCCCTTCGGGTTATGAAGGTAATGAAAGAGATGAAAGTTGGTCACTCTCCCCACTCATAGTATTTCTCCTCATTTAGCTCCTTTGGTGTTTAGAATAAAGGTTATAGAGATAGAAATTAGTATTGAAAATCTTTGATGCTGATTTGGATTTAGTTAGGTTTATTATACCCTTCTCCCTTTCTTGTTCCCACCGCACCATGCTTTTTATCCTCTGTGCAATAGCATTGATTAGCCATGACCTTTGCTTTGCTAATTGGATGGATCTGGTTGTTGCTGCTTTAATGCTTTAATGGTGAGGAAATGCCTCACTATGTGCATTAAATAGGACATGTGCTGAAAGAGAGAATGAGATATTATACTGGTTTGTCTAACGTCTGTTTGTTAGAATCATGTCGTGCTCATTTCTGAAGAACTGTAAATGTGCACAAAAAACACACATAGCTTTCAGTAAATATATATTTGTTTTTTTTTAATTACATGTTTGGTTGGTAGTTTTTCCACTCATAATAAACAGATGTCATTGGCCTAAAGCGATTCTACTCTTATTCACAGTACCCACACCTATCCACCTTATTGTTTATCTAATCTGAGGGAGCATCAGCTTGCTTTCTTTCTGTGAATCTTTCTCTTCACGCACATGCAGTGTCTCGCAGCTGCCAGATCAAAATAGTCAGATCCATACTGAATGACAAGAATAGATATTTTGAAGTGTCTCCAGAAAGCCAGCTCACTCTCTCACCCCCCGTGGCTGTACCCCCCACTGTGATACTTCCTCCTTTTGGAGATCGAGGGTCATCGAAAAAGCATCTGTGTTGGTGTTCCCCCCTGTTGTGCCGAAGATGCTCTCACTGGCTTGGCTATGTGTTTTGAGACACACACATAAAGTCTAACAAGCAACACACAGTTAGCACACACCCCCACCCCCTCAAACAAAGTCTCAGCCATTGCCTGAGACTTTATATGGATTTTAAGATAAATATTTGCCCCCTCTCCATTTTTCTCTCTTACTCCAGACTACACATCTATAGCTTTCTTTTAATCTGTAGATATAGATGTCTGCATCCATTGGCAATTTAGAGTTTTTTTTTTCTGATCCACGGAGGAGCACTGAGGCTCCGAGCTCTCTGTATATGTGTCATCTGCTTGAATTGCACTTCCCCTGGCGGTGGGGGAATGAATTATAAAATAGGCCTGTCACACTAATCTCTCAGCCTTGGGCCAATAGTTAAATAAATCATTTTAATGATTGCCACGCCACACAGAAGAGGAGTAGGCTTTGGGTGGTGTTGTGTATGGGTGTCTATTATGCATAGCCTACCAGCAATGCTTCCCCATCGACAAACACATGCATAAACACATATTGAACAGGCATGTGCACATCGCCAAACAAACACACACTCACATGGTGTCACCTCCTCCGTTGAGAGAGCTTGTCAAAATGGTAACTGGGGGGGTTGAGCTCCACAAGAGGTTGTAGATAAAAGTGATGTCATTTTCAATCTTAGGAAAGCATTTTTGAAAAAGATGTGCTTAAAATAATATAAGACAATATACTGCTTTGGTTAAAAGTGTGTAGGGTGGCTTAACTGTAAGCATGTGGGATAGAAACGTGATTGCCATGCTTAGAAAACAAACATCCAGACGAAGCTTATGCATGAAATCAGCTTCTATAAAGCACATGAAAACCTAAGAAAGGAAGATGCAGAACGCTGACTTTCTGAGTGATCTGCAGATGTAAACAGACAGGAGATATGCACGAACCATTACCCACAAATTAGGGAACAGCAGCACATTAATTCAAGAGTGAAATCTCTTTATTATTTACTCTGCAAAGTGTTTAAAAAAATGTGATTTCCCAGAACCCTGGATGTCTCCAAGAAATTGTATGTTCTGTGTGACAAATGATCCAACACAATTTCATTATACATGAAAATGCAGAAAAGCAGCAACTTTTTACAGCTGAGATGCTGAAACAACATATTTTTTAACATCAATTACATTAATTATTACTTTTTCTTTGTTGATTATATTCTCTTTTTTAAACCCTTATTATATAATTGAAAGTTAAAATAGTTGTGATACTTCAGAGTAAGTTGAATGTTGCAAAAATTTTGATTGACACAGATCAAAAACAGACAGCAAGGAGAATGTTATTAGAGCTACAGGAAATATGTTGTTTAAGAAAAGTTATGAGGGTAGTTTGTAACAGGCACAGCTAGGAATAAGTTGTCTTTTGTCGTACATATGAAAGATAAGCACCCGATATCTCGTGTTGAGAAAGAGTTGTATGCTAAAAGATTTGGAAGATATTTTACATGTCAGTCAGAACTGGAGGAGGAGGAGTGAGAGAGATGAAGCTTCACAGAGTGACAGAAAAAGGACAGCTGCCAAACCTGAGAAACACCCACACTCGCACACATATTTGCTAATGAGTTGCTGACGGTCACACGGGATACACCTTGTTAGCTCACGCAGCCCTGCAGTTGTCCTAATGTGTGTTTATGTGTGTAGTTGTGCATTGTGAAAGTGAAATAGATGTATATGTGCGCAACCAGTTGGCCCGTGCTTGTATCCGGTAAAGCCTGTCTCTCACTACTGTGAGCGTAAGTTAACCTGTGCTGTGTCCGGCAGGCCACCATCACCACCATCACCATACCCTCTCACTTCCCACCACAGTCCTCCCTGAGGCCGCGGAGGGCCCCCTGGTGCGGGGCCGCATGGTAGAGAGGAAGGACCTCCCCATGAATTCAGACAAAGGGGAAGACCCCTACGTCGCTGTGCCTTCTCAGACTCAACCCGAAGCCAATGGTAAGCCTTGGAACGCAGTGGCAACAGTCAGTTTGGTCCATTGTCACCTGTGGCAAGGGAGTTGGGGGGGTGAAGTGGAAGGGAGGGATTCGAGTAATTGAGATTTACGACTGCCTAGCCGCTTCCAGCTGACGAAGTGTAGAAATGGTGGATGGTTTTCTCTCTGGGGGACAAATTGCCTCTCACTTTGCATGTGAAACCTCCACAGAAACGTATGCAGGCACTGCTCAGTGGCATAAACATGCACAGGCACATACACGTTCAGCGCTCATTAGGATGCACACAAATGCTTACACACACGCGCGCGCACACACACAAATTGTTGGATGGATTTATTATCCCTGGACTATAATGTCCCACAGGAGAGGTAATATCCAGACCATTACACTCTAAAAAGGGAGATGGCAATGTATTTATTTTCTCCAGAAGATGGCCCAGTCCCCGGGTCTGTCATGTTTTGTGACACAGTGACACGACATTGAACGCCCTTTTCTCATGTGTTAACAACCTGCCTAATGCTGTGCTGCCTCAAGGACGGCTCACTGGATAAATGAGTCAGAGTGAAAAAGATAGAAGGGGAGGGGACGAGCGGGACAACACACATAAGAAGGGGAAGGATAAAGGTCTTTGCAGAGCTGCCAATTCATTATATCAAAACAGACAGACCTATAATGCATCTCGTTAAAACAACATGCAAAATGCCCCTGCTTCCCCGTATAATGTGTGCAATCTGAAGCAGCTTCACCACTGCTGTGTGGAGATAATGATAAAGTAATAATGCATTTGGTTTCTTTCTCTCTGTATACATGTAAAGACAAAGAGAAAAAGATTCAAAGAAAGTTTGTTTCACTAAAAAAGGGATTCATCCCCTAGCCAGCTGGAAAATAAACACAACTGTAGGGAGATATTTCTTTTTTCTCATGCTTGAAGAAGTCTGTGAAGAATCGAAGTGTTGACTCAAAAGACTGAAAGGATTCTTCTTGGCAAAACAAATACATTAAAAAAGATTCATACTTAGTGATGCGTCTCAGATGTAAAGTTTCCACATAAAGTAAGGCTAGATAAAATCATATTGTCTCTTATTTCAAATACCCATATAAAGCATCATGTTGCTTCAGTCTTCCACGATGCATATTTCAGTGCCTTCCTGTCTGTGGGATGAACAGAGGCACAGCGGTGACTGCAGCACGTCAGCTGGAAGCAGCAAGGCACCAGTGGGTAGATCCAAGCACAATGGTGGCAGAGACTTTAGACAGCATGCCTACAGCCAGCATCACAACATGCTGTCACCCTCCTTAATTGCTTTTACCTGAGCAGGTGTAGCATTAGTTGGTATTATTTAATATAAAGCTTAAAGCTCTCTTATAAGAGCATTTCATTTGATATTTATCTTTGTTTACAGAGGGGGATTGTGGGTATTTATGCTCAGGTAACTGCAACAAGGCTTCATATTTCAAAACAATGCTTTCTGCTATTTGTTTTCTGTATCATTATTATTATTATTACTATTATTTTATGGGTCACTTTTGTTTCACTGTTTATCAGTTCAGTTTTAACTTCAGCTCTGAAGTATTTTCTTTTTTCTCTGGTACTCAGCTCTGATTGCATTTTTTATTATCATTTCTTATGAGCAGTTTCTGATATTTGCATGGCTTGGTTTGAAACTTTGTCCTTTTTTTGCTATTTGTATATTTGACTTTTTCCTGTGTTGATTGCTTTGATGGTATTAAGCACAGTTTTGCCTCCATACAGCTTAATGCTTTTTTAGCATGGCAAATTGAGCACCACAGCCAACAGTACCATTTCCCGCTCCACCCATCCTGTCTCCTCTTCCTTCCTGCTGCCCCTTAGTATTACTGGCTTCAGGTGTCAACTGTACTGTGAAAACTTGACTAACCGTGTGTGTATGTGGTTGGAAAATATAGGTATTAGAAACGATTATGCAATTTAGAAACAAGCAAATAAGACATTTTATCTGCATTTCAATAACAGTTAGACTCATGGAGCTGATTTAACAGAATTAATATGGTATAAATGTTTAAACAAAAGAATTGCTCTGATGTTGGTGCTTGAGCTAAAGGATATGGTCTCATATCCAAAGTTGTTTGGAATCATTTAAAAGAAAAGAAAATTACCCACTCGCTTTTCATTTGCAGCTGAAAGATAGCAGCATCTTATCTGCAAATGAATATTACATTGATGCCAATATGTATTAGCTCAACACCAGCAGCGTAATTAGAAATGCTGCAAAGTGAAGCGTATTCACAAACACACTGATGATGTTAAGCATCCAACTGCATCCCTGTCTGGATTCCAATGTAAACAGGTGGTTGCTTGTATTTCACAGTACATTTGAGCTTTGTGCTTATCTGTTTGTGTCTCATCTGCCTCTGGTATATTTTCACCTACTCCTTCAGTACGTCTCTCGCCCCTCTCCTTCCATGGCTCACCCTGCCCCCCAACACCACCAGCAGCCACGCCTCTCTCCACCATCTGCTGCCATTGAGATCAGTCTCCCTTCCACAGGACCTCTCATCTGACTAGGATGGCATGTTCCAAGGCTATACCTTACCTGGTGCAAATTAATTCCTGGACCAATTTATGGAACCTCCACCCCCTTATTCACCCTCCCCCCTTTCTCTTCCTCCACCATCTCTGCACCTCATTCTCTGTTTATCCCTTTGTGATCAGTCTTTCTTCTAACTGGAGTCATATCTCTCCTGTCTGCAGAAATGAATCTTTGCCCTGCTCTTTGCTCTGTTTTCCTCTTTTCTACCTGTCTCCTTTTCACTGTCAGGCTCAGCTCTACCCCCTTTTATAGTACATCTACCCTCCCCCATCCACAACCTGTAGCCACTGCTGTGTTGCTCCAATTTATGGGTTCATTACAGCTGCTATCCAGGGAAGGAAGAACAGGGATAAGAAGAAAGAGGGATGGTGGGAGACATAGGGGATGAGGAGATAAAGGGTCACGTGATGATTTATTAAACAGAATAGAACAGTAATGTAGCACTGAAGGTTACATGGAGGATAAGCAATAGAAGGTAGACAAAGTAAATATGAAGAAACAAGATGAAGGTATCGCTACGAGATGTGATGAGTTCATGCAGATCTATTTTTGGTTAGGCAGAATTTAGGATTCATGTCAAGGGTCAGACATATGTTAAGGTGCCCAAAACAATTGGTTATATTGATTAAAAAATAGAGTCTACAACAATAGACTTAGTTCAAATTTCATAAATATGGGATTTCCTGCAAGGTTGCTCTAGTACTCTGACCCACTTTATTGTTATCACCCCACTGAATTGATTAGGTATTATTAACTATTTTCAGATTAAAACTCACAGAGAGGCACTGCTGTTGCCTCTTTAACTCAGAATGTGCTTTCAGCTGTGTGTGTGTGTGTGTGAGAGAGAGAGGGATTTCATCTCTTTGTGATCATATATAAGACAAGTTTGACCAGATATAAGTAATATGTTGTCTTGTTTGGTATCTGTCCCAACATATTTTATTATCTAGCTAATACAAACAGAATTAAATTTCAAGCAGTGAGTTGCTTCAGGGGGCTTCCATGCCCTCCAGCTATTGTCAAGCAGAAACTTTTGCACTGGCTTAATCTCTTGTGCATTCATTTTTGCACATTCGCTTGTGGAATTTGCGGCATGAGGACTTATGTTATGACAGAGGCAGGAAATACCTGTATCAGGTAACTCACACACTTGCTTCTGAGTATTACTTTTTATCCTATTAAGTTATTACAAACAATATAACAATCATATTTAACCATGCTTAATGAGATGATGAGGTCACCTCCTGTCCATAAACATAACAGATAACATTTATTAAAAAGGACAGATGGTTTTGATTGAATATCACCCAGCAGGACTTTAAAAAGTTAATTGGAGGGGACGGGATCAATTTCAATGATCTCACCATATTTATATTATATTTATTTCCTAACCTGAACCAAGTAGTGTGTAATGTGCTGTCTGAAAGAGCAGAGACGCAGCAACCGAACATAAAACAGAGAAAAGATTTCAAGGTAACTTACCCGGTTCAGCTTCTCCGCATCCCTCTGGAGCAGAGGCTGAAGTTCCTCAGATCAGTGTGCTCTGGTTCAAGTCCCAGTCACTGGCCCTTTGCTGCTTGTCATGTCCACTTCTCTCTCTGCCCACTTTGCTGTTGAGATATTTTTTTGAGAACACGAGCTGTGAGACTTAATCTCAGTTGTCTTGCCTGTCAGGGTGTAGCTCCAAACATTTACACACGATGTGGATTATACATATTTGATGAAGCACTGTGACACTGAATTGTATAAACTCTTTTTTCTCTAAAAAAACCTCAATAAATCATGTCTCTTGACATGAATAAATAGATTGTTACCATGACTGTTTCATGTCTTGCTATAAAACCACGTTGGAAACATAATTCAGGCATCCATTCAATTTCCTCCTATAATACCACTATAATACTAAACATTTCTCATTAACAGAAACCCTGTAATGCAGACATATCTTTGAGCACAATATTTGGATGGCACTTCTTTACCATTACACATGCAATACTGTAATTTATTTGGAGTGATGACTTCCCTCCATGGCAGGAGTTCACAGTAACAGCACCTGTCACATGACAGCTGCTCTGCCAGGGTTATTTTCAGCTGTAGGTATCTCTGTGACACCTGTTTGCCAAGGTGAGACTGGTATGATAGAAAGAGAGGATGACCTTGCTCAGACAGAAACGCAGTGCTATTTTTTATTCATGTCAAGATGTCTTGAATTTAGCTCACCTCATTCTCTGGAAAGCAGTTGAAGGGACATGCTATCACTCTGATGAGGGATACCTCATGTGATGTGAGCCTGAAACATTACGTGACGTTTTTGAGTAAACAAATCAAATATGTTCATCAATAGTTGAAATGATTTTGTATAGTTTGCTACCAATAACTAATTCACGTACTGGTTCTGCAAAATGGAGCCATAACTAGCACTCAGTGCTACGTAGCGCAAGCTGCTGTCGTTTGGAGACGGATCAACAAGAACGGCTTATTTTTACCAGGAAGTCTGCTCAGTGCTGTTGATTTTAAGAAGCCTAAGAGTTTGATCGCATTGGGAAATTTAATGTTCGTAGTTTCATATGTTCAAGCAGTTGAATGATTGGATTTAGACTAATCCTGTAAAAAAGGGATTTAGGTTAAAGGTTGGTGTAATGGTCATTTAAGTCTCTACCACTGTAACATGGCAGTGAGAGATAAAAAAATATATTAAGTAATTCTACAGTACAACTGCTATTCCTGTCATTTTGACACCTTCAGCATTATTATAGGATTTGGAGGTTTTGTGTTTCTAACCAGCCAAAGATTGTGATAGGCCTTTGTGAAGCAGATGAATTATTTGCAGCTCATTGTGAGCCATATTAGAAACAACAGGCTGGATGTTTTCCCAGAATTACGTGCATCCTTAGCTGACGTCAAGCCACAAGCCATAATTTCCTCTGCTGATTGGCTTATTGTTCTCTAAGACTGCCTTTGTTTTCTTCACATTTGCAGCTTACTTCTCCTTTTTAATGTCTCGGTTTTGTCTTTCATCATTGCTGGTCTACAGAAAAGCTGTGATTCGTTTTTCAGCCTCATGAGATTGAATCTTATGACATGACAGGTCATCCTTTTGTGCTTTTGAAACCTTTACAACCAACATTCAGCTGTCTTTATCCTGCTCTGAAGTTAAATCAAGCTGTCATGTTAATGGTGTCAGCTCAAAGGCGTTACAAACCAAGTCTTTATTCTTTGGTGGCATTAATGTAGGATCTTTTGTTTACGAAAATATTTCTTAATTACTGCTGCCTGAATTTATGAACAGCACCGGATATCAGCACAGGCATGGCTTTTTAAACATCCATAGATAATAGAAACATGCCCAACATTTCAGCAGTGGTTGCATGATAAGATACACTTGAGTGGGCCGCCATCTGCGTAAAGCGACTCATTAAGATGGAATACTAATTAACAGGAGTCATGATTGTTGAGAGAAGGAGCCATACTTGATTACAGACTGCAGTTTCTCATCAACGTGTCAACAAGCGTTATCAGAGTAGTTCAGAGAGATTTGGTTGAGTTCACTTAGTGACGTCACTTGTGCCATGTAGAGAATCGTGACACTCCCTGATTCATATTCAGTGTCAATTTAGGGCATCGAACAACCACTGAACATGTTACCACGCATGTTTGTGTTGACCTGATGTGCTTTTACTGCAGTTTGAATGTAGGGAGATGCCCACAAGGTTAGAGCATCAGCGTTAATACCTGAGGAGCCGAATGATGCAATTAGGTCCTTAATTATACTTTAACTAGCTCATCAGTATGCGGTGCAGTGACTGCTTGATGAAGGCTTTAATGTCGTATATTACCATTAATGAAAGTGCTTCTTCTACACAAACATACACAAGACGTAATTGGATAATATCCAGATGGGGGATTAAATAGAATTTAATAAAATGTTGTTATCGTTTAAGCATCAATGTCCTGTTTACGACAACAAGCTTGTCCCAAACAGAAAACTCTTTCTGTAAAGATGTCAGCAGAAACGTAAGACACTAAGAATTTTCTTCTTGTGCATTGCTGCATTCAAGGTTCACCGTTTTGTCTTTCAACAAATGACACATCAGCGTGTGCAATTAAGTCTGATGATAAAGATTTCTACCATTTCTCAGAGGATGTCTTTGTGTCACGGCTGGTAGCCAGAGGTTGGGGCCCTCCCTGTAACCCCTCTGTGATGTTAAACTGCCTTTGAAGTTTCCCCAACACCAATACAAAGACAAGCTCTGTGGGCTTAAGTCCGATGGTGCCTGTGAAGAGATTTAAAGACTGTAGGAGTGTATATGTGTTGGACAGATAGAGGGAAAGTATTCACACGTTCCAGTCACAGTAAATTACAGTATTTCAGATTTACAAGTTAGGAGCTGCCAACCAAGTGTGTTTTGACAGCAAGAAGTATCTGAGTATCTGAGATATGTGTTTAATATCTGAAAGCTGAGGCCTGAAGCGGAGTGAAATTAAAACCGATTCAGCTGCTGCGAGTGGCGTCGAGCTGCAGGATGTCTTCTGAGGGTGAGGCAATGGTTGAAACTAGAGGATTATAAATCACAATATGGTTAGAACCCCAACAGGATGAAACTGAAGCAGAAAATCTGTGGGGGGGGTTTTGCAACACTTTAATACTCCAAGGTCAAGTTGGGAAAGTTTCGAAAACTTCTGCAAAGATCACAAAACGGCATCGGAAAAACGAGCAGCAGTGCCACCTTGATTCAAAAGCCTGAGGTCCTGTGATTTGACTGAGACAGCTAAGGTGCCCTCTGTGGCAACTTTCACTTCCTTTGATGTTGGAGAAACAATTCGTTTGGAGAAAGATAGTTTCCTCCTTTTTTCCTTCAGTGTTTCACTCAGAGCCTTGGGCTAAGTGCCCTCTGGAAGTGTCATTGTGTAAGAGACATGAGTGATGGATGGAAAAGGGGAAAATGTAAGAAATAAAGAATTAAAGCTTTCTTTTCTCAAATCAGGAAGGGCCATGCGTGCAGCGCAGCTTAAAAAAGACTTTTTTAACTCGACTCCCAGAATAGAAGGGAGCTAGATCCAGTTTTACAATTCACCTCCGTTACTGGAATGGACTATTTCGCTCATCTGTTTTTATTATTCAATGTAAAATTAATCAGCAGCTACGGATCCACCATCATGGCTGCTTTTAACAGATTTCACATTAATCTATCAAAATGTAAGCACAACAGAAATATTTATTTAATGTATTTTGATGCTCTCGGTGTAATTTTCTAGTATTTCAGAAGTGTTCAAGGCTCCTGACTTAAAACGAGCCTGAATTCCTCTCTCCATCTTTTCTTCTATCCATCTATCATCTGTACTGGTTATTCCAATAACGGATCGCAGGGATCAGGAGCCCTTTACAGCAATCATTGGGGGAGAGGTGTAGTACATTGTCACCAGTCCATCATAAGTCCCATCGTTTCTGTGTTTACAGAAATATTTAACTCAAACAGTTCCAGTCACTCCTGCTTCTTCTTAAGGATGGTAACTCACAAAGACCACAAGGTCTCCAGAAGCAACACTTACCATATGGAAGTGCGGCAGTGGGAAAGAAGATAAAAAACAGGAGGCGTATCAGATGTAGCAGGAAATGGGAAAAGAAAGATCTAAGCAAGAACGACAGCAGCAAAGAAAAGCATCTCTCACTCTTAGATGTTAATGGAAGAGAAGGGAAGCAGATGTTTTGTAAGACAGGCAGGCCATTTGGTCACAAGGTTTATAGCAAGCTTCACAGGGGATAACACTCAATGGATCACACCATCCACAAAACGGGGTACTTCCTTGGAAAAACATCCACCACAGAAAAGTTCTTAAACCATTTGTTTGACACTAAATGAGGTATGGCTGAGCTGCATGCTCTCAGCCCGTATCAACAGAGAATAGTGACGTTTTGTTTCTATAATAAATGAGGAATGATCAGAGAAAACATAACGCCGCTTTTGTTTACCGGGAGCTAAGCTTTAAAGTCCGCGCAGACACTGAGGTACTGCTCAAAGCTTTAGTTCAGTTTGGAAAAGAGGTTTTAAAGTCATGCTGTTGGGCTAATGAAGTATGACTGCAGAGAGTGAGGATTATGAATGTTGGTTTAAGAGAGTTTGGATTTCTGTTCCATGTGAACAGATTACCACGCTGTCTCTGTGTCTGTGTTATGTCTCGCTAAGGAGAAGCAGAATGAACATGGTACATCCTCAGTGACACAGCCAAGCTGAAAAAGTCCAACATGATTACTCAGCCCTTTCAGGATTTTAAGAATTACTGCTGTGGACATTTGATTATGTAGCATTTTTTTTTCAAACTAAAATGTGGGAATAATCACTGATGACATGCAGGAAAGAGAAAGGCTGTAAAAAAACCATTAGACATTTTGCAAGTTAATTTAAATTATTTGTTTTTGTTATGTTTTGTTGTTTAGACTGATTTATGGCAGCTTATGCAGTTTCTGTGTTTAAAAAAAGAGCTGAATAATAAGCAGAAAATAAGCATAGTTTCCCAGAAAGCTTTGCTTTATATATA
>JBAMHV010000012.1:7772388-7785609 GCA_037177535.1 Pseudomugil gertrudae | reverse complement strand
AATATTTCCTTTTTATAGTTTGGAAAAAATAGAAATACGGAGCCTTTGCAGTGGTCTTTAAAAGCAGCAATGACCATAAAGTGCAGTGTTTGTGTTGAATAGTCATTTAACATAGGTATTTAGTCAAATTTGGACATTTATTAATACTATACAATGGCAACTACTGAGATAAGCCTGCCCATGGGCTTCTCACTTCAAGCAACATTCTTCTTGTCATCCAGTCTGTCTGCGTTATCTTTCAAACTCACTTTGCTACAAGAATAACTTTCATCCAATCCAACACAATTTAGTCAATCCAAACAAATTTATTTTTATTCAAAGGGATTGTACATGCCACAGGCAGGCCTGCTTGTCACTTTTAATAAATAGTTTTTAAGCTCTTAGAACTTTCTGTTCAGCTGGGATGTTCTTGTGTGCCTGTTTTCACTAAAGAAAGATCTTTATTTATATAGTATAGGATATAGAATAAATTTTATTTTGTATAACAAACCCTTACCTCGTTTCCTGATTAGGAAACTCTCATGTTTAACTGTTTTTCTAATAAAAATTCAGGAAATCTAGAAACATGTTTATTTTTTAATTAGCCCATTTAGTGCTAGAAAAATAAATAATGGGTCGGCACTAAGCTTAACTGGTAATACAGCTGTCCCATATTCAGAGGCTTTATCTCCAATACTCGGCTATACAGAGTCCTGTCTAAGGGCTCCCCTGCATGTCACCCTATGCAGCTAGTGCTCAGTAAGGACTACTTGAGCCAACAAAATCTGAAAAATGAATAATAAAACCATAAAATGTGATCCAAATTACCTGTATTCATCAACAACGTATTCATGCACGTAAAGCTGCATCTATTTCTTTTAATGTACACACAAAAATATGTACAAATTGATTTACTAACAGTGCAGTGATGGCTGCATATTTCAAGGATGCAAAGAAACGAGTCTGCATCCAGCCAGTACTCTGAAGGAATATGCAATATAGGGTGTTTTTAAGAGTGTGTTTTGGGTGGAGAAAATGTAAATATGTTCATTTAGCACCTTCAAAGGGATCTATCACACCAGAAAGCAATTTTGCCAGTAGAAACTGCACCTATATCTAACATGTTTCAAAAGGAGGTGCAAACAGTGAGTGTGTGTAATCGCTCAGACGTGGCTGCAAATATTGTTGCTAGAAGGACACAGAATGAAGCAAGTAGACACAGCGACACACAGGTTTTATCCTCATGTTAATGTCTGTGGTATGAATGAGGGAACAATCATCAAAACATATTGCTTATCCAGCATTGCCATTTTGCATTTGTTGGAGGAACTCAGGATTTATTTGGAGCCACAGGAAGGAGTCACGTAATACAGACGGTGACAAAACTGCTTGCAAATCAAGTGCACATTTTTTGCATCTGGGTCATTCCAGGGTACGGTAGCTGTCACAGCTGAGATCTCCCAATCCTGTTTGTCTGATGTGCTGCAAAGTCTTAAATGCCACATGTTGCTTGACGGCCACGATTATTATGTTTTGACGCACTCTGCAGTCATTAACTGAGACCAAACAAAGCTTTTTTCCTTAAAAAAAACTTTTTTTTTCCTTTTGTTGTTTTTTTTTGTAGGAGCAGGATTTCCCAGAGTAATAGGAGCAATTGATTGCACCCATGTTTAGCTTATGCCCCCCATAGACACTGAGCATATGTACAGAAACTGCAAACACACATTTGCTGAATTTGCAGTGTTTCTCTGAAGCTAAAGACTTAATTACCAATGTTGAGACAACATATCCCAGATCAGTGCATGACTCTTATTTTGATAAACCATTTTCCATTTTCCAATGAGCGAGGTAAGAAGTTTGGAGATGGCTTGGAGGTGAATCAATTAATGCAACACATAAATTAGGCTCACATTACATTGGTTCTTTAATCTTTCTGTTTTAGAGGATCTCTGGTGAAAATAAATATAGAGCAAACTTAAGTTTTGTTTTGTTTGGTCTCCTTAAAGAAGGATATTAAAACAGTGAAGACACATCTGACTATGCAAGACAAAACACCTTGGGGGGACATTTTTAAGGTAGTCATTGAATTTTAAGTCAAACCACATGACTTATTCTTACTCTACACAAAACTGCAAGATGGCTAAATTTCATCAGTCTTGTTGTGAACATCTAAGGCTTATTCTGGAGTAGGTATAAAAACATTATTTGAAATTTCCTGTAAGAAGTGTGGCCGTGTAGTGTGCATGTTGAAGAATGAAAATAAAACAGGGTTTATGAATCGGTTCCATATGAAACATCTACACTTTTACCTCATTTTCTGTTCTGCTTGTCATATAAAGCCACTGTAAATCTTCTACTCTAATGCAGTAATAGGTGTAAAGTTCCTTTCATACATCTGGATTTGCTCAGAATTTCCTTTCATATGCCCACTGCACTGAATAAAAGCTTCTGTTTTCCAAATAGTTTCTTATGATTTAGTTTGACGGATAAGCATCATCCACTGAAACCTCAAATATCCTTTACATTTTTTTTCCTAGCACTCCAATAGCGAGCCACATAGGCCAAGATATGATGAGACCATGAGTGCACTTGACACATGTATCAAACAGTGGCCTGTGGGTGCATTTAAAATCATTCCTAATCCTCAGTCTGTGGTGACTGATCATTAATATAAATGATGCTATATCTTTAGTGTAGGCTTATATGTTTAACCCACAGACCAGAGTGCTGCGTTATAGATCTATAAATGATCAGGTCATGATCTGAGAGCTTAAATGTGTGAATGTGTCCTCATTTGTGTGTTCTGTATGTAGACTATATGCTAATTTTATTTCACACTACCTGTTGCTCACTCTCTCACTACTTGCATAATGCATAGCAGCTTTTATTAAATTATCTTTCATTTTGCCACATTGCAGTATGTCTTTGGCACTCTTTGAAAATGGCACTTTCATAAGACAGTGATGACACAGCTCATTGGATTTAGCGCCTAATCAGAGGCTTTTTAATGTATTCTCTTGGATCCATGAGATTAGATCCCTGCTTTATGAACAGTCTCACATTTGCATCAATGACGGAAAAAGCACATTGGGTATTTCAGGCTTCTCTATCTTGAACCATATCTTTTTCTTTTCAGCAGAGGGTTTTATCTGGGATTTAAAATGTGAATACTAATCACCCCTCCAAAACATTTTCTGTTCCAAGATTGGATATCTGGGAAATATTGAATGCTACTATTTCAAGCTACCATTTGGGATAATTTGAAATATTGGTTCCTTCTAATGAGTTAGTCCTTCTTCATTTGTATGTTTCCTTAAAGGGTAACATTATTTTACTGACTCTAGTTTCTTTTATTTAACCACTAATAAGTATCTTTTATAGATTCTTTTTTCTTAAAAGTGAAATACAAAGCAGCATTTTATTCCCCTTCTTTTTAATTCTGCCAGTCTGAATGTCATTTGTGAATGTATCTCGACAGGTGTGATCCGTGAGAGCTACCAGAAGGGTCGTGACCAGCTGGTTCCTGTGACCCTGTTGGCCATAGCTGTCATCCTGGCATTTGCCATGGGCGCTATCTTCTCGGGCCTCATTGTCTACTGCGTCTGTGACCACCGACGGAGAGATATGGACCTGACAGGCCGCAAGGAAAAGGACAGCCTCCACCTTCATTCCCGCCGAGGATCCATGAACAGCGTGACCAAGCTGACTGGCCTATTTGAGACGCAGGCCAAAGATGGTCGCCCAGAGGCCATCCTCACTCCTTTGATGCACAATGGGCGATTGACACCAAATGGGAAGATGCTGATAAAAGCTGACCAGCACCACCTGGATCTTACTGCACTACCAACACCTGAATCCACACCCATGCAGCCACGCCGTAAGCCCAGCCGGGGAAGCCGCGAATGGGAAAGAAATCAGAATTTGATCAACGCTTGCACCAAGGACATGCCACCCATGGGCTCACCTGTCATTTCTACAGACCTACCCTTGAGGGCTTCACCAGGGCACATCCCCAGTGTGGTTGTCTTACCTCTGCCACAGCATCAGCATCAGCTTCAGCCTCATCTGCAGCAGTCCTACCAGCATGAGTATGTGGAACAGCCTCATCATAGTGACCTGAGCATGGGCCATGGCGTTATAGACGACCAAGGCGCCACATTGGAGTACAAGACAGTAAAAAGCCCATGTCACAGCCTCAACATTGTGGATCCAGATGGGATGCTGCCACCACGTGTTCCACAACGAGAGGCCTCTCTCACCATCCCTCCTGCTGTTCCACAGATGGGCAAACGCCTGGAGGTTCACTCATCAGTCTACGGCCTCCGGAAAGGATCAGCATCTGCTGCTTCTGGATCCTCCGCCCTCAAGAAGCATAACACCAACTCATCTAATTCCTCCCATTTGGCGAGACATCACAGCTTTCGTGTGGAGTCCCCACCACCTGCACCCCAGAGGGTGGACTCTATACAAATGACAGCACAGGGCATTTCGCTGTCGCGACAGTCTGGAATGAGCTCTTATGGTTCCTTGCCTCGAACAGGCATCAAACACCTCAAACCTGATGTCCCACCAAAACCCTCCGTAGTCTCACTCTCGACAAAAGTCAAGTCCAGTGACTCCGGCACATAGTCAGCCTGTTAGCTCACCAATCCAATGTGAACAGACAGTTGTGAAAGATGTTTTCTGAAAGAAGAAAAAAGAACAGGGAATACTGTACAACTTTCATCTCCTTTTAGTGCTTTGTTTGTTTTTTGGTGTACAGTACTGTGGAAAATTCAGCATATTTTTTTTCCTCAGAAAACACTTTCTTTTTATATAAATATGTAAATATACAATGGTTGTTGTCTATTGTTGCCGTCATTGAGCTCAGTTCTCTGGCTGGCTCCCAGTTCTCCTCTGTAAACAAATGGCAACATGTGCTACTGAAAAAGAAGACGAAGTCTGTCCTGAATATTTCATCCATCGGCACCCTGTAGCATTCAAGACGGTGACTCTCTTGTTTGTTGTACCTTTGGTCGCTGGGACTTGACCTGATACTTTATCATGTCGATAAAAGCACATAAGAAGACAGCACGCGGGGAGCAGGGCCTGGAGAGTAATTGTTGTACAGTACCTTGAGGACTTAAGAATCTAAGCGAACAAGCACTCAGAGAAATCGAGTTTGGACTGAAAGGACAGACAGCTGCCTAAGTTCTGTTGGAAACTGTGAAAAACCTCTCAGTGTTACATCAATCAAACCCACCTAGGTTTTACTCAAAGCCCGCCAGAGGAATCTTCTACCGTACTGGTTACTGAATAACACATGACTGTTATACTAATAGCCTGTTGTATTTATTTTTATCAAGTGCTTTTGGAAGAAAAAGGAAACAAAAACACCTGAGCTTCTATGCTCAGACAAAGAGAGGACAGAGAGGAAGTGTTCTAATATTAATTAATCAACTGAGAAAAAAAAATATTTAAAGTCATTAAACTGGAGCCAGTAGAACTTTTTTGTTGACTAAAGGTCCACAAGGTCTTACTGTGTGCTCAGTGGGACCTGCAGCTTGAGATACAGTATACACGACCTCTGTGACAAGGAGGAAATATTTATTTAAACTGTGCCAGACCAGGAATTTCACCTTAATGGAATTTGCATTGTTTTAAACCAATCATTAAAAAAAAAAAACGAACAACAAAAAAAACCCCGAATCTCAC
The DNA here is from genome assembly GCA_037177535.1 of Pseudomugil gertrudae. Classification (NCBI taxonomy): domain Eukaryota; kingdom Metazoa; phylum Chordata; class Actinopteri; order Atheriniformes; family Pseudomugilidae; genus Pseudomugil; species Pseudomugil gertrudae. Next base: position 7,779,936 of record JBAMHV010000012.1, on the reverse strand, counting down.
CCTTTCACTCTTCCAATGAGACCCCCATAACCCTCCCCCCTCCGTCCCCAATCAGCACTGTGCTTTTGTGTGGGTCAGAAACATTTGTCCTGATTGGTTGCTGGCTTACCGGTGCCATCAAAGCTCACTGTTGCATGTTGCAAATATGAGAAAAGCAGCTGCAGCAACAGTGTGGGAACCTGCACACACACGCACACACACAAACACACACACAAAAAGAAGCTCCAAGTGAAGCTGCGAGCAAGCGGAACAATGCCTCCATCTTGGATCGCATGGTCTCGTCTGGCAGCATCACGCAGGTTAGGACGTGAACAATATGAAAGAGGTCAAAACATCTGTACTGCCTGCTTCTTTTTCCACATGTAAATTTGTGCCTTACACCCTAAAGTAGTGACAATGTTTTCTTTAATAGCTGTTAACTTTGTCTCCTTGTTGTGTTTTTTTATTTTCATTGTTATTTTTGGTTTGATAAAAAGGCAATTGAAGAATGTAGATGTTATTGTTGTAATTCTGGTCCCTAGACATAACACAGTGACAGTCCAGAGGGGAGGGAGGAGGAAGCATTCCCTGTCTTCTTTCACACTCTCTCTCTCTCCGATGGATACACACACACACATGCATACACACTCATCTTTGTGGTTCATTTCTGATTGTGCCATTAATGCGCTTCAAGCAACCCTTTATGTTGTACTGGCAGAGTCGATGAAGACGTTGTGAGTGTTTTTGATTTTCTATTTTATACAAGCTAAAAGTCCTGATATCTGTTTTTACTTGTTTTTGCTCTGTTTCAAGTGATAGTCGACTGACTGATTAACTAAACGGTTAACATTTGTTACTTCTTAGGAAGGACAATGACTTGTGTATCTTCTTGGTGCACTGCAATAATAACTCCACAGCAGCACCACGTTAAACATTACAGTCAGAGATAGTCATAATCCCCCCCTAAACCCCTCACCCCACACTGTACCAATGCAGTTCATGGCTGCGTGTGTACATCTTTCTTAAGTATTTGCATAAACAGGCTGGTTCCTGTGAAGAAAGTTCACATTTTAAAACATATATATAAAAAAAAATTGCGCTGTTACCCCCCTCGTCTTGTAACAGAAAACACATTGAGGAAATTTAGAGATCTCTCTATTTGTTTTGCTTCACTAACTCATTATCCAGGCCTTAGGAATGGCTGTGAGTTTGACTAATTTGATCTTTTTGCTTTCACTCTTATTTGGGGATTTTTCTATTGATGACCCCCAACCCTCACCTAAACACTTAAATCAGTGGAGCACTCCCCTTGTATTGTATGTGTAGATAGGTCAAAGTTTTCTCTTGATATCAAGCAGTTTTGTGTTTCTCAATGGAGGAAAGCCAACAATGTCTCAATCCACAGCCAAAACAAGAGGGACATGCGGCATCTGTGGCCTAAATGTTATGCGCATGGATGCTTGCAGGGTTTGGTTATTAATGATGCGTCATGGAAAAACAAGTCAAAGCACGAGCCAAGACAAAGGTTTGAAGCATGGTCTGAGGTTATTTGAGACAATTAGGGTACTCAGCAATTAATAAAAGCATCAACCTTCAAAATAAAAGTGGCCCAAGATTAGCTTGAAGGTATGTAACCACTATGTTCAACCTTCAGTGTGCTGGTTGCATGAACCAGTGACCTCCTCAGGCCTGCAAAAATGTTTATCTGCAGCTGTTCTAACATGTCTACTTCTATTGAGCTTTTTCTGTCATAATCAACACAGAATGTGACCCATAAAACCTGTCTCAGTCAAGATATTTGCATGTCCACATCCTGTGTAGGCAAGAAAAAAATGAGCTGTGGGGGATTTTGATATCAGAGTAAGGTTTGAAGACTGGATTAGGGTTGACTGTGAAGGTTGCTGTGGACAGTGAGGTTCTTTAGTGTGTGCCTTTTTGTCTTTCACCCTTGTTATAATACACTGCTATTAGATGCAAATCAACTCTTATCAACTTTCAAACTTTTGAACTTTGTAAGCTTGTAAGATATTGTGACGTCACAAAGTTTTTTGCCCTCCTCTCTCCACTTCCTTAACATCTGATTCACAGCTTAATGTATGTTGTAAAGAACAAAACTCTTTAATTTAATGCAAAATGTAATAAAAAAAAAGAAAATAAAATTCTTGTCATGAAGACTGTGCTGTCCTTGACTTTTTCCCTTCTTTGTTTGCCTGAGGATGTTATCTTTTCACAGGTAACTGCTTTAGTTTTGAGTTTGGTGCAGTAGGTTTTACACAAGATTTCAAGCCTCTTTTGAAGAAAAATCTTTTTTAAGGGAAATATTTGCACTTTTGTAACTTCAAGCTTTGCCCTGTTTGTAAAACCACCTTCAAACCTTTCAGAAATGAAAAAAAAATATCTTGGAATAAAATTGCACATTTAACCCACTGCTGTGGCTGCAGACAGTAAAAGTGCAAAACATGTCTGACAAGTGAAATGAGCACAAAATGGGTCATTTCATTTTGTAGATGAAAAAAATGTGAGCTTCTTTTGTTAAAAAAAAGACTTAATATGACCACCTGGTTTTCATGTTGTGTCCAGATTGGGTGGAAAACATCTCCATGGTAACTGAGAAAACAGGGATTTCTAACATAATGAACATAATGTAAGGCAGGCTATAACTTTTTCCTTAAATTAACATAATACACAAGAAGATATTTTATGTAATTTAACATAAAAAAACAACAAAAAACCCCGAATAAGCTATAATTGGGACCATATAACAATTGATTGTGTTTTGTCCAGTTTGAAACAATACATGACACCTCTCTTCCCAGTCCTATTTATTCTTTCCCACCTCTGAGTGGGAAGCAACTACTCAAAGCCAGTGCTTCAGATGAAAGCACCAAAGCACTGACACCAGTAGAAATGAAACGGTAAGCTTAACGGTTAGAGAGGAAGAGGCAGTCAAGATGCGTACTATTAACAATAACTTCTATTTCTGAATAATAACATAGTTTCTGACAGTTAGTTGGTTACATTGAATTTTCCAAATAAGGTCAGAGAAGATGCGCAGACCCCATGTTGCAATTTATACACTCTAATTTTAGTGCCCCTCAGAGATCCCTGGGACCATCCCAACAACAGTTGATGTTTTGAAAGGGTTGACAGCACCCAAGTGAAGGGATAACACACAAACTGCAAAGCTCAACTCTTTCATGATGCGCAGAATCAAATCTCTTTTCTGAGAAATGTCTGTGGGACTGAAGCATTGACCCTTTTAAATAAATTATTGCAAAAGTGTGTGTGTGTCTGTTCCAGTGTGTGTCTGTTCCTGTTTTCTTAAATTGCTGAATGGAATAAAAACAGAAAACAGCTACCTCACTACCTGTTCTTCAAGTGTAAATATTACATTTCAGTTATGCAGAACAGGATTTATTTCTGAGGTCAGCCAGCAATGATTTTTTTCTTGTGTGTGTTTCTTAAACATTATTAGCCCAGTTTTACTCATATGACATATGTACAGTCTCTGAAGTGTACAGTCTATGTACACTTTAAGGTAAAAAAATAAGCTCAAAATTCTGTAGAAAACTATTAGATTCTTATAATCTGCCACTTAACGGGCACTAGAAAACCAAAGACAAAGAATTTTGCCATTTTAAATGGTAATAAATGGTAAATATGACTAAATATTTTACTTGTTTTATTTACTTATTTTATTTTTTACATTTTGTTTCAGGCAAATAAAGATCTCATATTTTAAAACATTTACTTTTCTAACCATTTTTTCCATTGGTTAGATCGTTAATGATTAATTCGTAAACTGGAAAACACTTCACTTTATAACTTCTAACACCAACATTATGTGTATCGCATGGAGAACAATGAGTCAGGATGTGGCACTTTGCTGGTTTTAGGATGAGGGAAGATGTTTAAAACAAGGTAAAGGTGACAAAGGAAGGCCAGACACAAACTTTAACCTTAGAGCACCTATAGTGGTTTCACCACCACAGGTCTAATGTCTCATCGACCACGAGCCAAAGTGAATCATCGTAGCTTTATCAATGCTGACTGACAAAGTAGAATGGCTCTTTTCTTCAAATCCCTGTCTCAAGTTTCCCATTTTAGCACATCCTTGGCACCATCTTCTGATGAACTAAAACTTTGGTAGTTTGACACTCTTGCCTTTGATTCTGAGTGAAGTCATAAGCTATAATCATTGGTACAAGTCAGGCTGCTTGAGATCAGATAACCAGGATGTGGTGCAGCTAATGAGGCCTGTCACTACCTCCACAATGCTGCATTGTGCAGTTTTTATGCAGGCACCCGTGTGTTGGTGAGCTTTTCACAAAAGGATTCAGATTCAGACTCAGATAAGCTCGTGTCAACATGACAAAAACACAAGAGAATCTAATGATGGCCAGTCTGAGCTGGTATTTTCCCCAGAGCTACTCAGAATTTGCACCACAGGTGCAATTTTAAGGGGTAAAAACGTTTTGGAGAGAAGTTTCTGGGATTATATCTAAAGGATAAAATTAGTTTATCAAGATAATATAATTGCGTGTTAAACATTAGAACATAAATGTTATTTATACTGTAAATACACTTACTGGTTATGTTGCTTGTTCACACATATGGCTAATCAGCTTATCTCAATGCATGTAGACATGACCAAGATGACTCACTGAAGTTGAAACTGAACTGATCTAACTGGTCTAATTAGGGAAGAAAATAGATTTTAGTAACTTTGATTGTGGCATAGCTGTTGGTGCCAGAGAGGCTGATCTGAGTATTTGCTGGGATTTTCACATACAAAGATCTGTGGATTCACAAAGAATGTCCCAAATAACAGAAAATACCCTGTGTCTGTGTATGTGTTGCGGATGTCATGGCCAGTGTTGAACAGACAAACAGCTCACGATGAGAAAATGGCAATAATAACTCTTATAACCACTGGTTACAAGATCAGAATACAGTTTAAACAACCTGAAAGCAGAGTCATCCTGCAAAAAGCAATGATGTTTCGACATCTTTGGTCCATTAATTCTGTTTGAGCATTGTTTAAACATGTTATTTAAAAAAATGTTTTTATCTAAAGCCCTTTGACTTGTCTTGTACATCAATGTGCTATATAAATAAACTTGCCTTGCCACACCTTCCTTGAGTATTGTTGATGAACACACGTTCATCCATTGATGACCACCGTGCACCATCTTCTGATGTGTATTCCAGCAAGATAATGCACCATACCATAAAGTACAAATGATCCAAACTGTTTTTAACATTACAATGAATTTACTAGTCTAGTTTTGATGGTACAAGAAATTCATTATGCATTCCTGAAGCATCACGTGACATAGCAGTGGCTTTGAGCATTAACAGAAAAAGACATTATTAGAGGAAGAGAGAGAAAAAAGAAAGCCAGTAATGAAGCGAGAAAGACAAGAGTTAACATAAGAATGTCTGACTGGGTACAGCTTTGAGAAGAGAGTGTGGCTTTATGATGTTACAATGATGTTTAGCTCAAATGAGCAATGTTGTGAAGAGGCATTAATATCCCACAGCTTCCTAACAGCTGTATTCACAGTGCAATGTTATCAGGTCATTGCATGACTTGATGCAGTTCATGATGGTTAAAAGTTAAAATTACTTCTGCTACTTCTAACAGGAACTATCCTGTTAGATCCTAAAAAAAGTGTATGTAATTTACAGCTGTTAGATGTTTATTTTGTATAATTTACACAATCCTTTGATAAGGTTTCTGCATGAATTATGATTGGTCGTGATGTCTAAAAGCTACATGATTGCAATCTTCAGCTTATTTGGACTACAATTATACAGCTTTAAAAACTATGTTGTTTTAATGTTGTAATGTTGTTTGTTTTAAAGAATAGGTAGTAAATTTACTTGTTACCTATATTTTTCAGCAATGTATTTTTGCTACTTTAAGACTTTTAATACTCTGTTTATGATACTTTATGGCACAGTGAAAACAGATTTAAGTGGACACACTATTTTATCAGTTCTTACATTATGACATGTGGGACATGTTCTGATATATGCAATTTACATTTTTTCTTTCCAATCAATAATTAGTCTGAGTCCTGTACACAATGCAACACCGTAATCCCTTCGTTAACTCGTGTAAACAAACGTCCTTATCTCCAGAAAGCAAAGTTTGTTTTCTCCAGATAATGAGACAAACTGTCACAAGGGTTCGTGTTATCTCAACATAACCAGAAAATGAACTTATCTAGAGATAACAATTTAAAAAGAATAATAACCCGTTGCTTTTGTCTTCCAGATTCTGTCAGTGGGAAGGTTTTTTTTATTACTCCTTATTGTCCCTGTAGACACTTGTGATAGCAGATTCTTAAAAATAACCAACCACAGAGGTACTCGTGTGGTTGTGTAGGTTAGTATTCACAAATACAGCAGGTGGTTTCATAAGTTTGTTTAATAAGTAAGTCTTGTAAGTACTAATGTAAAAAAGTAGAAATAAAAAAAAGTAGCTCATGACCTGACTTTATGGACTATCGACCAAAGAGCTTGATGGCAGTTTTATTTAACAAGACCAAGAGGTCAGCTGGCCAGACATTCAACAACCCAGTAAGCAAACTATTACGTAAACCATGAAGTCATTTATTCAGCTATCAGGCCTCCATCCCCACCAGACCCTCATAACGCTAATCCACCTGGCTGGCTGTGGCAATGCAGTGCTCATTTGAGTGCCCCTACAATCTGTGGTCACAACAAGCTTAGCCACGCGCTAATCCACGCTGTCACATCCAGCAATCATTATCCTCTCAGTGATACTGTCTGCATCAGTCGCTGTTCTTAATGGCACACATCCCAGTGTTTTTTCAGGCATATATATGTCAAATGTGGTTGTTTTAGCTACAGCGACTTAGACAGAAAAGCAGAAAGCAGAGAGATTACCAAGCGGAAAGGTTAATTATTTGCCAAAGTTACAAAAAAAATCATGCACAGATTTAAATGAAGTCAAAATAGACAATGAGGCAGACAGGCACGAATTTACACACTCTAACATGACACATGATCACAGTCCTGAATGATGTGTCTCATGTGAATAATGTGGTCCTTCATGACTCATTAATGGGAGTCAATAGGCCCCTTAATGGCCATTCACCATGTTGGTTGGCTTGTTATTAATGTGTCGTGGTATAAGTACATGAGCTACATGGTGGACATAATAATTTTGAGTGACTCTGTGTGTGTGTGTGTGTGTGTTTGTCTGTGGTGTCTACGTGTTCCATCAATGAGGACATATTATCTATAAATACTCTTTTCAGGGGCTTTTCAGGAACCATCTAGAAAGGATCAAAACAGAAGTTTTGTAGGTGTGGACCCGAAACACAGGTAAGAACGTGCAGGATGCAACAGAAATACGGATAATTAATTAAGGTTTTAATTAAACTTAAAACTGAACATTGAGCAGAGAAACAATTAACTAAAACTAACTAAAACTAACTAACACAATGCCCCAGCAAGGAGAACAGAAACCCAGGAAGTACAAATACTAACCAAACCAAACAAGACACAGGTGAAAAGAATGAACTAACAAAGACC
>JBAMHV010000012.1:7757381-7771566 GCA_037177535.1 Pseudomugil gertrudae | reverse complement strand
ATACTACAGTGTATTATTTAATTCTTCAATCATATTGTTACTTTAGTTTAGTTCATTAGGCTTATTTTTAAAGCAGTTTAGTCCAGCGGTGCTCTTGTTGCTTTGTTTGATACAAATAGATCGTTTTATCATTGTTAATGAAAAAATAAGACTTTTGGACTTGTACTTATACTGTGTAGCTCTTTTCCAGTCATGCTGACTACCCAAAGCGCTTTAGACTACATGTCACAGTCACCCTTTCACACAAACATATACTTACTTCCTGACAGGCACATTGGGTGGGGCATTGCAGGGTTCAGTGTCATGCTCAAGGACACTAAGGGGAAGCCTGGAATTAATCCACCAATGTTCTGGTTGCTCATCCACCTGCGCCACAGCTTCCCCACTTATATACGGTAGGTGTTTTTATTTAAATCTCTTATTTAAGTTAATTTTATTTCATTTTAAGCTTATGCAGTTGAACATTTGAAGAATAATTACATAGCCAAAGTTTTTAACACATGAACACGAGAGATTTTCAGAAAAATACTAAATCAGTTGGGACTTTTTTTTCTTATTTGCTGCTCAAGCATGTGTTTTAAAACAGGAGGCTTTTTGCTGGAGATGTTAGGGGAGTAGTCTGGGGTAATAACTGTCTAGAGGATCAAAGGAAGTGCAACATGTAAAAATCCGTCTTAATTAATCTTTGTTTTTGCTACGACAGAGTTAATATCACTACTGCATGTACATGAATGCATCCACAGTCGTAGAGAATGGAAAGCTGCATACAGGTCCTAAGAAAAGAAGATGAAGAAGTGAGTCCTGCATGCTGTCACACTCACACACAGGCAGTGAATGTTCTTTACTGACAGATTCCAGCTGGAAATCAGGTGGAAAATCTGCAAGACGTTCAGAGCAAATGATGATGACATTTGACTTTACAGATATAACCACGCTGGAACATCTCCAGAACAAACTCTTGCTTGAGGTCCATCACCCAGCAGAAATCCTGTTGTCCAAAAACGTCAACATAATTGATACTAATATGGTGTAAATAAAATATAAAATAGGTGGTGCCGTTAACTTTTAGTGACACAAAATGTGCTCAAAGATAACACAAAAAGAGTCAATTTTAATACACAGATAGCTTCCCTTTAATATCGCTTTTTCCTAAAACAATCATCTGGAAGTACAGAAAAAGTCAGATTCATCTTAAGTCATCTTAAGTAGCTCACTCATCTAGCTGATAACATCTACCAGAAGATCTTTCAGTCAGACATTCTGGTTGCTGGCTCAGTGTGAAAGCCTTTTGGTATGAACTGTTGTAGATGGGTTAGGGTTTTTTTAATCAGTTGGTCAAAGTCTAAAATTGACTGAATATTTGGCTGTTAGATAGTAAATTTGAAAAACAGAAACCTCGCTGTAATATTAAAGATTTAGTAAATAAACAAAGTTTATCTTTCTGATGCTAAGTGGGAAGATGTGACAGCATTACTACAATATTTTTCTTTAATCCTGGACTTTTTGTGAAAGAAAGTCTTTCGGGGAACATCTGGTTTTTGTTGGTCCTCTAGAGTCAGCCGGCTGACTTCTCCTTGTAATTAACTAGAGCATAAATAAATTACTGCACTAATTAGGCCAATGTTTCTGAATCTGCACTTCTGCTGAGTGTTATAATGACATATAATGCCAAACAAGACATTTGTTCCATCTAGCTGTCAGATAGAGATCGTAACAGATCTATAAACTGGAAATAACACATAAAGTGCCACTCTGTATGTTAAGATTTTATGCCCAGTTACTATATATTACACAACCCCTCACATTTTTTGCGCTTAATATCCACACAGTTTCATAATAAGCTGATTATGTCTTGCAGTCATGTGGATGTTTGCCAAAAATCTTTGCAGAGTGGACATTTATTCATTACTGAAGACATAAAGCACACTGAAAATGATTTACCATTGAAAGGAGATAAACACATCTCAGGCACTTGAGATGTGTTAATCTTCCTCCTTGGATGGGAAATGCATCTCAAGCACTTGAACAACAATAAATATAGCTTTCAGGCATGTAGCTGGCCTTGCTGTGAATTGTGGAGATGTGTAAAGGTGTAAACAATGAAAAAGGCCCACTTCTGAGTCATGAAGATGAGCAATTTCAAAGAGCAAAAACATGCTTAAATGACATTTAAGCCAGTAGTGGTGTGATTCATGCCATTCCTCAGATTTACAGAATAAAAATGAACCAACTGAACTAAAGACATTTCCCATTTCTCTGCCAGTTCATGCACCTTCACAGTGTGTAACCAAAATAAAAAAATGTGTCATTTCAGTTTTGCTGTTACAGTTACAACTGCCTCAACTTCCTGAAACCATTTAAATGTCCATTATATGGTCACAGAAGAAGACAAATGCAGTGAAGGGAAGGGTAGCATGCAGCATGCGGACATGGCCATAACAGCCTGTTCTTTTATTATTTCCATCACACTAAAGCATGCATCATTCAGCTCGAACTTTTCAGAACCAAAAAAGAATTCAGCACAAGATTTACAGCAAGGATTCGCAAGAACGAGGGCAAGAGCAACTGTGTCTTGTGCTTTGAAAAAAGCCTCGAGCTGTAAAGAAGCAGTAAGAGGAGTATACCTCTGGGACTTCGGATGGCAGAGTGAGCAGGGAAAAGAGCCAAGCCTTGTTCTGCCGTTATAAGCTCTGCACTGCACACACTGACGAGCATGCAGGGGAGAAATTGGCACTGGGAATAAGGGCAAGGCGGTGTAAATTTGAAGCACAAAAGGCTTTGGGGTGCGCTGTGTATCATCCCTGTAGCCCTACACATACACATGCAATACAATCTACACGGAGCTTAAGAAGGGACTGTGGATGGGGATCAAAACAAAACCCATGGGCGATGTTGGAGGGTTGCTCAGGGAATAGAGCTGGAAGTCTTCTCTTCATCCACTGGTCATATGCACATTTAGATGTGCACACACTCACACACACATATGTGGTAGATTTATTAAGTGTGAGAGTAATGACCATGAAAGGAGGAGCAGCTTAAAAAGGGAAGGAAAACCCATAAGCATGAACACATAGAAGCATTCATTAGCGCATAAGGTTTCAGCAGGCGATTTAGCCACAAACAAGGAGTAATCCTATGACTTTGTGTGGAGAAGCTTAGTTTCGATAGCCAAGAGAAAACATCTCAAAAAGTTGAGAGAAGATGGCAATCACTTTTGTAGCACAACAATCTCTGACCTGGTTTCTAGAAACCATCAGCCATGATGGGTGAAAATAATTACTACATAGCTGCACATAGCTAGACCCATCTCTATCCATTTGAACCTTTTCCTGGTGTTTACATGGCTACATGTCAAGCAACACACAATACATGTGTTTATATAAAATGCTATGAAGAGACAGTGGTGGGAATGTGTGACTATAGATTAAAAACATAGTGAAAGTAAGAACTTCTAGAAGTTCTGCCCATATTAATGACATATTTCAGTGAGAATGTGGTAGTCACAGCAGGGTACCAAAAAAATGTCAAAGATCTGACTTTGCATTTAAGGTAATTACAGGACAGAGTAAGAAAGTCTCTCCTAAAGATTCAACTACAACCATTACAAAATGGATGTAGATGTGATTCACTAATGGAAGTTAATGTATTACAGAACCATTAGCTGGAAGTCAAAAAGATGTTTAATGAGTCAGTATTCTGACATTTCAGAATAACTTCAAAGAAGCTTTGTTTTTTAACCTCACGCATTTCTTTTTCTGTTGAAAAGCAGTCACAAGGTAATTACATGCCTTTTAAAAAACTTGCTCATCTCATTTCTGAAGGTTTGAGCAGCATCTTAAAACCCTTCGCAACTCGTTTGCATCAAACTTTAAAGAGCTGCATCAAACATTATCTGTACCATGAATTTTATATTCACATTGCTGTTGACTTTTGTGCAGCCTTTTTATTGCCTTTCATCAACATTAATTTAAGAAGAACGTGCTAACCTTGAGAAGAGGGCAGACGTTGCTTGGAAATTTGAACTATGACTCACAGGTCTGTCCTCTTCCCCTCTGCTGCAATACTCATCTGCCTTGAAATGACAGCTTCTCCCTGCAGAGAAGTCTTCAAGCTCACACAAGTTGTAAGAACAACAACTGCTTACGATTTGATTGATGACATATTGGAGCTGGTTTATATTCAGTTTCCTACACAGATGGAAAACTTGCCAACTAGTGATGGTGGCTGTTCACTCTACAGTATAAAATGTATTCATGTTTGCATCTTTTCATACCAACATGGATGCTTTCATTTGCAATTAAACAGACCAGAAAACAGATAGCAGCACAGAAACATAATGAATAAAAAAGTGAGTGAAAGGTTGTGCGACAGAGTGTCGGAGGTAAACAGTTGCCAGGTCTGCATCTGATAACAGCATGGATGAGGGTTTCACCAGACAAGTAAAGTCTGATAGGAGACAGACAAATGTTTTCCCGTAGATGAATGCTGCTGTGATGATTTGGTTGACCTGTTGTACAAAGGAAAGGTAACTGTCAAAAAGGAGGCCTAGGGTTGCACGGACAGAACCGGCTGCTTATTTGGGTGCTGTTAAAAAGCCTTTTTTGAGCCCAACTGGATACTTGATATAAGATGGATTTTCAAAGTAACATTAAATGTACTAGAAATTGGCAGAAGCATCTAATATTTGTCAAGTGGTGACAGTTTAATCCAAGCTGACAAAAAGACACAGATAAAACAAACAAAGCTATAATATGCTTGTAAAATAATGTCTGTTAATGCCCTAGTGTTTTTTTTACTACTTTTTCCATTTTAAATTAGTAACTATGAACCAGATTTTCCTGTGTCCTTAATAAAGAATGAATTGAATTGAATATGGTTGTCATTTTGTTATAATGACATTGTCCCATCACTTTATAAGACTCTATTGTAACTTTCTTTTATATTAATTATGTCTATGATTAGTTATATTAAACAACAAAAACAGTGTTACAATTTCATTCAGATCAAGTGGGCAATATGTTAAGCACACACGATATGTCCTGACAAATTCAGCCTGAATCAGCCTTTATTATAATACCTAAAAAAAACAAAAAAAAAAAAAAACAACCCTGTTCCTGAATCCCTGCAGGCATCAAAATGTGAGAAGAGGAGGTCATAAATAAACATAGTGTGTTGAAAGTCTCACCTCCTTCTCATTCTCTCAGGCCACTGTGTGTCAGGGGGCAATCTGAAGATATGCACTGTATGTGTGAAAGCTGCCACATACTTGTAAATTTGCTAACAGGGATTCAACCATTTATCCCAAATAAAAGGAAGAACATTGGATTTTGCAGCTTGTGGAAATGTAAATTTCAAAGATTTTTAAAGGAGTCTTGACACTTGAAAAGAAAGGACATTGAAATTTAATGAGCATGTCATGAGCAATAAGGATTAGGGGACATCTGTGATTATCTATTTATTTGCTTTTCTCCCACAGTGCCCTCAAACAGGAGAAGATATGAAGGAGTGAGATGGACATGTAAACTGAAGATGACAAGAAGAGGTCATTTTCTCAAGTTCAGAGCAAATAAAATTCTATTGCACAAATTGTTAAAGTGATTATTAAAAAAAAAGACTGATATGATCAACTGAATGTGAAGAAATAACAACTGAAGGGTATCAAAAGATGTCTTTATACAAGCTTTACTCGTTTTTAAAAGCCCACTAACACCCACTCATGTTGGGCTTTAGAGTGCAGAAGCAGTTATCCAGTCCAGTGTCAAATCACATTACAGTAGTCACTGACACCGCCTCAGTTTGGCCTCAATGGAAACACAAAACGTGCCAATGTTTACTGCTCATGCTGCCGCAAGATCAACAAAACTGGGCTCAGCACCTTTTTCTTTACAGAGGCTCACAGGTCAGATGGGCTCCAGCTCAGATCTGACAGCACACACATTAACTCTAGTTTGCATCTGCTCATCGTTATTGATTGTGGATGTTAAAAAGTGTTTTAATTCATACAAAGTGTTACAATTTGCTTTTACATTTTTTTCAGTCTAAATCAGGGGTGGGTACTTCCGGTCCTCGAGGGCCGCAGTCCTGCAGGTGTTAGGACTTTCCTTGCTGAAACACAACTGATCCACATCAAACTTAATTAGCAGACTTATGCAGAACTTAACATCACACTCTACACAAGTCCGCTAATTACTCACTGATTTGATTCAGGTGTGTTTCAGCAAGGGAAAGTCCTAACACTTGCAGTCCTCGAGGACCAGAATTGCCCACTCCTGGTCTAAATAGTGACGTTTCAACACAAACTCTACAGTCTATTCTATGGACCAAATAGCTGTTACATGGCAAAAGTCAACAGATCAATTTCAGGCTTTCTCTGGCTAAATGCTGAAGTGTCCTTGAGCAAGACAAAGAATCCAACATTGCCTCCTGATGTGGGTAAGAATGTGTGAAAAAGATGAAAACACCTAATATGTAACCACAGAAGTGCTGTGTGAGTAAGTGTGATGTAGTATTAAAATGCTTTAACTGGTCAACAATAATAGAATACAATAGAAATCGATTTACATTCTGGTTTTGTATGTTTTGCTATCAAAATTTGCTATGAAAATATTGCTTTAGTTGATGTCTGGGCCTTAATGGATTTACAGGTATTTGATAAAACATTTTTTGGGAAAGTTAGATAATTTTGGATGGATGCTATTGATGGAAAGAAGAACTGACATTGATGCTTATTTTTTTTAAGAAAAATCACTCATCTTCATGGTGGTACTCTGATATAACCACCACAAAGCCAACAGAAACAGATGTCATTAAGTCTACTAACATTTACAAAAATGTGCAATACTACATCAGTTAACATTGTGTTAATACTGTTGCTACCTGAAAGGAAAAACCACCACAGTCCTCCATCTTTGGGGGAAATATCTCAGTTCCAGTTTTCTCTAGAACAACCTTGATGTTTTCTGATGTAAGACAAGCACTCAATTTCAGAGAGGCCATTTTTGTTCATAAGAGTTTCAGTAATATTAAATGACTTCGATTCACTTATGATAAAATAAATGTCAGTCCCCATTACAGTTAGTCACCGTTTTTCTGTTTCACGTGTTGGTCATTCGTCAGACTTCCACTGGAAAGATATGGCTGCTGATAGCTGCTGTCAGAAAGGATTGCTGGGGCTTGCAGGTACAAAAGCAACGAAAAAAAAAACATGTTGCATCTCACACCTGTTTTGGCAGCTATTCCCTGAAAACAAGAACATCCAACTGATGGTACAGTGTTGTAAGCGTGCCCCACCACCGGTCACTCATGACACCAGAAAAGAAGGTCAGATCTACTGGCTGGAGAAAAGCTTTTTTCCTTGCTTAAAAAGTTTCTAGTTTTAGCAAAGATCAAGAGTGTGTTAATAATATTTCAGTTGGCTTGTCAGTTTGAAAACACTCATGACACCTGACAGCTGTAGTCTGTGGAGATTTGCCTTGTTTGTCAGATTCAGACATCCATATTCTGCTTTATCTGATGGAATGAAAAGAAAACATGTCAGTTGCTATTAGAGCAAATCTGTGAAAGAACAGCCTTTACACTGACATGGCTAAATAAGCCTGTTACATACTCCACGAGAAGAGAGAACATTTTTCTTTTTCGCGAGGACACAAGAAGAACATGACGTCATGTTCTGGTGGACGTGAAGGAAAACACATCGGGCCGCAGTGATTTTCCCTCTGCAGTGATCCCCAACTATGCAACCTGTAATGTGGCACATGTATTAAAGTCTGTGTAAGATATGTTAGAGATTGATTTTAAAAAGTGGAATATCATCCAGTTTTCTTGTAATACGTCCAGAGATAAACACATGAAGCAATGCATCTATTCAACACCTTTTGTTGTTTCAAAGAAAGCATGATCATTATCTTGAACTCTTTTTAGTTGACATCACTACAAATCTCTTGTCAGTTGCTTATATTTGAGTAGAGATGGAGTTGATGGAAGCGACAAGGAGACACCAGCCCTTTGTATTAAAACAGAAACATGAGCAAGAATAACTTTAGAGAACGTGGGAAGAGTGGATGCTTGTGTAACATCTTTGGCTCTGAAACAGTCAAGGGGAGTCATCCTTTGATTGAGATTACACTGACACACACCCACGAGACTGCCCTAACTTTGGAGAAGGGAGAGAAAAAACAGACTGGATAAAAGAAGGTAAGTTAAGTAGACAGATGTGTTATTGTGGCTGATGCAGGGATTTTGCAGGTAGAAGATAAAGGTAAGCTGTAGACACAGTGCAAGTGTTTGCACATGTTAATAACACTTATGCAAGTAAAAGGAGAATTACATTGAAAAGATTTACCATGCAAATGAAAAACACTACAAAAAATCCCTTCAATTGTGCATTTGTGAGACTTTCCAAGAAACCTCTTCTCAGCAAGGATCAACAAAAATATGATCTTATTTAACCACATGCATGTGTAAGCAGTTCCTCTCTGCTAAATGAAACACCTCGTATGTTCACACATTACAGCCTTTCTGTGGTAAGAGCCCAACGCTTTGTGTGCAAATGCAGATGTAGCATGTGTAGTGGTGGCTGTTGTCCCAAAATGCACTTCTCATGTGGAAAAAACTAACCCACAGATGTGGCTGCTGAAAGCAGCCTCTCTGTTCCCCGGAGATTTTAACAAATCCTGCAGACATACTGCAGCTCTAAGAAATGTGAAAAGTAGCTGGCTAAGCATATGACGGCAAGTGTAGACCAAATGACCCACATAAACTGAATATCACAGTATTAAATTAAACTTTTCCTGCAAAGATTAAGTGTTTTATATAACAATAATTAAATGGTGTCTCAAAGGGATATATGGACCACAAACTTTTTTATTTATTTATTTATTCACACATGTAATCCCCAAAAGCATGAATATTTAAGAAAAAATAAGAGCTGGTGCAAAATGAGAAAATGTATTTAACAATTATATAAAGTAATTGGTCCTGTTGAAAACCATCATCTGATCCAGGAGGCAACAACGCAGCTGGTTTTGGGTTTCATTCATCTCTGTTAAACTGAAATATTAATGGGGTCACATTTTGCTGTGTGGGTGGGCTGACCACTTGCAAGAAGGGGCCGTAGGGGTAGGGTATACTCTGAGCTGGGTGGTGGCCAAAGGCACAGACTTCAGAGGTCCGATCACCGGCAGCAGAAGTTATCTTTAGAAACATTGAACACAGTCGTTGCCCCCACGCCCCTGAGCAGGTACGTGAGGTTGAACAGGTGCAACAAGATATGGTTTGACTCAC
The DNA here is from genome assembly GCA_037177535.1 of Pseudomugil gertrudae. NCBI lineage: Eukaryota > Metazoa > Chordata > Actinopteri > Atheriniformes > Pseudomugilidae > Pseudomugil > Pseudomugil gertrudae. The sequence continues at coordinate 7,762,284 of JBAMHV010000012.1, read as the reverse complement.
CTTAAAACATGACTTCTCTTCCATTCTCGAATTGCTCTCAGAGAGCATGTGTTCCTGAACTCCTTCCTAGCAATACCCACAGGTAGGAGACTACTGGGAAGGCTCAAGACAAGGTGAAGAGACTACAGGTCTTAGCTAGCCCGAGAACACCCGAATTCCTCCCTGGAAACACAGCCAAATGTGGTTTGTGTGGGGAAAGTCTGGGCTTCCCGGCTTAAGCAGCTGCTGCAGTGTAAAAGTGAAAAAGTTACCAGAACTCATAATTCTAAGGTGACTGTCTGAATGCTGAGTTTAAGAACAACTAAACCCTGAATGCCCTTTAGCTGTCTCAATGTTGACTTTACACAAGGTCATACAATTTACAATCACTGTAATTATGAGTATTTGATGCAAATATTTTAATTCTGGTTTGATTAAAAAGCAAAAACAAGTTCTCTTTTTTGTACAGTAACACATGACCTGACATGAATTACTTTAATACTGATGCACAAACATGTTGAGCATTAATATTTACTGTACGGCTGTACTGTTCACACACAAATGTGATGAAGATTAAAAAGATAATGTGAACCACTATGTAGAAAAAAAAACTATTTTCCTTAAAAAATAAAAAGGTTTGACTGTAGAGTGAATGTAGCTTTAGCAAAGAGAAGGAAAAATAAATCCTAGATACTACATTAAACCAGTAACTCTCAGTTTTTGTCTTCAGGACCCTCTGTCCTGAGGTTTTAGATGTAAAAGGGTAAAACCTGCTTTAACACACACGAATGAAATGGGTAGCCTGTTAACAGGCTTAATTATTACTCAAAGAGGAAGTTTGTTAATATGAATCACAGAGAGTAGAAACAAATCTAAAACATGGGAGCTTTGGGTCCTGAGGACCTGGATTGAGAGACACTACAAGATCATCATTCAAATTCCTGAGCAATAAAAACATTTTTGGGACTCAGTGGACCTCCTGCTCTTAGCAAAAGTTCATAATGTACTAATTAAACCGTGTAAACAGTTTGGAGTCACTGTTTGAGAATTTGCTAATTGAGCTGATGTCAGAAAACCCAATTATTTGCTAAATATTTCTCTTCATTGATTCATTAACTTAAATCCCACACTATTCCATTACCCCTCATTTACTACAAGTTTATACTATATTATAGACTATATGGAGCACTCATTTTCTTGGCGATTTGGACACAAAGCTGGATGTTCCCTCCTTGTAGACACTTGGACACAGCCTTCGTTAGTGATGTTAAAAGTTTGTATGTTGTTAAAGAACTTGCTAAAACCATTTTGTTGTTTTATTTAACAGAAATGCTTAAATTGTATTTATTTATAAGCTAATCCAACAACAGAGTTGCTTAAAACTAAATGTTAGTATTTATATATTGTTTATAAAGCCATTAATTGTGTTTGTGGGAGTCTTAAAATACCTGAATGTCTCCTGTAGACATGGAGTGCTGTCAGCCTCACATTCTCTGCAAGCTTTTTTTTCTTTGCTAATATTGAAATGAATTTATTTGGTTACAGTAAATGCTTTGAAAAGCTGGATCAGAGGAATACATGAATTTTTAAGAATGAACATGTTGAGACATTTGTAATTTGGACCAGCTCATGCATCTGGAATGAATTGAAACACCTGATTTTTGCTTGACTGTGATACTTACACCTGCACTACGGGATTATGTTACCAGCTGCATTCTTTCACAGCTTCAGGGGTTCCTCCATCATCAGCTGCAGTATTTTTTTCATGGTTGACCTGTAGTGCACTTATCCGAAGTCCATCGGTGTCTGTTTCCCCCCAAACTTCTCACAATACTGCAGTTAAATTATTTGTTTCCATCCATTTTACAGTATCTTCTCCACGGGTGCTTATATGGCTCAACTGCTAGTGTTAGTCACCAACCACCCAACCACTAGGCCTGTGGTTAGATTCTGACTCCGACATTAATTTTAGAGTCTCTCTCTCTCTCTCTCTCTCAAACATCTTTTCATGGCTGCAGAGCAAAAAAATCGTGTGCACGTCTCTAAAGTTGCAGATGCAAAATTTTGTCTGCCTTTACACATCAATCTAATTGAATAATTAATGTTAAAGCAAAAAAATCTCCCTGCATTTCTTCAGACTCTTAAAGGGGGAGTCTGATGCAGCAAACCGGACTCAAATCAGTGGGTTATTAGCCAATTGGTGCAGAGTTTGATAGCAAGCTTTGCACAAGTCTAAAATAAGTCTCGCGTGTGTCTGGCGTGTTGCAGCAGGGGAATCCTAACACTGTGGCTTTCGAGGACCAAATATGGCCACTTTGGTTGTAGATGAGAAAGTGTTGAATATTGCATGTAGGGTTCATATTTATAGAAACATGAAAAACTTTGAGTGTGTGCAGATCATTTACTATTCAAACACACAAGATATTTTGTGCCATCTCTACTGTTTTTGCATTTAAGACACAACACACAACTTTTTAACATTAAAACCTATTTTCTCCAACATGTGTTAAAGCACAGAAACATTTATTATGTACATTTCTGGAGCAGTTGCTGCCCGGCAGTGTGTGTGCCGACGCTGAACATGTACACCATACACCTTTTTCTTCCAGGAGGCTTTGTGACGTTGCAGTTGAGTTTGGGTTCACACGCTGTGTCACACACACACACTTGCAGGCAGATATAAACACAGTGGGCATTTTTAGCACACACCATGGCTGATTTGGCAAAGAAACACAACAAGACATCATGGGAAGAGAGGAAAAGAAAGAGAATATGAAAGACAAGAGTCAAGATAATAACAGTCTCTCACTGGCTGGAGAAAGCTGGTACAGGGAAGATCAGGGGCACATCAACGCTTTGAAATGTGTCTTTAAAATCAGTCTTTTAGTTATAACTGAAATCTAACAGATGTGAAAGGGAGCGGTTGTGCAACTAGTAACAACTACTAGCTTGTCAATAATTTGCTCTTCACCCATCTGGGTAAACACTATCCTATTATTTCGTTTGTATTGCTGAAATACCAAATTTGACATACCTGAAGCTCTCTGTGTTGCAAGCTGTTATTTGGCAGCATGCTTAGCTACTGACTGGTTGTGTGTTTAATGTGTGGCCATCCCTGCCAAAGCTGTACACAATCCATCAGCTCACAGCTGTGACTTACTACCTGATGGTTAGTCAAGGTCACCCCACACATACACAAACACACAGCCACGTGTCCACCAATGAAAACATCGGTATCCTAACATACACATGTTTGAGACACACACAAGTTCTGACTTAGCTAAATCAAACTCAATGGATTCTTCCTGTATGCATGTTGTGCTTTCCCATGAGGGATGAAATGCTTCACCGTGTGTTATCTACAAAATATCTTATTAAAATGTTTATCGTCCTTTTGTTGGAATTGGAAGTGGGGAAATCTAGCAATTTCTTGTGAAATGTGCAAATACTGAAACTGGTCAGAGCCCAAACTCCCACTCCAGTTCTTGAAGTCTCTGACCAAATTGATTTTTTGCCATGGTGTCCTTCCAATGAATTAGCTGTTGCAGCTGATGCTTTGTGGAGAAAAGTTTGGGTAATTGCTGCTGCCTGAATCCGAGTCATCACTGCCCCCTGCAGAGAGGGAAGTCAAACACTGACCCGAAACAGACCTGGCCATCTGTACCGGCAGGGGAAGTTGTGGTACAGCGGTAATGCAATGAAATGTGAAAAGAAGCTCCAGGCTAAAGGAGCACCTGTTTACAGAAGCTGCATTATAATATCCAGAACTTGTGAAATTTAAAGAGCTTAACAGTTCTAAATCAGTGACCATCACTGCATCAGCTGAATACGAGCTGCTAAAAACTTAGCAAGCAAAACAGATTTAAGTGCATTTGGCACGTCTAAGATGTGATAATTGATTGTTAATGGAAGAGGGAACTCATAAATTACTGGAATTCTTAAACTAAGAAAAACAATTCTCACTTTGTTTGCCTCTGTAAACACTAGCATCATGACTGCTGCTCTAATTTATTCCTTTTTGACAAACAATGAGGTATTTCATCATATACTCAGTTTCACCTTCATACTCTAGCTGACGTTGTGTGGTCCTCAGTGAGCTCTGCTGGAGCTGTGTCCGTCCATGTAATTCAGACCTCATAACTCTGTAATTTCACGGATTACCTTCAGCTCTAATCACATGATGTGTTCCACAGAGAAGGTAAAACATAGGCCATCTGCTCTGTTTGGGTGTGCCTAAACCAACATACATACACACATATCCTATATTGCTGGAAGACCACACAAACACGCCTGCACATTAAAGAAACACTTGCACAGTTGACAAAGTCAAAGAATAGTGAGGTTGTATTCACAGCAAATACGATGATAACGTCCTGATTTTGGTTGCATAGACTACAGGTCAGATAGGCAAAATCTGTTAGCATCTAAGATATGGTGGAGCATAACAGAAGTCATAAATCCTCATACTTGCCTGCATCTGTTCTTTCATTACATTTTATGCCCTTCACCCTCAGCAGTATCTGTGACCATCCCTTTTTCTTCTCCATCCCCCACCAACATTGCATCATCTTTCCCTCTGCTATCACATCCCTGCAAATCACACTCGCACCTGCACATCGGCTCAGCCACCAACATGTCACCGAGAGCTCAGCTTTGGGACTCAGCTGCCGGATATCTGCAACCACTGTGCATACATACATAGACACAAACAGAAACACACACACACACACACAAGTGGCTGCCCCTGCTGCCCCTGTAGACTATAATCAGTGGGGTCTCAGCTGCACGTCCAGTCATCACTTCTCTGAGGACCGCAGAGATCAGTCATCCCTCCAGGGAATTGACATTGTGTGTGTGTGTGTGTGTGTGTGTGTCTGTGTGTGTGTGTGTGTGTGTGTGTGTGTGTGTGTGTGTGTGTGTGTGT
>JBAMHV010000012.1:7746746-7757281 GCA_037177535.1 Pseudomugil gertrudae | reverse complement strand
GTGTGTGTGTGTGTGTGTGTGTGTGTGTGTGTGTGTGTGTGTCTGTGTGTGTGTGTGTGTGTGTGTGTGTGTGTGTGAATTTTCACGCAGATTTTGAAGCGGTCGATAGGTGGTGATTTGATCTTCAGTGTGATCTGAATTACATTATGAGTTTACAAATAAAACCAAAACATTGTGATTTCACTGACTCGTTACTCTGTGTAGCAGGAGAGAAACTCTTTGAATCTCACAACTTTATCGACAATAAACTCCTTTTGCTTTTGTATAATGTTGGGTTTGCATTATGTTGGATGCATCATGATTTTTACATTTATGCAGGGACAAAAACTGTTTGCAACCATAAAAATATCTTTATATAACCAGTAATTATTCATTCCTGTCTTATGGAAGTTATTGTACACAGCTACATTTTTACATCATGTTTAAATGCTGTAAAATCAACAGTAAAAAAACCAGTCACATTCTCCTACATTCTCATATTAAATTGTACAAACAAAATCATGCTAATGTGGCGGATCGGCTGGAAAGTCATTTTCAAAGCTGACATCTGGCCGCAGTTCCGATTTTACAAACATACCAGAAACCACAAAGTGGATAAAGCTCTTCTGGTGTGCAAAATCTGCCACACAAAAATCATGATCCTTTGGCAGTACAGCAAATATGAGTAACCACATTAGCTGTATTTATTTGGTCCAAACATCTGTAGCCTGTATTCTTTGTCAACATTTTCCATTACCTCTGAGCAGAGCGTAATTGTCAGAGACAACCCTGGTTTCATTTGCTGCCGAAGACATTTAATTTGCACATGAAGATATATCCCTGCACCCTGCAGCTGTTAAGCCCAAGTAAAGGACTACAAGGAGAAAAGTCTTGTTTTTTTCTCTTTATACTAAAAATAAAAGCTAATTCAACACAATCTGATTGTCTTTATTAAAATATAAGTAACTACGGCGTGGTTTCATATCTGAGGATGTCAGACAAAGAGCTGCAATGAGATGCATTAGGTGAATTGGAAGTGTAAAGATTTACACCTTATCATACACAAAGTTAATGCTTTTGTTCATGTTATTAGAATTATCTTGATTCAAACACATACTCAAATAACAGAATAGTGTTTAACGTGTGATATTTTTTATAAATACCTGAGCAATGAGCATGAATGAACTGAGAACCCAGTGATCTCTAACACCTGCAATGATAATCATATGAAATAAATGTGTCATACTGTAAAAAGCAGAGCATACTTTCAATCATTTCTATCCATTCCTCTACCAGGTGTGGGCATCCATCTATGCAACAACAAGGTCACAGTTACACAACAAGTATCTGTTCATGTGAAACATTTGATTGACAGAAAACATCAGTAACCTACATGTGCTTTTGTGTGAGCGTGTGTACCTGCATATTTTTGTTCGCTTAACACGAGTGCACGCATGTGCCTCATGTACTGCTGAACATGCATGCGTGTCCGTGCATGCGAGTGGTTGTGGGTTATGTTCTCAAAAGCCCTGAAGGTCATTGGTGAGGTGATTATACTTCAGCCGTGTGCAGGTTTGGTGCACAATGGCTGCACTCTCGCATTGATTTGCTGCCATTCCAAATGGAAATTCATACTGTACACAAACACACACACACACACACACACAAACTAATCATCTTCAAACTGGTGAATGATTTCAAAGTGGGCGGTGAAAAGGTGAAGGATCAGGCGTGTTTGTGACAGGTCACTGATGGTTTCTGCACAGAGTTGGAAATGTATTCTCCAGGATCCGGATGAACTGTCAAATGAGGTTATAGGGAATGACTTCAGCTGGAATTTAAATCCTCAAATTTAAAACGTCTGCCATGTTATTGAAATTCAAATGGCCGCCTTGCCAGCAGTTCTCAATCTTACTGCATGAATATGAATGGAATGATATTCTCCATCTGATTCTTTCTCAATATTCATGAGCGGAGACTTGATGAATTACCCAAATCTATGTACTGATCGCTATTTGAGATTATTGGACCAAGAAACCAATTGTTCTATAATGAGAAGGCTTTACGCTGGCCCTGGATGGGCTTTTAATGCCATTTGGGCTTCATCTTGACCTGGCCTTCTTATACAAGAGGTCAGAGGTCACAAATCCTCTGAAAGGGAGCATCCGTCACACTTGACATTTTGTATTGGCCTCTGCAGAGACTGTGTATTGTGGAAGCTGTGTGGCTGAGAGAGGGGTGGCGTGTGTGTGTGTCTGTCTCCTGTCTGCTGACAGTTCATCAGCAAAGGTGCAAAGGATGGAAAAGCATAAAAAACACAAGCATGTTGGGCAAACATGCACGCAAAAGCCCTTTCCAGTTTCACCCCACACTTCCCCTCCATCTCACACATTTGTCTCAAGAGCTTTTTATTTCAAGCAGCCACTGTGGGCTTTAAGTATTACTTGTGAGTGTGCACCACCATTAAGGCTTGTTCATAGCTAACAGCCCTGCTCCAAATGACAGGTCAGGACTGAGTAAGTGGAGCCACATGAGTGATGACATCAATGCAGGATTTATATGCAGAACTGAGAATAAAAACCATAATTTAGAATCATATAATGGATTTCTGTACAGCATATTTAACCTGCAGACTATGATTTCACTCTTCTATTTTCTCTTCTTTTTTTTCTAAATTTTATCCATTATATGATTCATAAGCAGCGTAGTCATTAGGCTGTTAAAGCAAATTGTTAAGGACAGAAAATCAGCAGTAGAAACTTTATAAAGTTATATTGTTGCATTATAAACTGTGCTCTCACACTGAAAGACCCCAAAATCTGATATCACAGTAACCAGTAACACAATGAAATACATCAAATGCTGCATTTTTTAATGTAATAGTTTGTTTAGTAGAAAGATTGTACACTGTTTGTTCCATAACAATGCTTATAATGAATATTGATATATTCTGCTTATGATCAATAAATTAAAAAATGAATTAAAAATTATTTTTTTTACAGAGGCCAAAAAAGCGTGTAATTAAGTAGGAAAAATACATAAATCTTTCTTATGTCAGCTTAAACAAATATTATTGCGAGGTGAAACCGATTGTTGTCTGTAAATGCTAAATGGTGAGACAATAAACAATAGTTGCAAAAAAATAAAGGTGCACAAAGCAGCACATATGGGCATTATAAGCTTATTGCTTCTGCCTATATACCCTTTTTGTACTGTCTTTAACTTTTTCCCTTTATAAGGACATACATTGTATATGTATTTTTATGTTTAAAAAATTATGTCTGAATAAAGAACTAAAAAAAATGAGCAAAAGTGTTGCAGCAATAAAAATCCAAGAGAAAAAATTAACATATTACCAAAAACATTAATAATCTGTCTGATTGTTTAATCTAACAAAGGCTATGTCTTTAAAGCTAATTATTTCTATTCGTACATCAACTCCTTCTAAGACAAAAAGGATGATTTTTGCTCAGAGATGACAAAAAAAAGTGTAAAAATCTGAAGTTTTAGATGATTTGAGATGGCTGAAAAGATATTTAAGAAGTGAAGAATTATACTTGATACATACAGCAAGAGCAGGCAATGGCACATTTATTCATCTTATCCAAGATGCATAAAATGTTATGAGAAGAAATGTTTTTGAGATAAATAAAGGCAGAAAACCTGTAACTGTCCTTTGCTCCTATTAAATAAGTTAGTTAGGCAATCAATCAGACAGTGTTAAAGAAATTAGAAATGTCCTTATGCATTATTTCACTGGAAACTTTATAGTCTGGTACTACAAACCATTTTAGTGCTTTTTGCTCTGCTGTTTTATTGCACATTTGCTTGAAAGAAGGCTTCAGTAACATTACCATCAAATTTCAAACTGGGCAATTTCATTGCTGTAACGAGTTCGTTTCATCATCATCACTCCGTTCATCAGCCGGTTGCTCCTAAATGCTGCAAATGAGCTGCTGTACATTGTATTTTCAGAACAAATGAGAAGAGTGAAGAGATAAGGCTGATTATAATATCTGTGTCCCTGCATTTTGGGCTACAGGAACATGACCTGTTCATTCAAAGAGCCGTTCTCCAGCTGGGTTTCCTTGTTCTTGACCCCCTACGCTGTACTTCTTCCATAATTGATAACGGAGATGGAGCTCCTCGGGGGTTTTTTCCTCTCTCTTCATCCCTCCCAATTTCAGCAGTTGTTCTAGGCTGCCTCCTGCTCACCTTCTCATCTCTTTCTTTTCGTTCCACCTCTTCAGCTGCTGTCATTCATCTTCCATCCATTTACATGCCCACTGGCTCTCATCCAGTTTATGTGCTGAGAGCACTGGAGGTCACCAGTGTGATTCCAGAAACCTTTCGTACTGTAGCAACATGCCTTTTCTTTTTAGTCCCTTTGTGTTTCTGTATCTCTATCTGTATCAGAGTGGAAATTCACCCTCCCCCTTGAACATGAACTCAGACAAACCCCTCACTCTGCAAATTACGCACAGATACACACTTACACATCGTATGCTTGCTTTCTCCTCTCGGGTTTTTATCGCACCAAGCCTGAGTCCCTCTCCAGATGTTAAGTGTCTTCCTGGCTGGTGGAGATAGTAAAGAGAAGGTGTGCACACAGACTCACACACACACACACAGAGGATATAGATACTTTGTGGAGGAAAAAGTCATTTACAGTGTGACAAGCAGTTCTACTTTATGAAACAGACTTCCATATTTACACACACACATTGATTAGTTTGTACGTTGCTGGTCTCCCTGCTGTAATCATGTACAGTACAAGCAAAATAACTCAGTACACATGATGAATTTACATTCAGTGTGTTGCAATTTATCAATGGGACAATCTACCCTGTTTCTAACGGTGCTGCTGTATTATTTTATGTTGCATTAAATTCATCTTTATTGGATTTGCTCACAGTTCACAATAGTGCAACGTGCCTTATTGGTAAAGCTGACACAAGATTCATAAAATCTTTCCAACTTACTCCCATTTAGGTAAAATATTCATCAGCAGTTCATGAAAGAAACTGATCAACATTTTCTGGTAAATGCAAAGAAATAAATAAACATAAAGCTAATCTAATGGATTCTTTGAACATTTAGGTGTCCTGCTGATGAAAATTGGAAAGTTGTTTTAAAGGAGGAACTGCCCAACTTGTCTGCAGAACATTGCTAATCCAACCTGAACGTTGTACACACACTTCATTGGTATAATCACATGGGGGTGAGTTTTTTCCACATATGCTAGTCTGGGTGTTACTGGACAAATAAAAATGCAACTATAGGATCATATCAAAAAGCAGGTTTTTACAAAGGAAACAAAAACGCGCCATAACAGATGCTTTGCATTGAAAGCATTTTATCTTATACTATTATTTCATTAAAATGTCCTTAGAAAATAACTTGAAATGTTTTTCTGGCTATTGCAGAAAGATGTTTTCAAGTGGTAGTGCCTGGAAGTATTATGGACCACCCAACAGCCTCAGGGGGGTGTCTGGAGACCTTGCCTTGTGGGCAGGCCTGGGGCCCAAAGAGGGCCCCTGTTCCCGAAGGACCATCTGACTGTCTCTCCAGTCACTAAACCAGCAGATAATGAAGGACCCAAGGACTGATTGGCATGAAACGCTCACTGTAATGCACTCAGAAAACAACAGTGATTCAAGTGAAAATGAATTAATAAAACATGGGGCTATGACTTCCATTTGACTCCTGGCTGATGTTTTTTATTTTTTATTTTTTTGGACAGGGGCGGGTTCATGGAGTGAACATGCTAATCTTATTTTATGTGGGATATGTGGAAAGACATCAGTGCTTTTATGCTAGCCAGCAGGTAAGAAGGAGGGGGGGCTGACAGGAAAAATTGGCATAAAGAGAAATGAAAGAAAACCTTTAAGCTGGAATCAATCCTGCAGTACATAAGAACAGCAAAAATAAGGTTTGGAGTTCATCCACCTGTTTTAACTGTTTACCTGAACATTTTATGTCTTTGAAGTCTTGTATGTGACCAGACTTTTATAAAATTAGTATGAAGCTATGTATGATAAAGCCTCTGTGTGACCTATCGGTACAGTTGAAAGATGCATTACTGTAGGCCAAAAGGATTTTTAGTTTAGACATGTCCAAAGAAATAATGGCCATGCTTTGAACTATTGTCTTTTGAAGTTTTGTTTTCCTCCCGTCTTTCTTCAGGGGACACTGTGAAAACGACCAAATGAAGAACATTTCGGTTCAAACAAAGCATTTTCCATTTCCCTCAAGCTTAATGCTAATGTCCATCATTGAAGCAAGTTCAAAGACATTAGCATCACAGGAACGAGGGTGAATGAAAAAAGCTGTGTTGTTCAAAAATACAAATACACAACAAACCATAAACAATAAAAGATGAGTACTCTGTGCACCTTCTGGACCACATGCAGAATGAGCTGAATGAGACATGAAACCTTCCTCTGCATCCATGCCACAATGGCACAGGTCATTTCTATTGCTAAACTGGTTGAGCGGCCCATTACACTGCACAGAATAAAGTACAATAATTTCACAATCTGAGACTTTAAACAGCAAATAAACTTTTTCCTTTATAACCATCCTACATTTTAATATTTCAAGAACTCAGTCACACAATCTAATAGATATACAAACAACTTTAACAACCTGTCCATTACACAGTTACAGGAAGAGTCACAACAATGTGAAGCTTTAAAAGCTACTAAATGTTCAAGTGATTGGGATGGAACTCGTTTCAGAGATGCAAAATAGTTTTTCCTTCTGTTACTGCATTCTGCTTTATCATTAAGCTTATCCTTCAGCTATTCTGGCTGCGTCCATGAGTAATTCAGTCCAGCTAATGGTGTACGTCTGTGCCCATTTAACCAGCATGATGCACACTTGACATATTAAAAATAGGATTCTTGATACTATTTTAAACTGCAGTCATAACCACTAAAAGACAACTATGAAAAAGCTTACAAATAATTGTTTAGTGAGTGTAAGTTATGAGTATCTCATTAGCATTACGGCTCCTCAGATGACCATGTAAAGGTTCATCACTTAGATGATAACCTCTCAGGTAATTTAAGGTGAAAATAATTCTATTCACACTAATTGTGATCTTTTGGCTGGTTCCCCATTCAAATAAACCAAAGCAATGCACCTACCTACTAACTCAGACATATTTTAATGTTACAAAATTTCTCAACACAACGTGAAAAACCAAAACTTTGATGATATATTGGTTTAACCTTAGAGTGCATCACATATAAACAACATTTCATGATGCGACTAAGAAAAAAAAAACACTTTTTACAGCCATGTGCTGCTTGCTGTTCACACATGTAAACCAGCATCTGTTCCCTTTGGGTTCAACACATGGCTGCTGCACATGCTGCACCTCACTTGATGGATCATATGATTACAACAATTCACACCGGTTGAATGAGTGGTAATCATGCGTGTTGCAAAGTGCTTTTCACTACTGTATTACTTGCACACCACACATCTGCTAAGCCTGAGAGAACAAATTGCTCCGTCTGAAATATTCGATTACATACAGAGAGACGCAGACTAATGCAGTGCGAGGCTAGATATGTTTACTCCTCAGAGACAAGCTGATTTACAAGAAACTACAGAGAAGCTTCTACCCTGCCTCACACAGTTCATGATCTAAATATTGTGACAAGTGTGCAAAGAGGACTGTAGCACTGATGGATAGGATGAAGCTTTGGGAATCTGTCTTCCTCCCATTTACGTAAGGCATACAAATGTGTCAAAATCAGTTACAACAAAATGCAAATCTTTGCAAGCAAGTGCTGCTTGGATTTAAAGATGAAGAACTGAAGTCAGCTTGATATAATTTCATCCAAACTATAATGTATCTTCCGCAGTTAACCAGCAGTAAGTAAAATGCTTCGGCTGCTGTACTTAGTCTGCTTATTATTTTCTCTTTTGCGAAATCAGCCACAATTTAATGGAGGCGTGACTGTTGGAATGTGTTGTGACATCACTCTATGACAACAAATTACAGGAGGCTTGACAGCTCGACATGAGGTGAATGAAGACAAATGCAGAATAAATATGTCTCTCTCTCTCTCTCACACACACACACACACACACACACAATCACACATGTTGATACATTTCTTTCCCTTGCACTTGAACTTAAATGCCCGATATTCACCCTAATTCTAAACCAATCTTTACCAAAATAATGTAGAGGGCTCCCTTGAACACACTTTTTCTTCTTTGTTTTATAAAAATGTCTAACCACTTTAATCCAGATTGGAATACCAAAACCTTACATGAATCGCACTATGCTTGTAAAACTGGCTTTAAGCGTTAGCGAGTCATTTGCAGAGCATTTTAGACTTAAATCTCTCAGGCAGCACAGACACTGTCTATACCCTACACTGCTTATTTTGGTTAACCTGTGGCTCTCTATTACTGAGGTCACTGTGATGTAGTACCAATAATGATGATTCACTACGGAAACGAAGCACGTACCAGTGCTGTATGATCCACGCTAATGTGATGCTATGCAATTCAACATGATTCAGTTTAGCACCATGCCAGTCAGTGCAGGAATGATATGCAAATGTTCCATATGATCCAGAATATTTTATATAACACATTTAATATTGTAAAGCTTACAGACAGCTAATGTAAAAAAACACCAGATAGACCTACCATCCCTGGTATCTAGCTCCCACATGGGACTGAATGTCATCCCTGCTTGGCTTCAGTTTTACAAACTCTCAACACATGGACTTTTGGGGGGGGCGGGTTCTTATACTCCCATTTCTTTTAAATGAGATAGTCTTTCCTTTTACTTTCAGGTTTACTGAACTTTAAGCTTTAGTCATTCTATTTTGGGGTTTTCTCTTCTATTACTTACCAAACTCTGACACCTACATCCATAAAGTTCAGATCTCACCTGTTACTTACAATTATCTCCAAGGTGAATCCAAACAGCACTCTTTCTTGCTGCCTTGAGAGCAACACACACAGAAAAATAGTGTGGTCTACCCAGGTCACATGTTCTGGAGCATTTGACATGGAACTGTATGCCTATTATGTCTGACCAGAGGCAAAGGCCAGGATGTGTTATCAGGTTTTTCCGCTAGTGAGAATTCATCTCCAGCTGCCCTACAAATACTTTGTGAGGATAATGAGAGACATTATTAGAAAGACACAACAATACACAACTGGAGGAGTCCTACCTGTACAAGTGTCCATGTAAATATAATGAAAAGATACACACTTCTTAAATCCTATTGCCTTTCCTAATAAATACTTCTAACATCATCACGTGTACACAAAAATACAGAATGTGTATCTGGGTAGCTAAAGACAGACATAAAGTAGGGAGAGGCAGATGGTGCGTGCAGATGACCAAACATGCAACCTTACTGAATTCCCATGATGCCACTAAAGCACTTACAGGTATTCAGTTGAGCAGAAAACACATGATATCCACCACATATTCTCAGTTACACACAATCTACACCACTGTCAGAGGAGTCTTACCACACAGGATGAAGTATGCATCAACTAGTCACAGAGAAATCTGTCAATTAGTAGGTATTTACCAGTTGCCCAATCCTTACGGACACATGTATGACGTGTAAGCGAGCTCAATTGGATTGAATGGAGGGGATCTGACAGTCTATGCTTCCCTCTGTCTTAGTAACAAACACAGTTTCATGGGAAAGACTACACCCTCATGAATTCTTTACTTAAACTCCATCAATAAACAAACAGAGCAATAAATAAACCACTAAGTTAGTTACAGCAAAACAACATGCTGGCAGGAAGGCAAAGAAAGATGGCAAGTGTCCCATTTGTCTGTGAGTTTTTGTGTTTGTTGAGATACTCTGCACAACAATGAGTGCAATAATAAACTTGAGACATTGCTTATTATAAATGGGGTGTAGGGATTTAGGGGGTAATTTACAGCAGAAAACATCAGGAAAGCAGGCTGGAAGGAGACAAAGGCAGTCTGGAGGACAGTGGATTCCTGTACGCTAAACCGTATGGAGAAATGTGCAGCACCAATAGGATTTTCTCAGCGGAGTCCAAGGTACTGGGATTTGGAAAACAGGATTAGCTGCTGTGTAATAATGTGGATGTGATGGGGGCAGCATGCTCAGAAGAGTCAACTCATGTGCTGTGTGTTGGTGTGTGCGTCTGCGGAGTGAGGGGTGGAAGAGAGCAGTCAGAAGGATTAGGAAGGTCTGGGGAATTAAATGTTCCTCCTCATCTTGCTTTCTCTGAGTTTCAAGATTTGATGCATCTAAATTTGAACCCTTTCATGCCATATGTAACCATGTGTTGATACATACAGCCTGTGATACCTTTTGCATCACTTTATGGTGGAAACTTTGCTCAAAACTCTGATGTTTATCATCTGATACTCGCTTTCTGCCCCCTGGTGGATATTTTCTGCACTACAATCATTTTGACTGTAATAAACGTATTATTTTTTAAATGTTTCCCTTTGTACTTATTTATGCATTTTACTTTTTATTAAAGACACCAAAACACTTAAAGACATAGAAATAATAATA
>JBAMHV010000012.1:7682614-7714744 GCA_037177535.1 Pseudomugil gertrudae | reverse complement strand
TGGCAAAAAAAAATGGTTCAGAAAAGTGGAGCAGCAAAACCATCCTTTTTCTTGTGGGGGGGTTGGAAAGAAAAGGAAAAAAAAAAAAAAAAAAAAAAAAAAAAACCTTTAAATTTACACTCAGCTTTTTGGATATATAAGCTAAATACACCCAGGTACGAACTATATATTGCAACTGTTTTAAAGAACTCCAGAATGAATTTCAAATTAAATGGCCTTAAATATCATGCTGTGGTTTGTTTTTAGGTTTTGGCAAAACACTCTAGTTTACATTATAAACTAATCAACTTTAAAATCCAAAGAGGGGCGTTTACCTGCACTTTAACCAAAGCATAGTTCCCCAGGAACAATTTATAAAATCAAAACTATATCAAGGTTTACCTAGGAATGATTAGATATAAAACATTACAGTTACCTTAGGACAGAGGAGGAATGGCTCTCCCAAAACTAAAACAATATTTTGTGGTTCAATTAAGAGTTATGTCCTGTGTACAACTGACTTCACAGCTAAATGGAAAACGCTTTATTTCTACTATAATTGGAAATTATCCGATTCATAAAGCGCAGAAATACATTTAATGGAGCATGATACATGATATCTTGTATAAAATGACCCTGGACTGTAAAATATATTTTATTTTGAAAAGGTTGCTTAACATTAAAAAAAAAAACCTAAGGAAAAAATTTTAGTATATAAACTTGCAGTACAAAATATTAAAACTACAAATTACAGGAGCAAAGACTGACATGGATTAGATGATATAGATTCCCCTCCAGCACACTATGATATGAGCCTAAAAAAAAAAAAAAAACAACAAATAAACATCCATTTTTTACCACATATCTTTTGTCGGGTCGCGGGGATAAACAGAAGATCCTTATTGCTGTTTAAATGTCTGTTCTTCAGGCCAAAAAATACATATTACAGCAATTCAACACTGAAGGAAATATTACAAAACCAATCAACCACAACTACACCACTTCATCTCTGCAAAACAACTTTCAATTTAAACATCTTGTAAGAGGAGCTCAAACACGTGTTTATGATGTTTATTTAACATTTCACAATTTGTCCTAATGGCCATCTGGCAAAATTTTCCATTGAGCAGCCTCTCTGAAATTCAGAGGATTGCTTACCTTAGATAGCACCAGTTCACTGAAGAGGATATTTTATTGGAAGAATGTTGACATATTTTTTTTACTGTGCTGAAAACTTACCCATCCACATCCAAATATGGACTTTGCACAACCTGCAAGTCACCATGTCGCAAAGCTTATAATAAAATTTTCCATATGAACGAGTGCTAGACTTGATACGCCTGTTGTCTCTGGGTTTCTACTTGATTTAACAGAGATAATCACTGATAACCACTCTTGTATATGACTATAAAAGCTTACTTAAATGCTCCCTTATCCACAAAACATAAACCTAGCAGAGATATTAAGAAATAAATCTCTAATCCTACCTAACCTAAAAGGTAGGCATGAGTAAAACAAAGCAAATTTGCCCACAGCTACAGGAGAGGATGGCTTATGTGTATCCAAGAAAGCAGCTATCTGTGTATGATCTGTGGTGCAGCTCTGTCCGCCCCACAGGACCATGGTCACATACTGGGGTAAGTCCATTAGAAAAGCTGCACACACTCTTTACTGCTACACAGTAAAACATGACGTTTGTGTGATTTCCAGCAAAACCTTACAGTAGCTGTTCCTATACCACACACCAAAGCATGTCAATAACTTTGACATGAACATGCCGAGACCCAACTCATCACACACACACTCCTATCATTCTCACTGGGACTGTGTGTGCTGTGCTCAGCCGGCTCTTAGCGTGAGTGTGGATGTGCGAGTTTCTTTCTCTTAATCGTTTTTAACCCAACCAGCCATTTCTGCGCGGCCTTACCACCTGTTCTCCGTGCTGTGGGACACGTCGCTCCTTTTGGCTGCAGGCGGTTTTACATGGTGGCAAAAAATGCACAATTCCAAGTTAAAAAAAAAACTCAAGTCATGGTAAAATTGTGAAAACAGTTTGTTGTGACAGTGAAGTGAATTGATTAGTTTAATGATACAAACGGCTATTTTTTAATGGGTGTTTCATGAAAAAATCCTTTCAAAAGAGGAAATAATCTATATATTGCCAGTGACTGGCTGTTGTTTTTGTGCAGATTACTTTATCTTTAAATAGTTTGGGTATCTTTAAGGGTGGCAGCTGTTCATTCATTTTACAAGGTGCAAGTAGGAGTGATTTTGCTGTTTGGTTTAGTGTGTATCTATGACTTTATGACCTTTCCACATGCCAATTATCCATTAACACAGCTTACCATGTCCCAAAATCAGAGACAAACAGAATTGAATTGAGTGTTAAGCTATCTGCTGTTTTTTAACATGAAAATGTTGTTTGAAGACTATTTTTTAACATCTCTTTAGCAAAGAGAAAGGCAAGGAAGCATATAATGTATTTCCTTTGCTTGTGTGAAGCAGTGGCAGCAGCTGAGATAAAGTAGCCACAGAGACTCAGCTTCTTTAGGAGGAAGTCGATGTATTCTTAGGCCTAAACTGCATAAACATCAGTAGAAGCTGCTCGTATTCATCCATCCTGTGCTTAAGGTGTCATTAACTGAATATCGAATGATGGTTTGGAAGGAACTGAGCCTCAATTTCTTCTTTATCAAGACCCACCAGTAGCCCCATGAAATTAACCACCTGCTGATGTTACTCCAACTTCAGATGGCCTGAAGATACCTTGAAATATTTTGGGTGGGAAAAAAAAACCTCCTGCATAAACAATTTCCCAGGGATTTTGCAAAGAACTGTGGCCATACATCACAGATAAAATCCGAACAGACATTTCCCCATTTAAAAAAAATATATATCACAGAACAAGTGCAAACAGTACAAACTAACTATTCTGTAGAGGTAAAGAACAAGAACAAGCTTAAATTATTAAATAAAAACTCAACACTGACGTAGATTTTCAGAGCGGAGGTATCCGATAGATCTGGCTGGGTTTCCTAAATCTCCTGAGAAAAACAACACCTGGGAATCAGCACTTCAAAAACTCGGATTTGAAGTAGATAAAAAAAACGTGGAAGAATTTCTAAACATACAAACACATAGAGAAATAGCTACACGTTAGAACAGGCCCGTGAACAAGAACATTTCACTGTTCTTATCAACACAAATACACTGACATACATGCGAACACACAGACTAAAACATCCCAGAACTCCCATCTGTTGAACCAGCAGTCCAGGTTGGACTTAATGAGAAATAATGAGCCTTGACTAAACAACAACAGGCTGGAAGGATTTCATCTTCAATTCAGAATTTAATAGGATAACAAGAAATAGTTCAGTCTTCAAGTTACAAAACCCATTTGTTCTAAAGGAAGTTACACTCAAGATTTATCTTTTTGTCCTCTCGGGGTACAAATTCAATTTAACGACAGCTGACAAGTGCAGATAAAGTAAGTAATGTATATGGCAGGCTGGTATTATGCTTCTAAATGCAAGGTCTAAAAACATTTTACAAAAGGCATCAATTTACACACAGTTAAAGTTGACTAAGAAAAGGGCTATTTATCAAACACAATCACATTTTTTTACACTAAACTCCTTGATGAAGACAAACTGTGTTTGAAGAAACCTGCTCCTCCATGTTTGGCTGTTTTCTCTAATAAATCGGATGAAGGACTGGAACTGCTCGGCCTCTCACGGCTGGCATGGCTGTCAGCATCAGCACGAACAACGCCGTGTTTGTGGGGGTGTGGTTGTAAACAGAGCGCCAGGCATCACGTAAGGGAATCCAACTGTCCTTGCACAATTTCCAGCTGAAAGCAAGAAGACAAGAGTTTGAGTGGAAAAAAAGAACAAGGAGAAAAAGAAAAAAATAATACAATAAACACACACACACACACGTACACACACACACACACACACGTACATGCACACAAGAGACACCCAGATAGAAAGACAGAGGCTAAATGTATCAAGGTATAAAGCAGACAGGTAGGCAGATGGATGTCAGGTCAGGGCCTGCCAATCAGCGAAAATGCATCCTACACACACAAACAAGACCATGCACACACACTAAACAGACCTTGTTGTATAACTCAAGGAGCTCCTGGTGGTTAAACTCAGCAAAGACATTTTCCTGATCCTGCAGAGACAAAGAGTGAGAAAAAAAACAGATAAAAGTTTCCCCATATACAAAAACAGGAGCTGATGAGAAAAGCAGCAGTAAGAGCCAATGTGAAAGAGTCGTGGCTGAGCTGGCTTCTTGTGCTTTCTAAAAAAACTTTCATTAATTATTTCTAGTCTCTGGACAATATGTTACATCTCCAAGTTTTCTCCATCAGAGGGCTTAAAAATAAACCTGAAGACACCGTCCAGCTACTCCTGCAGAATCCATCACTTCCCCATTCTGCTGGCTCACCCTCAACGTCTTGAAGGGGTTGCATCATTTTGGTGCTTTTGTACACACACACACACACACACACACCATTCCAACAGGTTGGAATAATAACTAAATTTTAAAAAAATAAAATAACATGCTTAACATTGTATTTTTATGGTGAAGACAATGTATCAAAGGTTGAAATATTAAAAATATCTACTCACATAAAAAAAGAGGTTTGTTTAACACTTTGTTGCAACACCAGGTCTGTTGACAACATTGTACATTGTGTGAGCCAAGAAGATGCAGATTTATAAGTCTCATATGTAGAAATGCTGACATTTTTTAAAAACTTTGCAGTACTTCAGAGTCTCTTTTTCAATGTTTCTATTACTTGACATTCCAAGTGTTTGGACAAGCCAGTTTGTCCACTGAGCTTTGCTTCAGTGAAGACAAAATGTTGTAATTTGTTCAGAATGTGGTTTGTTGATGTGATCAAATCCTTCCTTACGTTAACTAGGTCTCAGGATGGCAGCATATGTGGCCCAAAAACCTGTACATATGATGCAATGATGGCTCTTTCCTGTGAAAATGCAAGACTTTTATAGTTTTCATTGATAATTTCAAATTCTACTAAAAAAAATTACAGGATAAATTCTCCAATCTTATTAATAAGCTCGAGCCCCAGAGAAGTCAGCATTTTGGGTTCCTGTTTACACATAAGTGCTGTTTTGCTTTGTTTTTCTACAGATTTTAACTTGTGTAGATGATGTAGTGAATGTTTTCACAGTTTCTTTTGGAGGCGTAACTACATGCTGCAGTGTCTGAAAGCTTAAGATCATAACCTTTTGATACATTTCAGCCTTAACTTAAAAAATCCTACTATTTACTGTAGATAATGCAATCTGCATGTTTAGGTGAGAAATGTTACTGAACAGGCTTTTACAAAATGTGTACTGAAAGGATTAACAATAGCTTAAAAGATGGAGCAGAGATGAGCGACTATGGCAAAAATACCAAACTAAGGATTTAGTGCTTTTTTTATCAAACATTAAATATAAATAGCAAATTAATTAAAACCGACAAGTGAAAAAATTAAACAAAGACAATAATATAGAAAACTAACTCCTAAAAAATTCATACTGTCTTCCTACATTTATTTTTATAAAGGCAGTTCTTTTATGTATGACCTAGGTTTGGATATTTCCATGTTTCCAATGTGCACTGCATTTACGACACTAAAAATCAGCGTGACATGATGGATACTGAATTTATTTTTATTATTACACAAAATATCAGTGATATAAAAAATGTGCAAATGTCCACCCCTTACTGTGTGTGTATATATTTATTAAAACCAATTTTCTAATAAAACTTTATTTAAAAACAAAAAAAAAAATGGCTGTGAAAAAGGACTTTGGTAAGATTTATGTGTCAAACTAAGTGGGAAAATCTGATTACAGTAACAGATTTTGTTTTTTTAACCAATCTAGCAAGTAGACCTATTTCACAATTTTCCTTCTGAATAATTTGTTTCTTTCTTCTAGAGATTAAAAAAATGAAGGAGATTGATACTTCGTGAGCTTGACATGAAACATCGGTGGTATAAGAGTTAAAAAACTGAAAATGGTAGCTGTGATATGAATAATAATGAATTTGGTATATTTACAGGACACATTAGACAATCTGTTTTAACAAATAAAGCAGATGGTGTTATTAACTTAGCAGGTAATTAAGTTCATCTCTGAAAAACATCTGTATATGTAATGCTGCAACATTTTATGTGCTTACTCTCAGAGTCACCGCTACACCTTTCTCTCTATTGTTCCATTGAAAATAAAGCTCCACAGAAACCAAGGACGGCCATCATTGGATAGCTATTATCTTCATCATCATCATGACATCAGAAACAAAGACCGAGCAATAATCCTCCACCAAGAGCAGATGTAATACTGAAACACTTTATCATCATTGAGAAAATAGCTATAATATATAAAATGGTTTCTCTGTGGCACAGAATGAGAAGGGCAGTCTCGTAGCAAAGCGGGGAGCACTCAGGACCGTTACACTAAATGCAGATAATAGCTCTAATCTCCTCGTACCAGAAAGGAGTGCAAAAAAGGAAATGAGAACTGTAAGACAGACATGAAAAACAAACAAATAAAAGGAAGGAATCTGTGCTCTAAGATGGTAAAACCACCAGTGACTGGCTGATTGTACACTCATGAACAGCTCTCCTCCCTGCGGTTTGGTGCTTAGAGATTAAAGGGGGCTTCAGGGGCTTTGAGCCAAATGGCTGGCTGGTTGGGTGGGTGGAGGGAGGTTATGTGTCAGAGCAAATTAATGACAGAGATATTAATTAGAGGCAACGTTGAAAGATCATAAAGGAGAGCACAGAGCTGTTATCTCCTGTCAAAGCGCACACTCCTCAGCAGCTCCACGGTATGGGGAAAATGTAGGGCAGCCTTGAATTCAGCTACGGCTGAGAGGTTGCTGTAAAAAAACAAAACATCCCAACAGGTAATAAAACAACATATTAAAGTCTTGTAACTGAGTGAGATTCAATGCAAAGGAGATGCATATCAAAGTAACTTTCCAAGGTGATGAATAATTCCTCAGAGGAAGCGAGGTTGCTGTTTGGAAAGGATTTGATTTCAGGAAAAAAAAAACAGTGCATGCCATTAAATTAGCCGAATGATAAAAAGCTTGCTTCCAGCAGTACTAATATCAGTTCACATCTCTCTTCTGTTATTGATCTCCACAGTGGCATACAATAAAATAACAAGGAGAAAACAGCTGCATAATTTCTTTTTCCTAAAAACTCCTAGTGCATCTGGGTCAGAATAACACCATAAACCAAGATGAAAACACAGAAATATATAGTCGGATAACGGCGGCATCTCTGTTATTGTCTGACAGAGGTGAAGCAGGGTGTGAGTGAGGTGCAGCTTGTTTGTGAAGCGCGTCAATCAAAACTAAGCGACAAGAAAGTGAAGACCCCAAACTACACTGTACACACTTCTGCTGTCTGATATGCTGCAGCTGAGGAGGAAAGAAGGATCATGTATGTGTTTTCGTGACTGTGAGACAGAGGATTTTTAGGGCAGTTTGTCTTGGGTATGGATGCAAAAGTGTGTGGATTAGATTAGATGTATGCAAGTGTGTGTCTTTGGCCCATCACATTGTTCCTCAGGGTTGAGATTTTAACAGGCAGTAAACCAACAAAGCTCTGACAGATCTAGGCTAACACTAATGGGGATAGGACGCATCATCATCCTCATCATCATAGCTCCGTACAAACCAACACACACACATCTACACACATCCATGTACATTTCTAATCTGGCAAGCAACTGCAAGATATGAAAGCATGATTTAACCCATACATATTAATATTATCCCACTAAGATATCATAAACTAACAGGAATAATTGAGAATGAACCAATAAAGTCATAGAAGTCGAGTAAAGCTCTCCACACTTTTTATGCTACCAATATGAGACACTAAGTACTCAGCTGTATCTCCCAGTAAATGCTTAATGGATTTAGACGATGCAGTTATTCCCTACAAGAGACGGAGAAAGTCAGGGAATGATAAAGTCACTCTTTAGGGATTACGGCATAACTCCACATGAGCATACCAGCAAGTTAGTCCCTGAAATGTGGAGGTGACGTACGAAAAGCTAGATGTAACACACACACATTCTCCAGAAGTCTCCAGAAACCCTTACAGCTTCAGCAGTAATTCACACTCATCACAAATGTTTAATATATGATTACTATTATACTGTATATGTTTGGATTGACTTTTCATTTAACCAGCTGACATTAAGAAGCACTATCAATATTTATTTATTTATTTTATTTAACCTTTATTTAACCAGCTGAACCTCATTAAGATTAAAAATCTCTTTTTCAAGAGTGACCTGGCCAAGACAGCAGCTCATTTACACGTTACATCAACAAACATTCAGAACAACAAAACAGTCAAATGTTAAAAAGTTGTAATAAATAATAAAAAATAGTGTAATCAGTTTGTCAGATAAAACATCTGCAGCACAAACATGTATCTTCTCAGACCTTGTGAGCAGAAGATTAAGTCCTGATTTTTCTTGCTTCTATGTATGTGAAAGATTTTTTTTTATAAAAATATGTAAGCAATTATTACATGTAAGGCCATGAATTCTTAACATCTAATGAACTTAGATAAGTAA
Organism: Pseudomugil gertrudae; assembly: GCA_037177535.1. NCBI lineage: Eukaryota > Metazoa > Chordata > Actinopteri > Atheriniformes > Pseudomugilidae > Pseudomugil > Pseudomugil gertrudae. The sequence continues at coordinate 7,706,132 of JBAMHV010000012.1, read as the reverse complement.
CTTCATCATCCTGTGACTTTGTATCGATCCATCCATCCATTGGACATCGGGTGAGAGGCGGGGTACACCCTGGACGGGTCGCCAGTGACTTTGTATCCTGTATCCTGAAATGTATCAAACTTTACTTGCACAGTAGAATATCTCAAAAATATTTATAATAACATTTAAACGGATTTTAGATGTTTTTTTTCACTACCATTGTTTCCAGTGAAAAGAAACTACTTTTTTATGTCTGTTTTCCAGTTCATATTTTGTCCTGCTGAGCTTCTTAATGTTACTAATGTTAGGAATAGAAATAGTTTAATAAAAAATAAAATAGGCAAAATTCCAAGAATGTTATTGTACTCTTTAATGAACCAATAATGTTCCACTTAGTAAAAAAAAAAGAGCAACCACAATAAACAGGAGGTGTTGCTTTTATCCTCACAAGTGGTTCCTAAATGACATTATTTTTCTAAAGCTGCAGTTCTACCAAAAGGAGTCATGTGAATTGGATTTTGTGGAAGCAAAAAGACAGTCTTCATCAATTATTTGCCTTGTCCACCAAAGAACAATTTATACTGGAAACACTTGTCAAAGCAGGTTTCCCCCCCATTTATTCCAAGTGCTTCACAGAAACTAGTTTCTTTCTTCTGACTGATAAAAGCACAAAAACAGGGTGGGAAAGATGACAAGGATGAGAGGCTGACAAAAACAAAGAGGGAAGTGGAGAAATGAGTGGCAAAGTGAAAGAGGATTTAGCAAAGGCATTCAATGACAGAGCACAAGCTGAGAGACTGTAGAGACTTTAATGCAACAAACTGGAAGCATCTCAAACTAAAGAGAATTTGGTGACAAAATAAACTTTATATTCACATATTTAACACCAAATGCAAGACAATAATGCAGTCTATGAATTAACAGAAAATGGGACAACCGTTTCAGTGTCAGGGTGAAGCTCTGTGCCTGGAGAAGCATTAAAACCTGCATAGATACCACATAGCTGTAAAGTGAAGCAAATCCGCCTCAAAGGTTGACAACAAGTCAATCAATCCTCTGCAGGACAGTGAAATGTGTCAACATGTGTCAAATAGGGATTTTAACTCTGGGTAACTGTAGGCTGCAAGATGGAAACGTGGCTCGCACTGTGGCCTCATGGGAAGTTGCTAATTTGAGCCTCGGCCGGGGGAGGTCCGAGACCAGGGGACTTTCTGTGTGGAGTTTACCATTTTCACCCTGTGAATGCGTGGGTTCTCTCCAGCTGCCTCCCAACCGCCAAACAAATGCACTTTAGGTTAACTCGTCACTAAAACTGTCCCTGGGAGGGAGTGTGAGCTTGAGTGGCTGTTTGTCTCTATATTGGACCTGCAAGGACTGGCAACCTGTTCAGGGTGTACCCAGCTACTCACTGGGATTCAGCTTCCCCGTGGTCCGAGATGGGGCCATGAAAAATGAATGAAGTGCAGGCAAACATACACCATTATCAAGGATGCTTACACACTTAATTCTCAGGTGTTATATAGTTAATAATCTGAATGACCAATAAAAATTATCTTAAATGTTTCAATGATGAATCAATGTTGTAATACAAAGTTTTATTGCACCTGAATTTATAGGGGTTGCTATAATAATGATGAAATGTTCAACTTCTTTATATTTGCACAGTGCCCCTCGTGTTAGCCTCCTGCTTACAGCAGCTTATTTTTAATGAATAAGAAGGAAGCATTTTTTTAATGCCGAGCAGTCACTCTGAACGTGGCCTAACCCTAGGGCCTGAAACAGATTCGTGCTACCGTGACTTTCTCATGAAATTCTTATCCTGCTGACAAAGTCAGCTATGTTTGCTGAAGCACCCAACTATGTCAAAAACATTACAGAAGGGAACGGGAAACCAGGTCCCTGCAGTTGTGGTTAAATGCGTTTCCTCCAGGCTACACTGGTCCTCACGATGAAACCTTTTTACCTACAGATTGACACTTTTCCCACAAAATGATGTTATACATACACACTAAGTCATCAATTTAGAAACTGCATACGAGAAGAACACTTCCAACCAGGAAGTAGGCAAAGTTTTATTATAAGCTCATTCCCCCTGGCTTTAATATGTCCCATGCTGCTTTTAAAAGGCCAAAACTTTCATTATTGATATCTAATATAACTAGAGGCATGTCCTACATATATCAAATATGTTGCATCAGTTTCTTAATCACTTCAAAATACATTTAACTAACTCTGTTGTCACTTTTTATCATGCAGTAAATGTTCTTTCATTCACCTTTGAGGTTATTCTATAAGCAAGAGATTTTAGAAACGCAACAAAAGAAAACAGTACTGTATTTCCATGAGCTGAAAATGTCTGTACAGAGAAACTTGAGGTGTATTACAACTGTCCTCTAACTTTATCACATCATATTGATTGACTGTGAGCATTTTGACAGTTTGTCAAACTGGACTTGTTGCCTGGTTTTCAACTTTTAACTGGCAGAGAAATCTCTACACTGAGAGTAAGAGACAGCCAGTGAGGTGTAATATGCAGCGGGATGAGGCTGCTGGATTTTGGCAACTCTTTATTCTTATTCTTTCAGCACAAAAATACACACTCCATCAAAACAAGCATGTCCGTGGTTTTCCTTTCAATTATTCACCGTAATTTCTTTACATATGTACTGTTTTTATTTGTTGTTTTGCTTTTAAGCTTCACCACATATCTGCAGTCATAAATCAAAATAACCAGATTGTTGTTATCGCATTCTTTGTTGCCACGGTAACGCACATTAACAAAAAACTGATGAGTGATAACTTGTCTGCTTGCTTGACTACTTTCCTGTCTCTCTGCAGTTGGTCAGCTTGCACAGGGTGCTTTGTGCACGTCTGCCTGTCAGTCTGCGTACAATACACAACTGTCTCTTAACCCGTCTCAGCATGTCCCCTTCCATGTCTTCATGCCAGCCGGCATTCAGAAACTCCTCTGGCTGTCTGAGCAGCATTCTGTCATCTTGCTAAAGGATGATCGTGGAGTCACTGAAGGGGAGGAGGGGGGTATTTCGCTATGCATCTGTGAAGGACGATAAGTAGTACTTTCCAGAAAATCGTATGGTATGTGAAATAAAGTATCACGTGAGTGTGATTGGCATTCTTTTACCTCTTTTTTGAAGCTCACAAACATAAAAAACCCACATATAAAGCTTTGGTTGAATAAAAATTAACTATTGAGATATAATGGAAGTACGAGCCCCACTTGGCTCATGTTTCACGTGCTTGAGGATGCATGCATTACTGCACACATCTGTCCAGGTGCATAGCTGTCAGTCACTAAAACAGAAAAACAAATGCAGCTGTGGTGTCACAGCACAATCTCTAAATGTCTCAATAAAGACTTATTTGTTGCTACAGGTGTGCTGCCTCCTTTTATGTTGTCCACCTGTCCAAATGTCTACACTTTAATGTCAACACTAAGGCTGCCCTAATTTTGCCACTTGATTCAACATGGATGAGAAGAAACCTGCAAACCTAAAACAGATCAAAGTTTGAGCTGAAGGAAAAAAGAAAAGGTGCCTAAAGCTTCATGTTGGTAGAATGCAGCTAATGGAACAACATTTGATAAATTATAAATCTAATTTATTCTTCTGACAACATTTGCTAAACAAAAAGGTGGTGGTATAATAAGTAATTACAGTATTCTGACTTCTGATCCTCAAACTTTTCAGTGTCATGATCGATTAGAGTCAGCATTTATCAAACTCGGGCATGCTGCAGGATATTGCCTTACCCAGTTAGATGAGCTACTATAGTTGTACAAACACAGCACTCTGCATTAGTGTTTAGATTAGATTTTGTCAGTGTAAACTGTGATTTATTTACCACTAAATGGTCACTTATAAATTAGTACAACCTCTCACAAATTAGTAAAACCTTGTAGTGCTCTAAAAACTCAAAAACCTGAACATTCACAGTAACTCAGCAATCAGCTGACTACTGATAGGGTGGGTCTGTAAAAGCCACTGTTTCTGTGAGGAATCAGTGGAAGTAATGCAAGCTAAAGATTAAAATAAAGCAGGGTGGGGAACCCTGGTCTTTAAGGATTGGAATTCTGAAGGTTTTCCATGTATTACTGGTCCAGCACACCTGAATCGAATCAAATAGATCCAACAGCTTATCAAGATCTGCAACATTTATTTGAATCTGGGACAAAGGCCAAAGTTTCCCACCCCTGATTTAAGGCGAGCATCTATTACAGCTGATCAGCTTAAGCTAAGTTGGCAGTGCAACACTGGGACTTGGTCCAATCAACAGGCTGGGTGCTAGTCACTGCTAGCAAGCAGAAATATGGGTAGTCACATGACCATATCATAAATGGCTATTCACAGAATAAGGAAAAATAGTTGAATTAATTAAAAAATAAAATTACTTCCATTACACCTTTATGGCATCTGCTAAATAACAGAGCTGGAGATTCAAATCACAAAAGACCAGAAAAGCTTGAAGCGGGATTTCTCTTGTAAATTCTCCGAGTGCCTTTCAGCTGTATAGAAAGCTGCTCTGTGACTCTTGTGGAGCTTCCAGACACAACATGAAGCAGAAGCCATGCAGTTACATTCAAAGCACAGGCCAGGACAGCACCAATTGCTAGACTAGCTGCTCACTGTGCAATTCACTGTAAAAGCAACACAACAAACCAATTTGTTGAAACACAATATGCATATCTACTTGGGTGGAAACAAGTCCGATGACCGAGTGATTTTCTTTCAGTTTTCTTTTTTCCTGCCCAAATGGTAACAGGGAAACAGCCAAACGGCCAAAGTCCAGTGCAAAATGTACTTTCCTCAATGCTACAACAAACTATAGCTGAGAAAACTCTTTCAGAGCAGAGAGGTGCATACTTTGTCTAAAAACCTTTATTACAGAAAAAAAGTGACTTTTTGGAGTTTGTGAACAATATCCAGGCAAGAATGGTATTTTTATGTTGGCATACCTGAATAAATATCCAAATGGAATCCAAAACCTCTCATTTTTAATTAAGTGTTGCTGTTATAATTGCATTTATTATGCATCGGGTATTTGCTGAACTGTATAATAGGAAATTAACTGGCTACATCAACACCAGTACAACATTCAAACCCAGAACTTGATTTAGATGAAAGCTGTTTAGTGAACCTTATTTAAAGAAACAGTAAACAATATTATGCTTATCTAAAATGCAAACAGCACATTGGACAAGCATAAACTTTCACAACTGTCATCTTCCAATGCGCAACAAAAGAAATGAACAGTTAAAAAATTAACCACGTTTAATCTTCCCAGGACCTACCAAGACCAAAACCATTCAGGAAAAACAGCCTGACACATATGCAGTTTGCATTGATACCAGAATGAGCCTGTATTCACTCTTACACCATCACCCTGCCTCCAATGAGCAGTGACAGACATGGAACCTCAAAACGCCAGCCATTCAGTACGACACCCACACGGCAACAAACACAAGCTGCCAAAGCAAAACACTACAAACTGTCATTCACTTCTGGTATTTCTAAAAGAGAGGAGCACAAGCCAACAAATGAACACAAATGCAGGCCCACACAAAAACACAAGAAAGAGAGAGGAGAAATGATTTTTCCTACTGCTGTCACTATGACCCGGAAAATGATCAGCTAAAGAGCCAGCATGTCATTTAGACTTATGCGTTTCAACAATATGGATAAACCAGCTCCCAGTTAGTGGCCCAGAATATTCCATCCTCTGGAAAGCTCAATTGTTCTATTCTACAATCATTTGGCAGATGTCTTTATCCAAAGCAACTAAGATAGGCAGTCATTTTAACCACAGCCATTAACCTAACATGCACATCTTGTGGATGGAAGGAAGCCGGAGTACCCGGAGAGAACCCACGCATACATGGGGAGAACATGCAAACTCCACACAGAAAGGCCACTGGACAGCTGGACCACTTGCAGCCAATCAGAACAGTATTTACTGGAATCCTTTTATTGTAGCTATGATTGTGCAACAATTTTGAAACTGATGCATAATGCACTGACAAATGTTGCATCAATATACAGTACCTCCCTGTAAAACGCATCTCGCGTGTCACAGGACACCTTCCTGTGTGCATGCTAGTCACTTTAAAGCCACAGACGCCTCTTAATGGGGTCTGATGGAGTTAACATGAAGTCATAATGTGAACAACATTGCAAAAAGCAAAAATGAAATCTTTTAAATTAAATAAAGCATTAAGACCTGCTGTGTGAATGCAGTCTTTGATGTGCTGAAGAGTTCAAACTAAGCACACAAACTTGGGTTTAATTTGAAAAAGCTGGTATGAACACACTTTCATTATTTCCCTCCAGTCACAGCAATTCCTGCAACTTTGTTTATTACTTTTTATAGTTGTCAAATAATAAAACAAATATTGATTAATTGCCTCATCTTCGGGGGGATACAAAAATGTATTTTTCAATACATTTAAGGATGAAGCCCACCTGAGCAGGTGAGCTCTTTGCTGGCTTTCACAAGCCTCAGCTTTGAAACGCTCCTCTTGCAACCTAAATTACTGAAGAAAATAGTTTCCCCTTTCACCTGGGATATTGACAATAGACGCAGATGAAATGTATAACCGATACAAACTTATTTGGACTGGTTACCTTATTCAGATTAAGCTGACAAACCTCCAATCCCTACACTTGTGAACATTTGAGATGAATCTGTGTAAAATCAGTTTGTGTACCTGCATGTGTGTGCGTATGTGTGTTCATATGCCAAATTTATTCATATTTTTTCACTGCATAGTCAAGTTCAGGGTCCCAGTAAGCTGGACCCTATCCCAGCAATTAGCAGACGAGAGACAGGGTACACCCTGGACAGGTTGCCAGTCCATCACAGGGTTCTCCCAAATTAAGCAAACTTAAATATTTCCCTGCTAACCAGTCAGATCCACCATGACTTATTTTGTGACCATAATCACTGCCAGCAGTGGCTGGTGTGATTTACAATTCAAAAGCTGAAAAAGCATTTGATAAGTTGTCTATTTTACAGCTTCAGTTTGTATGTTTTTAATTCCTTTATTTCTCCAAATGACACTTAAATAATATACTCTGGTTGATGTTACATTTTTTCTTGGCAAGATGCAAACAATATGACATCCCATACTAATTACCAGACTTAGTTTCTTCTTTACCTGCCAGCTCTTTGCTCATTTGTCATCTTAAAAAAACATGTCAATTTCACGCATTGGGCAGCATCACCCTTCAGCAGGTTTCTTTTTTTAAGTCCCTGATCCTTTCACTAACTAATTGAATCTTTATAAAAGTTCTTCTTTTTCTCTCTTTTAACCTTTTCCCTACAGCAAAGATGTACATTTTATAGAAATTGTAAAGCCAGACTGATATATTGTAATTCAGTCAGTATGAACTCATAAGTGTGGAGAGTAGTCTAATCAAGATCATAGTAGCTTTTTCTTTCTTTGATTCATTACTGACAGCGATACCAGCTCAATGGTAGCAGGCCAACCAGGAATGCTCCCCAAAACCCCTGACTGGCTACTTCAGCACATGGACTAACTAATAGTGTTGAAGAGTTGATTCCATGCTACACGTCAGGGGAGACGTGGGATCTTTGATAATAAAAAAGGAAAAACAGAATGAACTGAACAACAAACAACCTGGGATTTGGGCTTTGTTGAGGGGAGACAGAAGCCAGGAGGAGGAGGAAGAGGAGGAAGCCAATTCTGGATCTGAAACGATGAATACTCAAACACACCAGGAAATGCACACACACACACACAACATAAACAGTCTCCGTACAGACACAAGACTATTAGTACAAACACTTACACATAAATAACTAACACACTATCAACACTGCTTCTGTGTGACCGCACTCCTATCCCTGCCACAATCACTGCAGCAAAAGCACAAGGTGAGGTCTTCCTCCTTCCATACTGTAGTACTCTGTCTCTTTGTTCACTTCCCAACTGTTCCACATCTCGGCATGACCAGAACAACTGCCTTTTCTCAATGCATCTCTTTTGTTTCGCTCTTTAACTTTCGCTGTGCTTCGAGTCTCCTATCGCATTAACTATTGCTTTGTTGTAAGCAGCCCATCAGTGAGCTGTCCATCTGTAGCCTGGCTGCAGGCTGACATTTATTAAGTCAGCTTTGCTTGCGGTCTCCCCTCCTTATTCTGCATCCCCCTCATGAATACAGAGAACCAATTAAAGGAATAACACAGAACGTCTACATGCTCGAAGAGGCCAAGCCCTAAATACAAACAGTCCTCAAAAATCAAGAAAGCAGACAGGTGGAGTGATACATAGAAAGAGAGAGAAGGAAGAAGACTATATATTTATGAATATTGGAGACACTGAAAAGGAAAAGAAGTTGAGACACAATCTACAGTGCTAAGAGGGACACATAAAAAAGGTATCCACATAAACAGAGCACATTTAACACACGGGGACACCCCACATAGCCAAATTATGCAGCAGCCCTCAATCAGTGATGTGAAGCTTGACATTTACAATGAGCAGCAGGAGGCTGCTCCTGTGGATAAACAAATAACATCCTTGGTGGTAAACTGAAAAGGATGACGGATATTTTGCCTATTGGTTTTGCCTCAAATGGATGAGGTCACCTATGTCCTGTCTGTTTGGCTTGAGTGTAGGGCATGTTCATTATTTGCTTGTGTACGTGTATGGTCCATCCAAACTAGAATCCGCCACATCCTGTGTTGTGGTTGGACACAATGGGACATAACTAGGCTTCCACCAGAGTCTACTGCTCCCATATCCGTCTCTTGAGTGAAATAGCACGAATGTGAGTGACTTATCGACGATGACTAGGAGCTCCATGTGAGGCGTCTATTCAAATATAAGTCACTGGGAGGAGATGAGAAAACAGCAAGACACAGACAGGGGAAAAAAGGCCCTGTCAGGTGTGAAATCTGGTGGAAACAATGTCCTGTCCGTCTTAGTAATTAACTTTTGTAAGTCATATGTGGGTCTTTATATCTTGGAAATGTTTCATGTTGACTTAAAAGTAAATTGTAAGTGTGTGTGATGCATCTGGCACAAAAACACAAGAAGGGGAGGTTTCCAAATGCACAAGGTGAAAAAGGGTTTACAAAAACATCCCAATTGTTATTTGTAATCACACTCTTAACAATGAAAGCTTTTTTTCACTGTAGACAAAAGCTCTTTATAGTAACATCATTAAACGCATGCTTACATGAGATCTTCTTGAGTTGTCAGATTCACATCATGTTTAAACAACAATTAAAAAGGTGTAAATATAGAAAATCTGAAAAGTAGTCCTTACTGTAGCAGCCACAGCCACTGAAAATACCAGATCATAGACCACGGCCATGTGCAAATCCAATCAACAGCTTTCTTTTGCTAATTTTGTTTCTGGTGCAACTATTTGGCCGCTGGAGTTTAATAATGAACTATGAAAATGCAAATGCAGGTATTAGTTTAAACACCTTTACATGTTCTTAGACAAACGTGATGAACTTTGTGTAACTGGAGCCCGGTGAGCTACAGAGAACTACATTACCTTGTTGTTTCTGTGCCACTATGAGATAAATACTTTGTGCCTATAGTTCAACTGAGGATCATTGTAACTTCAGTTTTTGATAAGCTCAAACCTTGGAGTAAGAAATATCCCAGGACATTTAGATGAAACATTACAGTGATTGTGACTTTGCAAAGATAAACAGGGTTCATTCAGACAATCAACATCAATAATAACAATATCTGCTCCATCAAACAGGAACATAACAGCATGAAGAAAAAAAGAAGTGCCCACATGTAATGCAGAAGCTACTGATGTTATTCATAAGGTTTGTACATTTGAGACTGTGGCATGTCAAAGTGTCTGTTATTAGAACGGTCTAGAGAGATTTATGGATCATAAAGCTTGATGAAGGCGAGTATCAACAGACAAAGAAGAAAGAGACCAACAGGCAATGAAAGCACAGAACAGTGTGAGGGCATTGCAGGGCCTCTGAAAGGGGTCATTTGTCGGGTTATTAGGTTCCCCAGTTAATAAAATAAAAGACTGATAAAGATTCTCTCTATGATGTCTAACACAGAGAGTAGCTGTTTGGTGAGGAGTGTCCTCTTTCTGCACCAGTTCCCAACCTACGCACTCAGGAAAACATGCACACACACACACACACACACAAGCATCCTTTTTTTCTCATTGCATCCATTTCTTTCCTGTCCACACACACACTAGTGAAAGCCTCTAGGTGGGCAAGGGTGGGATTTTCACACGCCTCATTCCCCAGAGCGTATTCAGTACAGTACAGAGCATGGCAGCAGGACATACATACAAAGGATGGGATTGTCTGCACCCAGTGGGTCACTCACTGAAGTAGAATGACAGAAACACACTGAAGCACGGATACGGATACATACACAGGCTCCCTGCAGGCACGCCTGAACGAACACACACTCACAAACACACAGCATTCAGTGCTTTCTTTCTGTGAAGCAGAGGCCTGCAGACCTAAAGCTTTGTCTTCATGGGACTCAAAATGACAACAAATCTATGGATGGATAGAGTTGCATCATAGTATGCACTGTGACTTCTTAGTTGAATAGCTGACTAAAACCACAATGCCAGTTACCCAGAGACTAAACTATTTATAATAACTATAAAGTAACTCTTTAGGGAGCTAAAGCAGAATATTTGTGTTTGACTCATTTTGTTCCAAGCTTAAACGAATGTTACTGTAAATTTTACTCAATAGAAGTCATAATATACTGTATACCGACCGACAGTGATGCTTTACAATAACATGTTTTATTCAGGACACTTTTATTTAGGAATTGCTGGCAGTTAATTAAAGAAGGACCCAACTACATGAAAGACTAGGTCACAAAACATAAATAATGCAGGACCCAAGGGCAGGACTAGAAGACAGGGGGTGGGCGGGCAAGCTTAAATGAGAGCTTAATTCTGAAACAAAGTGCTGTTCAGGCAGGATGTTAAATGAACTGGAGGAAAACTTTTAATAAAACTCAGGTGAGGACTGTGGAAAACTATAACACTAATTGCTGATGACTAGCAATGAACTGGCAGCGAGGAAAAAAAAATTAACGGGTTATGGGGTAACAACACATAAGGAGCTGGTTCGGTGATCAGCAAAAATGATGCAGGTGTGACATGGCAGCAGGAAATATACACAAAATAACAGTTTTACAGTGTCTGGGAGGGTGCTTGCTGCATCTAGTTATAAACCTGTAAACAAAGGAGTTAGGGATACTGTCTCACTGAGGATTGAGCTCTGCAGGCCTATGTTACAGTACCTCATGTATGAAACGCCAACAAAACCTATTCCCATCATTCTCAAGACTTAAGGTATATCAGTGTCAGAGCAACAGATAGCAGGACAAAGAATTCCAGCTCTACTGATTGAGCTTGATCTAAATGACAAGAAAAGCCAACCTTATACCACCCGTGTATGTACAATAAATAAACAAGGAACAAATAACAGATGGGTCTGACAATTTTTTTGACAACTTGATTTGACAAAGTAGATCTTCAAAAAACAAAAGTGACTTGACTTTGTACCCATCCTCTGAACCTCTACAAGTCTGGCTTATCCACTATAACAAACTCAACTGTAACACGTCTTGTTTACAAAGGCTGAAAACACACAAACAGATTCAACTGTTGAGGCATTAAAACATTGATGGATAAAAGCTTAAGTTTATCAATCTTTAAACACCAAAGCTGCCAGCCAACACAACGCTCTGCCTTTTAGGAATGTTGTGTAGGGACTTGGTTTAAAGAAAGACACTCTTTAACAGACGTAATGTTCCTCTACATGGATTCAAGCTGTAGCTTGTGGGCACAAAAGTGCAATGAGAATTTGACACAAGATAAATACAAGCTGACATTTAGCAGCAAGACAGGAGGCTGTGGGTTTTCACTAGTTTCCATGTAAACAGTACTAAACAAACCATCAAGATTGGTAGGACGTGCTCGATGCCTTCATGCTAGGCTTCAGCTTTTAAAGTATAAATCTGCTTCACATGTTGCAGAAGGCGAGCACTTGTGGTGTTTCAGAGAGAGCATGATGGTATCTGTGTTCCTCCGTGGCCTCTGTGAGCCAACGGAGGATGAATGGGAGAACCGCATCACCACCACATCCTTTAAGCAAGCCTCTCACTGTTAAGCAACCACGACTTTAATTAAAAACACAGCACAAAGTCATGCATGCACACAGGCAAATTGCATCTGCTTAAAGGCAATGCAGTGCTTTCTGTGGTACCAGTGACACTTGTGAACTTCTGTGACTAATGTTCTGGTCCTCCTCCCCCTCCCCTTCCTGTAACCCACTCCTCCAAACCTCTTGCCACATTATTATTTAACCACATGGGAATCTCTGCCTCGCTTCTCTGGGGAAATATGACAGCTCCTAAACCCCACTATCCCTCCTCTCTCCATCCTGTGGTCGGCACTGAGCAGAAACAGAGCGCGGCTTCTTGTACGTCTGCAGTGCGTCATCTGCCATTTGCTATGGTTGCTTCTTTCTCTGTGCCTTATCAGTCTTTAAAGCTAAACTAATAAACATGGAATAGTGCTGGCCTTATTGATTAGATTCAGCTTCACTGCATCATGTAAATATGCATTTGTGTTGCCTTAAAATTATATTAAAATCAATAATTCAAGCTTTTAGCCTTTATTAGTTCTAACTAATAACCTAATATCGATTTATGCTGACTGGCTTTTTCTTGATCATTTTTTCTACTTAATAACTGCACTTGTTCCCAACTTTATGTATCAGCCAGGTTTTAAAACACTTTAAGAGTCACACAAAGCAAAGCAGTAATTAGCAAAAAGACACTGACAAGTGCCCTGATTAACAAAAACCGGTGTTTAACTTTCAATAGGAAAATCTGGGACACTTAATTTATCAGTAGACTGAAAATAAACATATTGATGTTTCACATAAAAAGTAGAAAATGTAGAAAATGTTCACTCTGAACTTGCTACTGTAACATTTTGATGCACACAATTCACTTGTACAGGTGCAAGTTGTGAAACTGAAAACTGAAAAAGAAAAACAGAAATGTGCAAGAGACTTAAGGGAAAACAGAAACTTTTGCACATAGGGTGAGGAACAAGCAGTCCACGTCTTTTAACCCCCAAACCACCTGAATTTGACAATTCATTCTTTGAAAAACATCCTGCTGGAGTTCATGTCTCGTTGATGTATTGACTTAAAAACTGGTGACAAAACCCGCCAGAGTCTTAAAACCAGAGCATCCCTTGAAAGACACAGATGAGACGAGGCTCGAAGATCTTTTCATCATCTGAAGAGAAATACTGGGAATTCAGCACCTGTAGTCAATCTATTTATTTAATGGAAAAAACTGTAAAAGAAAAAGCTTACAACCTAAACTCACACCATTTTTAACTCACTTATAGTTCACTCTTACCAACTAAATTAGCACCATTTATGCTCTCATGGAGATATATTAAACCCATTCATGCTGTTTATCATAGTAAAGCTTACAATTATGGGATTCCCAAGAACCTGGAGATAGGACAGAATACTTAAAGCTGGTTTTACATTGTATTCATTTTGTTTTTCTGCATTAAGTACTGTCAGTGAATGGGGAGGAAAATAAGAGCTGCACCTAAAACAAGTGATAAAATGAACAAACAAATTGAAATAGAAAGCAAGCCAAAGACTACATGAGGAAGAAGATGGGAAAACAGTAAAGAGATTGAAGTATAAATTAGAAGAGGACAAAGACGGAAGCTGAAAATGACATTTTTAATTCTGATTGAAGCATGAGAAAGACGTTAATCCATTTCACAGTCACCCACTACAACACCACCAATATGTGGTCTGTGGGAGTGGCTGGGGCTGGGCTGGCCTAGATACATGCAAAATGAATAAAGCTATAACATGCTTTGGTACAAGTCTTTGAAACACGTTCAGCTTAAAGCAGCATCTGTTCCTACTTTTAATCTGGTTTGGGTGTTTTTTTGTAAACGCAGCCAAGTATTATCATCATCAGCAGACGCTGAAGATGGAGGGATGAGACACAATCAATAGAAAACACTGATATAGTGGGAAATAAAGTAAATAATCTCTGCTGATGCGCTTTTTGAGTATACATTTTTTAACTTGTTCAGGGACTACGAGATGCAAAAAGCAGCACAAGGAGGAAAAAACGTACTACATAAACCCGATCATGTTGATTAATGATAAAGCACCAGAGTTGGGTGTGTATTAGAGGAGAAGCTTGATACATGGCTCACACTGTGCTCTCCATCTTCAACAATCTCTCCTCTGTGGCCTATTTTGCACCGCTAGTATCCAGCATCTGAAAAAGGCCAGACCTCAAAGTACGAAGCCTCTCCCCGTGCTCGTCATTACCATGTTTGTTTATCTGCAGCTGGCTTCCTCAGAGGAACTCCCAGCCTTGTTAGGGAGAGAGAAGAAAGCTTCAAAAGTGGAAATAAGGCATACGTTTGAGTCCAGTCCCAGGACGGCGCACGGTACCGAGCTATTTCCATAATGGTAGTTTAATAGGAGCTAGCCGGCTGCGCGAGGGGCACGTCGCCCTCATTAAGGCTCTCGCTCAGGAACAGATTAGCGCTTCATTAACATACAGAGAGAAGCGGGGGAAATTACCACTCTCCATTTCACAGTCTGTAAGTCAGGCAAAGACCAGACTTGGAGATAAGTGGTAGGGAAAGATGGAGTTCATTTGGAAAAAAAGATAAAATCTATGTATGGTGTAAATTTTGTAATTACAGCAACCTGAATGTATAAGACTTCATTTTCTCTTTGTCCACATAATCCTTTCTTTCCTTGTGAATTTCCTTATCCGTTGTTCCTTTTTCCGTCAATTTTCTGCAACCAAATTACCTCTTGCTTCTCTGAAAAACACCTGTCTGAGACAATTAGTGGCTGTCCTGGTCTAGTGTTCAGACCACAACACCGAGAAATTCCCCTTAACAAGCCTGATGGAGTAACCTGACAGGGCAGAGCTTTAAACACTAACCAAGCATCTAACAAAGTTTGCAGGCTGGCTCGTCAAACTTAACCTCTAAATGCAAAACTATTGAAAATGAGCTCCTTAAAATACAGCAACCCAAACCAAACTGCAAACCAACTGAAGTGATGTGATGTTTATTCAAGGGAAGTCCCTGCTGGCCACACTGTGACAACTGCAGCTCTTCACTGTCCAACTAAAAGCCAGACATCACCAGCATGTTCAATGAAAAGA
This sequence comes from Pseudomugil gertrudae, assembly GCA_037177535.1. Classification (NCBI taxonomy): domain Eukaryota; kingdom Metazoa; phylum Chordata; class Actinopteri; order Atheriniformes; family Pseudomugilidae; genus Pseudomugil; species Pseudomugil gertrudae. The sequence continues at coordinate 7,690,903 of JBAMHV010000012.1, read as the reverse complement.
TTATTTAGTCTTTTATAGCAGCAATTACGTGTAAAAAGTGTTAAAACAGAGGCTCACAGTCATGCTATGTTTATGGTTTCTTAAAGATATTTCCAAGTTTATGCAAACATTTTGTAGAACACTTTCCCGCACCATTAGCCCCTCATGTCCTCATTTAAAAGTGATAAATTATACTCAAGTATTTTCCAACACACAGCCTGACTGCCTAACTAGTAGAAGTAGTCTAAACAAGACAGATTTACTGTAACCCCCACTGGAAAACTCAAAACTTAACTTGCAGAGGTGTCAAACTTCAGATTTGTGTTGTGACTTTTGCAAACAAGTCCAAATAATACTCACCCACACATACTTTACATTTTAACCTCTCCAAGATATTTAATTGGGAGAAACTTGCCAAGACACCCCGTCCAATTTACATAAAAGACTTGAACTTATGCAAAATCCTGTCCCTTTACTTTATAAGAGAAATGTTCATAATACATACCATTATCTAAAACATTAAAATAAAAAAAATCCTACAATTGTTTAGCTCTAGTCAGATATTCAAAACAGAGAAAAAAAAATCCACTAACAACCCACACACTCTTACATGTTTGACCTTTTGCCGTTATTAAATAATTACCAGTAATTTCTCCTACCTGAACGTAAAATGTATTACATTTTTTCCCCTCCTGACTTATTATACAATACTGACACCTTGTCTTTCTCTCTATTGGACTCATGGGAGAAAGCTAATTATCTAAAGGTTGGCTGAGTTATCATTACTTCCACTGTATGAGCTGAATTTGGCCAGAAGCCACTCAGACTGAATAATGTGCTTCCGGCTAATGAGCTGTGCTTTATTAGAAAAGAACATGTTTCAAGCCTTTAAACCGAAGCCACATTAACCTTACAGGAGAGAAATTTTAAAACAAAAACTATGCTTTCTGATTAAACTTTTTAACCTTTAACATGCTTTACCTTAATCCTACCTGATGTGTCGAACATAACATGAATGCAGAATGATGTGGGTCAGTTTACAGGTCTTTAGTTATTGATGACCGTGTCTTCTTTCACCTCTCACTATCACAGCAGTGATAAAGTAAAGGATACCATTAAATAGTTACAGCTTTGTCAGTAATTCAGATTTCAACAGTTTAAGTTTATCAAGTTTTTTAACATAATAAAGAAAAGAGCACAGACGATCCTTCAAAAAATAATAAAAATGACAAACAGCCTCTGCAGCGAAGGTAAAAAAAATTAATGAAAAGAGAAAAAGGAATAAACTAAACTTAAAAATCTAAAAACAGGTATGAAACAAAAGGTTTTTTTTTACATTTCATTTAAATCGTTCTGTCAAAAAAGGCAGACAACAGTAAAAAGTCAAATATTTACATTAAATAGTAATGACTGTAAAAGATTTAGATACGTTTTATACTCTATTCTCTCTAACTTTTTATTCCTAGCATCATATTAAGAGTCAAGTATAGTTTCCACTGATTTTCCAAGCATGGCTGTTGAATTAAACAGTTATTGTTATTATAATGTGGTTTTGTAAAATGTACTAACACTCCTATTGTCGAAGTACAATACAAATAAACTTCATTATGACCTTAACATGTGCCTAGGAAATGCTACTGTTCTGCTGAATTTCTATCCTAAGGTTACGATATTAAATACAAAAATCTAAATTGCAAAAGCTTTTTTAGTGTAAAAAGATTTCCTCAAGAGTCTGACATATTTCATTTATTCATCTAATTCCCAGATATTTCTCTCACTCTGCATTTTAAGTTTTGCTTCTGGCTTTGAAAATGCCTTAAAGTCTTGCTCTGTATTTTTAATCATTTGCTAATATTTAGCTCTTTTAGTAAAGCTGGTTTTGCATGTGAGAAGTTCTTATGAACCACAGTCAGACTTTAAAACTTTTAAATTAAAAACACACAACCAAACCTTAATGTAGATGAGTAAGGGGACTAACAGGAGGGACTGTGGTATCTTCCAGTCTTCCATCTTTAAGATTCATGCAAGTCTGTTTTTAGTTCAAACTTGTACAGAAATAAACGAACTACAACTTCTCTACAGCTCTCCTACACTTTCCTCTACATAAGCCACCTGCACAGCAAAGCTACAGTTAGAATTAAATAATAAATTAAGCCTACAGATAGGCTCACTGCTGGCAGCAAGCACACTGAATTGCAACATAATGAGCTCAGTCTGTGCTGTGAGGTTCATTCACAAGTGAAACAATCACCTCTTGTGGTATATCTTAGGTGTCAGAGTCTGTCATGCTCTGATGGCTGAGGTGAAAGAAAGAAATCACACTGACTTATAACTCTGGATGTGCAATATCAAAAGGAGCAGATGAGTATTTCAGGACATAGAATAAGATTTGGTGACATTGATTTTAGATGAAGTTATGCTGTACAACCATTTCCAGGCAACCAGCAGGGACGCCGCTGGTTGCCTGGAAACTCAATAATGTAGATGCTCAAATCATTTAGTCACAATTCCCAAAACACAGTTATGTTTTTGTTTGCTGTTTGGGATCATTTAAACAAATTTGATCAATTAGGATACTCGGGATCTTTAAGGTGTGCATGACTGTGGTTGTAACTTTCTCATATCTGTGGGAGAGCAAATGAGGTCAGGAACGACACTTTTATACCTTCCTTACATTTGGAGTAGTATCTAAGTAAATATAGGCAGATGTGGTTTACTCAAACATAAATGAGTAAATGTTAATACAATATAAATATATTAAATGTAATACAATCAAATAATAAAATAGTAAATATAATTAAGTTTTTTTTATTGGTTTGGCATATTAAGTGCTTTCTTTCCATTTTTCTGTCTCAGCCATCTCAAGTCTAAGATTCAGGAAAAAAAAACTATTAATCTCAAACTCAACCACAGAAACTGTTGTAATTGTAAAAAGACCATAAAAACTTACACATGGACGTACGTCAAGACACACACAGCAAGCTGTGGTGGTCATGTCAGCAAGTCAACCGTTGCAATCTTCTCTCAATCAGAGAAATACAGACTTTCCTTTGAAGGTTTCACAAAACTTATACAAAGAAAATACCAAAAGTCCCAACCAAAGTGTAATTTAATGTTAATGCAAGTGAACAGAGTCAACAAGCATGTCTCAATGTATTTCATTTGTCAAAGTGAGACTTCTAGCTTGGATAAAGCTGGGTTAAATCTAAATACCAGTACAAATCTATTGACTAATAGTGGGTATATTCTAAGACCTGTGATTAAACACCCACAATTCATGAACATTCTTCATATTAATATATTTTGAGTGAATACAGCTGAAGTGAATTGCCTTATTTAACAGCATCTGACATTCTGGTTGGGAGGAGTCAAACACCTCAGTAGAGTTATTTTGGCTAATTTATCTTGTGCCTTAGAATAGAAACAGGCAGAAATAAATATTAGGTCCTTAAAAAAACCAAGGGGTGTTTGTGCTCTGGGAAGCTGGTCAAACTGCACCTTTCGACTGGAAAGGATGTCATAGCTGCGATGATGTGAATAAAATACAAAACCTGAAACCAGAAGACATGAGTGCAATTCTCTGGGAGCAATGGGTGTTCATATAACTCTATTCTGGAAAACATGATTTTGCTCTTACTCTCTGATTGTTTTAAATTTAGTTAAAAAAAAAACTCTGGTAAAAGCTAGAAAAGTCATTTAACATTTTAACTTTGACTTCTCACTTTCACAACCCGGAACGCTGAAAAAGCACATAAAAATGCATACCCTATCATAATCTCTGGTCAGAAGTCCTGACAGTGTCCTTGTCAAGGTTGGAAAGAAACTAGGTCCTTTTATAGAAGTGTTGTATAGCAACATGGTATTTGATTGGACAGAACAGCTTACACATTGTTATTCTGTAACAGATTAAATCGCATAAAGGTCACATTTTTATCATAGCAATAGGTACAGTGTCAAGATATTTTAAACATGTTCATTCCTGAAATACTATCCAACCCTACAAAAAGCCTTAACAGAACTATATCATGGTATTTAAGTAAAATATCTTATTACATAAACAAAATAAGATTAAAGCTCCCTTTCAAGTGTTAAAAAGTAAACGTGGGGGTACAAAAACAAAGATGTGATAAGGAATTTTCAGGTGCTCTGCAGATTCCTCCACTATCTTGAGTCTTTTCATGACCAAATCAAAACACACCCAGTGTCTTTCTTCCTCATTGTTAACCCCTCACCTGCTCCTCTATTCATCCATCATCTGATGTTTTTCTAACCTGAAAGCACACCAAGGCACATATAAACATTCACCCCCATCCGTCTTGTTGTATTCACATGCCTGCATGCTCACACAAGCACGTACACATACCTCACACATTCACACATAGATATACATCGCGAACACCTTTAACCGTTCATGTCTCTACAATCAAGACACAATGATCTCATAGATGTAACTGGAGAGTCTCAGCAGAGCTTCCTGAAAGATTCACTTTCTGAGGTTAAAAATGCTTTGTGCAAAGGAAACTCATCTGTTAAATTTGGGTTAGTACTGTAAAGCATTTTATGATGCAGAAGTCATTTATCCTCTCAAAACGTGAATAACTTCAGTCAACTCAAGTTGACAGAAAAAGCTATTTATCTGTGAGGACAAAGAATCAGATTTCCAGACTGCCTTAGATTTCCAACGTTTCTTCAACATCACCCTGATTCACCTTCTCCCACAGAGTCGGACAGCTCCACAAGCTGACGATTTCATAGAGATCGAAGTTGTCTTAAGATATAAGAAGGTTAGCCATTCACACACTGAAGAGACGTCACAGGGCAAAAGTAATGGCTGCAAAAAAGAAGGTGGGCTGTATACAGTGCACAAATGACCCCACTTTTGTTACTTTTACACTCAGTTTCTGGTCTTATGATTTTTGTGCCAAATTTATAAACTACTTCAAAGAAGAATTACCTGTGTGTGTGTGTGGGTGTGTGTGAGTGTGTGTGTGTGTGTGTGTTTGTGTAGTGTGCAGTGTTCCTGCAATCCTATCACTTTTAGGCTGGCTTTGCGTTAACATTAAAGTTAGTTCAATTTTACAGGTATATGAAAATAAACTCTAGGCTAATGCTTCTGAAACCTCATTTGCGAGTTAACTTTGAGAATTTTAAATCTGCATGAGACGCATAGCTGAAAGCAAGACTGAGCCATGCCCCCAGACAGAATTAGCTAAGTTTCAAACCATTGGCGGGAAAAGATTAACTCCTAAAACAGCAATGGTGGAGATGTGTGCCATTCTGTGTTTATGCGTTTTTCTGTTAGGGCTTCTCCATCTACTCTGTGACTAAAAGGATTGTGGGGATTTTCAAACATAATGGCAGAGAGAAAACTGCCTCACTGGAGCAACTTCCAAAATGATTTTATGCATCCTCGCCATCCTTCCCCCAACATTCTCCTTTCTTCTCGTTTTCCTCTACCTTCTCCTCCTTCCCAGAAATTCTTCTACTCTCCACATCAGCATGCCTTTTCTGAGCCTATCGAACCTGAGTGTCTTATCAAGGTTTCCCAGGTCTGTGGGCGAGGCTGAGCAGAAACTACTGTCAACCCCACTCTCTGCTATCTGCCCCATGGCAGTCACAATAAGGCTGAAATGCATACCCAAGCAAGCACATTTACCACTCTGTCTCTCTCTCACGCACACACACACAAACATAGTAATTTATCAACCCTAAACAAAGTCTGGTTAAGACGAGTGCAAGATCCCAAAGGGTTTCAGCAGACAAAGAAATTGTGCTTAATGGGCATAATTGTAAAACTGTCTTCTGAATGCTGTCAAAAGCAAACAGACCAGTAAATAAAGACTGGGTAAATCTACCACAAGCTGACACTTTATTCAAATAAGATGCTGAAAACATCTAAATCCTATCTAGTAAGTAAAAGCTGTGCATAAAACTGGATTTTGCCAAAGTGATTATAATTTTAAGAGATGCTTACTTTTATTTTTGCTCAGGGGAAAATGCATAAATAATTAAATAAATGTGCTTTTGTTTCTTACTGTTGCAAAAACAATTATTTCTGTCTATCACCAACTGTTTCAGAACCATAAGTCAGTGATTTTCTTCCAATGCTTCATTCTTGTCATTTCTCAACCAACTGTCTGGTTTGTCACTTCCAAACACTTACTGACAAGAAAAAGACTGTTTATCATTGTGGGGCGGTTAGCCTAGAATATGTGATGAGTCATGTCGGAAGAAAAAACAAAACAATCCCGCTGTTCAAGTCTACGTAAGATCCGTAATAGGAACGAAAGGAAGGAGCTCAACAAACAAAGAGGCAGCATAGCATGAAATGGCACTCAGGCAGTTTTGCTCTTTGTTCATTGTTCTCTCAGTCTCTGCAGGTGTGAGTATTAGACTTGCCATGCTAACCGCACCTGTTGTTTTTTTATTGTTGATCCGGGGAATCACATGCACACACATGCATGCACGCACTATCATAACTTAAGTTTCCAATGAAAACATCTTGTGCCATCTCATAGGCATGCAAGCTGCAAGAAGATAAAATAGGGTGTGGTGCTGTATAACACAGACAGATAAATGGAAACATTTAGTTGAGCTTTGTTTAGCAAAAACATCTAATAATATACAGACATGCCAGGATATCCAGCCATGGTCATTCATCTATATGAAAAGATTAATTATGTTGGATATGTACTTCCAAAAGGAAATGTAGCTCATTTCAATGTAAAACCTCAATTCTAAGAAGGTGGCATAGTATGCAAAATGTCAATCAAAACAAAACATTGATTCATAAATTCCAGCAGCTGGATCTTTGGGAAGGAGATGTTGTTTTATTATTTTAGATAGAAGATTCCTGTTGCCCAACAGTTTTTTGTTTAAATATTGTTTTTAGTTGGTAAAACTTCCACTGTGTATTTATACAAGTCTTCATACATATATGATGAGTCCTGTTGAAAGAAAAAAAAACCATCCTGCTGTTCAAAGCTACGTATGATTCTTAATAAGAACAAATGGAAGAAGTTCAACAAAGAGAGGCCGCATGAAATAAGTAAGGTGTCATCTGAAGATGGAAATGTATCAATTTAAACCTCTACAGACTTCCTTTGATGGTGCCTTTTGAGATGCAGGAAGCAAGTTCCATTGGCACAAATGTGTCGCCATTCCATCATATTTACTGGACGTTCATAACAGGCCATGCGAGTCTTCTCCCACCTTGAGCCCCAGAAAGAATTCAGATTGTGTTTTGTATGACTACAAAACAGTTTTGCACTTTGCTTCAGTCCATTTTGAAACAATCTTGTGCTCAGAGTATCTATCAGCATATCTGGATCATGTTCACATATGGCTTTATCTTTGAGTGATAGAGCTTACGTCTGGATTTGTAGATGGTATAAAGATATTTTTTTCCAGAGACCATGATTTCTGGAAGTGTTCCTGAATCCAGGCAATGAACTTTTATCATTTGTGTTTTTAAAGCTGCTCCTCCTGATGGACAAACGATCAGAGGAAATTTGATTCTTGGCCATGACCATTTCTTAAAGACATTTCTCAGGTTTTTTTTTTTTGGTGGGATTATGAAGGCAATGGAATATTCATACTTTTCTCAGTTTTGCATTGGATTATTCTTTAAATTGCTCAACTATTAGTAGCTTTTAGTTTTAACAGATTGCTGATGTTTTTCTCTTTACTCCAAAGGGAATCTTTCTTTTCAAATATCTTATTGCCAAATCATGTTACTGACCGTTTTCCATCATTTTTACATGTTTCTTCACCATTTCTTTGTAGTACTACTTCCATTTTAAGACTCATACAGTCCTTGTATCAGGTTTTAAAACATGCCACTGCAATCAAATTTAAGAACAGTAACAATTTCAACATTTGATTTTTTTATGTTCTACTTAAAATAAAAAATTCTACTCGTCTTATTAACATATAGTTTACCATTTTTGCTACCTTATTGTAGAAAAAATATCAAATTATCTATTCAAGCTTAGTACCGGGTATTTAGAAAAAATTAACTTAAAGAAAGCACACTTGACATCAATAGCACCCGAAATCTTTATGTAATTATGCATTAATTTAAAAGCTTAGCCGATTTTATTTGTGAAAGTTGCTCCCATTCTTGGCAGAAACATTTAATTCAATTCAACTTTATTTATATAGCGCCACTTCATGACAGTGTCATCTCAGGGCGCTTCACATCTTATTAGAGCCAATTCATCAAAATAGCCTAGATAAGGGAAACCGTAAGATTGCATCGAATATTGACTTCGATGCAATCCCCAGCCTGAGCAAGCATTGGGCGACAGT
>JBAMHV010000012.1:7657865-7681405 GCA_037177535.1 Pseudomugil gertrudae | reverse complement strand
GAAAACTCCCTTATAAGAGGAAGACAAAACCTCCGGCAGAACCCGGCTCAGGGAGGGCAGCCATCTGCCTCGAATGATGGTGTGGAGAGGACAATCCTGGAGAGGATTTAAGCTGAAGCAGGTTGTATGTGAGAAGGTTGTTGTACAACCTTCTCGTCTTCAAAGACTCTCTGCTCCTGTGGTTGCTTGGCAGTTTACTTTGAGCCATTTTCATGTTGAAATGTAAACTTTCGCCCTAGTGTGTATATACCAAAGAAAACAGAGACACAGAGTCCTTGAAAATATATTCACTCAGATTGCTTAGTATTTGTCTGTATTCATTTCTTCCTTTTTATTTTTTTTATTATCTGTCCTTACTGGTGTCCCTGCTGCCAAAAATATCCCCAAAGAATGAAGTTACCACCCTGTTTGACTTGAGGGGTGATATTAATGAGGTGAAAGTCAGCGCTTGGTTTCCTCCACAAACATTGTTGGGAAACTGCAGACATATGGTATAATTATTTACATCATTTTCATAACACTGTGGTCATGTGCCTTTTGACCAGGGTTATTCCACATTTGCCTCATTACGGCCCCTGTCCTGCAGTTTAGATGTTTCCTTTCTTCAATCCACCTGACATAAATTAATGGGTTATTGTGTTGAATTTGACAACAAGCAGTTTTATGTTTGATTTTAATCTGGTGTGTTGGAGAAGGAAAGGTACTAAAACCTGGTACTAAAACCTGCAGGACAGCAGCCCTCAAGAATCTGAGATGAATCACCAACCAGGTTCACATGTGTCTGAGTCAAAAGTTTGGACACAAATGTGTCTAGACCTTCGATAGTGTATACAAGCCTGAATGATGGAAGCCTGTATTGAAGTGATGGTTGTCCTTCTGTAAGTTTCTACCATCTCTACAAAGAAAATCTGGATCTTGTTCACAATAACCAATGTGTTCTTCATTACATTTCTGGTTGACACCTTCTATCCTGACTATTCATCATGGCCAGGCGGTCAGACATGATAGATATTTTGGTGGTTTCAAGCTCTTACCATCTTACAATGGTCGAAGTGAAGCAACAGAAATGAATTGTATCATTCCCCAGATCTGTGTCGTGGCAGAAAAAAAACTTTTATAGTATAGGGACCATTATACACCAAGCCAATAGTTGGCTTGTAGGCATGCCTGAGCATTAGGAATCAAACAGTTTAACTCTTGCTAATATTTTCTTTTCAGCTGGTTTATCCTGTTAATGACCATTCAGGACATTTTTACTCAACCTCATTAACTATCCTACAAGCTAAGTGAAAGAACAAGATGGCAGTCAAACACATAATGTAACGCCATTCCTTCATTTGTCATCATTTCTATAGAACAATCAGTCTACATGATTATCTTTTCTCTACAGTATCATGTGCTACAGCTCCTACACCGGGGGATTATGTCTTGTTGTGCGGGGTTAAACTGTATGTCCTGGTTGACAGCTAAAGGTCATTTTTGCAGTGTGTTCAAACGCTACTTTGCTTGTTTAGATACTTGACATGAGGTGACAGAGCTGGGAGCCCCTGATCACTTCATGTTTATTTTGTGTCAAAGACCTTTTCGACATAATCACATTTTGGACTCTTCCAATTATTTCCAGTTGATTAATTTAGCTACAGGTTGTCTGCACTCAGGTTGTTGTCTATAATATTAGAATGGATAAGTAATTAGTTTTTTCATCAATGAACAGAGAAACTAATTAAATAATAAAGGAATGGTTTATTTTTAACATTAAAAAAGGAAAGTAACAGGGAAATGTGTCCATTATATCAAAATAAACGTACTGAAACAAAATAATCAGACTTTAGATTTTTGGACTATGATTCTTGAACACAAAATCTAAAAAAAGGTCAGAATAGTTCCTGTATGTGCTGTATTTTCCAGAATACAGATAATGCTAAAGGTGTGATTTGAAACAGACTTTGTAGGATTGAATTGAATTGATTGAATTTGCTTACAAGCTGAAATAAAAGTGAAAAAAATATTGCCTTGGTGAGTTGAAGCATGTGACATTTACCCCTTACAGTATGATAAATTCCTTGTAGGTTTGTTTGTGCTCCAGAATCCTTGACATACACAATACAAGAGGGTACATGTACTTGAAGTAGTTTGTGGGAATGTTTCTTGTATCAGGTGCAATATCATATGAATATTTCACACACGTACATATAAGTATGATGGGGCCAAAGCCTCTGAGACATGGAGGCAGACGACGCCTACATATACAAGTGGGTTCTGACACTTGTACTAGTCTTAAAACAATGAGGATTATTTCTCCACACCCACGAACACTGGTATGTTCTGGCCTATCTGAAAAGCTGTCAACTTATCAATTGTTCTCTCTGTGCTACAGAACAGTGACAAATGGTAAGAAAAAGACAGTGTAGGAGAAGTGCACAGATTTAGGAAAATATGTCATACTGCAGTAGATAATCTCCTCCAATGGCAATCACTTAAACAGCTAAACTAGAGCATTTGCACCTACACTGGATTTACAGTATCAAATACAGAGATGAATACCCCATCTGCACTCCCTGATATTGCAAATAGAAGTTCTTTACTATCCGCATGAAATGTGCAATGCAAATGCAAATTTTCAAAAGCAGTGCCAGGAGCTATAGCCCCCTTTAAAACAATAAGTTGGTTGCCTTTCATGTAGCAGTGTCAGTTTTTTTCTGGCTCTCAACAACACTTTATTTATACTGAAAATGAATGCAACCTTCAAGCTGTTGAACCACCACCAAGTCACAGCTGGCAGCTACTTGAAAGCAGTTCAGAATGGTTGAAAATATGGGGATATATTCAGATCACTAGGGGGTATTATGGATTTTCAGCTGTGTGTGTACACGCAAGATCATGTTGTGGGGACATAATTGTGTTCTTATAGCCTGATTATAGAGAATTGACTCCATTTTTGAGACAAAAACTGTTAAAGAAATAGTTTAGAACTAAGGTTTATCTCATGGAAATGGATAGTCATGTACGAGTTAAGGTTAGAAATTGGGTAAACATTTACTCCATTAATCCAAGTCAAAAGTAGAGGATGTAAATGTACCTCTGTGTGTGTGTGCGTGTGTTTGCACATAATACTTGTAACACAGTGTATGGCTGTGTGTTTTAGTGCATGTGTGCCACTATTAGAGGAAGGTCAGCGTGACACTGGCAACACTACTTCATAAATAATGTAAAACAATACAGAAATTAGACTTTGTAATTACGCTACCCCAAGACACTATAGGTGCAAATAGCATGTGTGTTGGTGTGTATGTGAATTTCCACATGTGTGCGTTATATATTCTCTAATGAGCTCCAAAAGAATAGCAGTGACCATTAAAGTGTTGCATTAGTTAGAGATGAGGAGGCAGCACAAGGCACAGAATGAATCTGTTCATTTGATTTTCTGTGATTTTCTGTACATGTGTGTCTGAATACTAAACCCCGTTAGAAATAGAAAGAGGGATATGTAGGAGGACGAGGGGGGGGAAATTATAACATTTAAAAATATGCTTAATGACTTAGTTGATATATGTATGAATGAGCATGAGTGAATGTCTCACGTTTATAAAGTGCACCTTGCAGTGCGCAAGTGTTGCATTAATCATATTCATCTCTTTCAGGTCAGCCTCAGTTTACGCGGCCACTTTCAATCTTGCGGCTGTGCCTTTAACAGCACACAGTATTTGGCTGCGACTCTAATGGCATTTAACGCGGACCGGAGGGGACTGCATGTCACTCCAATTAGAGGAAGCTCTCCCCTGTATGCCAAACTATTAGACCAACATCCGACTCCTCCCTGCAAATTTGGGAATGAATTATTGAAAAGGGCAAATCCGAGCACCTTGATGGGGTTGGCACATTTGGCTGGCTGAATGGTCAAACAACTCAAGGACAGGGGAAAATTTTGCTGCGATCTCAACAGCTCAGAGTGCAGCTAGCTTTGTCTAGAGATCAGTCCATATCACAAAAATCAGGTATTGTGATATCGTAAAATAAAATGGAAATGTAAGAAGTAAAGAGCGTCATACCACTTGCAGGAAACTAAAACATCTTTTTATGGAAATTGTTTGCTTTGTTCAAAACGCAGAAGCTCAGAAGCATAGATGACAAACTCAGAGAAAGTAAAAAGATGCTGATATTTGAACATCTCAGCATTAATGAATGATGGTTCTGTACTGCAGAACAACACTACTGAAATGTCATTTTAAAGAGCAAGTCCCAGCAGAAATGATTTATCCTGGAATCTGTACTGGTGTCTTTTCTGTCTGATGCTTTGTCAACTTTGCTTCTAAAAATTTGGATCAGGCAAATTTTTCTCAGTTAACCATGACAAATCACAAGATAAGATATTAAGCAACAGTGGGAAACTGAGCAATAATAAATGATAAGCTTTGTAAGAAGTTAAATTTCCCTTCAGAGAAAATTGCAATTAGTTTTAATATACAAAAATACTGCAGTGATTAATATGTTTCAGCTGGAAAACTTGTTATTTAAACTTTAAGAGTTACATTTAGTCGCTTTGTGAGCAAAAATATCAGTCATGTGATGGTAGAAAAGAGTTTTTTCTGATATAAGAATGAAGTGATTTATTTTTGCCAGCGTTGGTTTGTTTGTTCGTCTGTTTGAAACATAACTCAAAATTTTATGGACGGATATTGATTACATTTTCAGGAAATGTCCGATCTGGGACAAAGAACAGGTGATTAAATTTTAGAGGTGATCTGGATCATTATCTGGGGAGACTGTGTGGCTTGGTGAAGGTCTGTGCTCTCAGTGCTTTTCTAGTTTTGCATCAAGCAATCAACAAGGAGATTGTTAAAAATATTAAAATGGGTTAAACGCTTAAAGTATTATAATTTGTTGGGAGTTTTTTTTTATAAAATCTTAAAATAATCTATCAGGGATCACAAACATTTGGTTAAAAAAAAGAGAGAAAACAGAATAAAGAAGTATGCTTTCAGCAAATGTAGGAAATGTTTTTCTTTTTTTCCCACACAAAGTGAAGGATATTTGCTGTGGTGAGACTAAACAATAGCATTAAATCAGCAGTTAACCAGAAGAGAAAGGCTTGAATTAGCTATGAAGCATAAAGACTTGTGTGATTAAAAAATACATTATGTGGTCTGATCAACTCCAGATTTACTCTGCCTAAAAGTAATGGCTGTATCCAGACCTTAAGCCTATTGAAACTCAACCCTGACATTTTGGAATAAAAAACGGATTCAACTCTGACTGGATAAGAAAGATATTACATTACAGGAATTTGTTGAACTAAAACTAGTCTAAATGTATGTTATAATCAAAGTGAATGTGGTCCAACAAATTATTTAAGTGTGCGACGTTGAATGATCAGATATTCACATATTATTCTTCCTTTGACAAGCATGCAAAAGAAAATAACACTCCATCAATCAATTCTCGCTTGTTTTCCTTTGCCTTTGGGGCAGTCAGGAAAATGGTTTCCTATAGAACATTTTTTGCTGTATTTCAAAGTGGTTTTACAATTTACTTGACAGCTGAATGGAAACATAGTTAAAGAGCCACACAGATAACTAGCCTGTTCTGGTACTGTCTAAGTTCCCTGAATATGTGCATAAATCTCTTTAATGTGTGAGAGAAATAAAGGGTGTGTTAGCCATTCCAGAGTGTTGATTGAAGGTGCTGATGACAGAACGGTGGCACTGGATTTTTTTCCGCTGTGATCCCCAGGCCCCTGACCCACCTAATTGGTTTTCAGCATATAAAAGACCAACCCATCAAAGACATGTCTGTCAGTTTGACTGCTTTTACTTTCAGACTCAGCTTGCTCTATTATTTATAACAGACAAGAAACTTTCTGAAATACACTTTCAAAACAGACAAGAATCCAGACATGCTTACATACTCTCACGTATAAATATATATGGTATAGACCACCCTTAAACCATGTAAACATGCCTATGCTTCCTTTCCAAACACCAAAACAAATAGAGGCACAAAGTAAGTGCATTGTTAGTCAGCAACACACCTTCACACTGCAAAGAGAATACTTGACCATTGATGGCTGTTTCAAGATGGCTCAGAATGTGAGACTATTTGAAAAGAAAGATGGCCTATCTGAGTTTGCATTTCAGAGGAGATGGACAGATTTAGTGTGAGAGCGGGGAGATTCAGTGCGTTCAAAGCCTTCGTATCTTTCTGTGCCTATATACAGACCTTGTCGAAATGCTCTGAGAATTTCTGACAGTGCACAAGTACAAACACTGATGTAAGTTCTGTAGGAGGCTTTGCTTCACATAAAACACAAACAGCTGATATTTTTGATCAAAGCTGTAGGGTAACCCATGGAAATGTCACCGTGTGGTTTCACAAAATAAAAATAGGCCCATAAATTCTTTGACTTTTGTACTTGCATCATCACGTCAAGCATAAAATGACAATTACATGATACATTTAAATCTAAAAGGTATCTGACAGAAACCCTGAAAAAACCTGCCACAAAAATGATGTTTTCTGCTCCACAAAGAGGCTAAACTTAAAGAGCTTCTCACATAACTAAGCAAACAGCTTCCTGCCACTGTCACATCCACATGTAAGCTAATCCTTGGGAATGACGGAAACTAAACCAAACAGCTTTCCTTCTTTTTTCCCCTATCAGTTCACAAATCTGCTGCCATCTCCCAACCCTTGAGCATTGTCTTGGCCAAACACCTTTCTACACTGCCTTCCAGCTAATCTTGACATATCTGAGTGACCTTAGCACCAAGGCTCCACAGATACGCGAGGGATTAAGCTTAGCTTGATAAAGGGGGACTTTCATGCTTCAAAGCCATCTGCTTCAATCTAAAACAGGTTTTTTGTTGTCGTTTTTGCTTGTTTTTCCTTTGACGGAACAAATGCCTTCAAACTTAAAGCATCACGCATATCTCATTTCATAAGACCTATTTCCACCTATTTCCTCTCACACAAGTTCAGTTCGAACCTGCACAGACTGCACAGATACACAGGCAGGCCTTTTTTTTATCCTTTGTGGGGTCAAAAGCATTTGTTTTTGCACTTTGAGAAACTAAATCATTCTCCATCTCAGTTTCACTTTATCCTTTACAATATTATATAAATAAATAATATGGATTTTTTTATATAAATGAACAGAAGCCTCTCTTTCATTTTCACTCTCATTCCTACTGTGATAGTGATCCAAGCAATAAAGCTCGCCTGTATTAGCTGTGTAATAGAGGACTGCAGTCGTGAGGATCTGACAAGGAGTTGATAAGAGAAGTGCTTATTCCCCCCCATTCTTCTCACTCTCCTCTTCTATCATTTAGAAAACAATTGTAGTGCAGCAGCAGATGATGGTTGGATAATGGCCTTAGAATACAACTGCTGCCACACTGACAAACGTTTACCAATAATCAGCCTATACAGACATTAACAAGAAAAAAAGCTCCAATTTAAAAATTGATCTGTTATTTTACTGCTCAATCATGCTACAAGAAAAATACCCTGTCATGCACAATAGCCATGTCACAAATACAGATCTTAAACTAAGAGTTGAAATGTCACAGCCCAGAGTTGATCTCATATAGTGTTTAGTATATTTACATTTTAAATGCTATGGTTTTAGCCATGCTCAATCAATAAACCAATCTGTGAACTCAGAAAATACCCCGGAGTGCATTTCCAGGGATATTTATCTCCAGAGTGATATGGTGGTTGTGGTAGGGTGGGGTCAAAAATCTATATCATTCAAACTTTAGTGTAGTACACAGTTGTTTAACCCCGGTCCTTAAAGGCCAACCGCTACCCTGCAGAGGTTTTTGTTGTTTCACTGCTCCCACACATCTGGCTGAAATTAATGGGTTGACAAATTGACAAGAAGCTGTTGGATCCATTGGATTATAAATTTAGCAGCAGAAGCAGCGACACAACAAAAACCTGCAGGATAGCACTCTTCTAAGGCCACATTGTTGCTGCTGCTGTTTGGTCAGTTTTAAACAAACCATGGCCCCCTTACAAGGATAGTACGGTATATTTGCCAAAGTATGAACAGCAACCACACTGTGATGCACACCAAAGAAGAGGACTGATCCACTTTAAAACAGGAGTTCTTGGTTCGCTTTCAAACAGAATATCCAGCAACAAAGAAGAAAAATTACATCTGCCAACCGCAGGAAAGCAGCAAGAAGAAAAAGGCAGTGATGCAGATTTTTGTTTGCGTAGGAGGAACAATAAAGCCAACAGCATGTGTTTAGTTACGACATAACTTTATTGATCCGTTTTGGGATGACTCCCTCAGGGAAATTCAGTTTCCAACAGCTTATGCATAAACAAAGGAAGACTCTTCAATACAAAAGAACAAACACCAGTGCAGGGTGTTGAGTCTGCAGTCTTGCTGTGACAGAGTGGATCTTCTCATTTGCAGTGGCTGGGTTTGCTTTCGAGAGTGTAAACACATATAGTGATCACATGACTCCCTCAGCAGATAGTAAGGGTGCAGGCTAACAGCTAGCAGTTTGAGAACACGGCCAACACAAGACTGTCTTTATGGAGATATGTCCTGGATTACACCAGCGATTGTTGACATACATGATGAGTCCCCATTTTCCACTCGCTTTTGTGTCAATGCTCTAACGGCAGTGAATTCCAGCAGGTCCACGTTAGCATATAGTACAAGATGGCTTAACCATGTCTCTGTAAAGATGATCAAGCTGCTCTTCCAGTAGGTCCGCTAGTTGTACAGTGCGGATAGCTCGTTAATCTTGTTCAGCAGCAAGTTCACATTCTCTATGATAACGGACGAAATTGATCGATTGTGGCACCTCCAATTCTGCATTAGTTGGGCCTTTAGCTTGACCGCAGACTTACAGCCCCTAAATCTCCTCCTCAGTTCAATCGGGATGTTATGTTACTGAGCTAGAAAAGCTAACAGTTCCTCTGTTAAAAATCGTATCTTAAAAAATCTGAGGAACTGGCTCTTTGTTGCACCTAAAAAGGTAAAAATATAAATGTCCATTCATCCATCCATCCATTTTCTACCGCTTGATCCCACAGCAGGGTCGCGGGGGGGGCTGGAGCCTATCCTAGCTGTCCACGGGCGAGAGGCGGGGTACACCCTGGACAGGTCGCCAGTCCATCCAGGGTAAATATATATGTATAAAACACGAATGCACACTCTCTTCGCAAGAAGAGTAAGAAGTAGAAAGAAAAAGGTTAAAATAGCTAAAAAGAGTGGAGAGCTACTGGAGAGGCAGCTGTTACCCACAGCGCCAACGGAAGAACTGTAACATGTGTTCAATGTAAACACATTGTTAACATATGTTCTGCACATCACAGTAAAATTAAGAACCCCAAGATCAGTCCTGCACGGATCCATTTTTCCCAACCTGAATCTATTACAATGATGAAACCAGACACGCTGATCTATTGAAATCTGACCTCACCCAACATATTTAAATTTACAACAAATATTAACACATTAACTATAAATACAGCTCATCCCTGCCTTTAATACATCACTGTTCTGTATTTGTAGTTATATCTTATGTGTTTAAAATTTTTTTGTCATTTTCATTTACAGTAAAAAAAAAAAAAAAAAAAGACAACAGTAAAACTATGTTTAAAATTATTCTAAGCAGAACTTTCCCTTCAAGATTATTTATCTTGCATAATATTCCCTGAGCTGCTGAGTTAAGAGCAGCTGGAAGACACAAACCAGAGAAAGGTGTTAACGTTTTTGGAAGTCCACACCCAATTGGACCGTGTTCCCAGAATTTGACACCAATCTTGTAATAGGTTTTCAAGTCTGGCAACATGTGTAAAATGGCTGGACACCATCCTTAAAAGGTCAGTCCACTTATTAAAAGATTGGATTTGGTGAGCGATATAACTACAAATAGCCTCATTGCTATAGCAGATGGTATGGTGTATTCCAAGTCTGTTTCCATTGTCATTACTGTGAAGATCTTCAGCTACAATTTAAAAAAAAAACCTCAAACAATAAAGCATAAATCAACCTTTACCAAAAGGTTTGATTAAAACTAGAGATCGTGTCACCTGAATGCTAGTCACACTTCACTAGCTTCCAGTTGCAGCGTGCATCATGTTCAAAGCTTTGCTTCTGGCTTAAAAAACATTAACTCAAACGGCTCCTGTCTACTTTGACTCGTTACTTCAAAGCTACACTCTGATCGTTTCGCTTAACCAGTGAAAGTTGTCTTCCACTACCACCGATCGATAGGGCAAAATCAGTACTGTATAGCTAGACTCTTCTCTGTTTGTCCTCAATGGTGGAACGAACAGCCAAACTCTGCAGAGTCCTTAAGCGCAAGCTAAAGACTCAGCTATTAGAGGAGCATTTACTTACTTGAACTTTTCTATTTGTCAAAACTGACTTGGGGAGATCTATCCAGCTCTTTGGGATAATTAGACACTGATGGCATTGGGAGCACAAAAAAAATTAATAGCCTCTAGCACCACATGGCAACACCTGTGTCCACCTAGGCTTGCAGCAGTCTGACTTGCAGCAGTATCTATGCTGTCCTCTATTGTTTGATTTCTTACTTGTGTTGTTGTTATTGTCAGATGTAAGTCGCTTTGGAGTGTCTGCTAAGTGACTGTAGAATAAAATAGAAAATCTAATCTAATAGAAATATCCATTTCTTAACCTATAGACTTCCATGTTCAATTGATGAAATAAAATCAGGTTAGATGACAAAACTAGAAACTTAATACCACTCATTTTTTTCACTTTTAAAATCAACGTGAACTGTAAAGCATCCAATAACACAAGATACAATAAGATACCGATGAAAACAAAAGAGAGCAGTACAGCTGAGGAAAATCTAGTTATAAAGTACAAAAACGCACCATAGACAAAACCTGTAAAAACACAACTTGAGAAAGTGAAAAGGTTTATTTTCCTATCAGCTACTGTGAATGTTAATATGACAATTATGCTGAAAATATACTTGTGTTTGTTCTGAGGTGTACCACAATAACCCGTACTCTACATGTGTGTTTGTGTGTGTTTTCCCTGAGTCTGAATCTCAAAGCATCTGCAAAAACAATTGATGAACACATTTTCAGAGTGCATGTATTTGGAGCCTTGGTAAAGCCTGTGAATAATAATAGTAATAAAAAAAAGAATAGCTTCCCAAGATGGCACTTGATGTAAAGATGAGTATATATGGGTAACAGTGTGTGTTAGGTTTTCTATTGTGTATTTATAAGCTTACATTTTTACACATTAACCTAAAAAATGTTTGTTTTTTTATGCAAGTGTGTGTGCATTTGTTGTGTACAGCAATCTCAAAAGTGTGTGCCAAACTGAAAAAAGGGGCATATTGGAGCATCTTCCTGTATCTATAATTCATAGCACAAGCTCTAAACAAAGAACAGTGTTTGGTTCCCATCAGACTTGCTACTGGGGAGCTGACAAGGTTGCTAAAGCTGCAAACAAAATATATCTGGATGGCTAGAACCTGGAGTTAATGAGAGGTATTACAGTTTGTCATAGAAAAGAGCATGCAGGCTGACAGACTCGCATGTTTTTTTCTGTCTCTTCCTCAATAGCTTGATGGATTTTCTCTGACCCACATTATCAGGAAACAGACAGGCTGACTTATAAACAGGTTGGAATATGACTCATTGAGCTGTCTGCACAGAAACAAAGGCTCTTTCAACACTGTCCCACATTTCTGTTGTTGTGTTAGGCACCTGTAATCTGCCCATGCTCACAAGGAGGACAATCATGTAATATTTAGAAACTGAAGCAGCCCCAATCATTCTCAGAGAAAAGATGAAACATTTATACCTGTTGTGAGTTGAGCTTTACCTTCCTGCTGCATGGCCAGATGTCGAACTCGCCTCTCGTCTATCATAAATTATTATGTAGATTTTCATTTTTGAATATAAGGTGGGCTAAATATACATAGTTACAGATTCTGAACTTCATCAAGTTTCTTTATTTCATTCATCTCTGATAAACTCTTAGAAACCTGAAATGCTACATATTACAAAAAGACGAGGGAATGGATTCAGTAGAGCTGCAGCTAAGCCAACAAAAAACAAAAAAAGAGACATTATGAAAGAACTTCTGTCTTTCTTTACATTTCCTCATCTAGGCAGCTGAATGGGAACATTTGATTTTAGCTTGTAAAATTTGTTGCCAACATGTCCAATGTTTTTTCCCCATCAGAAGCAGTTTGTTACTCTTTAGCCATTAACACCTCCAGTGAAGAAATAATGTTTGTACATAAATGCTGATCAGTGGATATACAACTAATACTGTGTCAAATGCCTTTATTAGCCTTATGCTATAAGAACTACACTCATAAAGCCAGATATCAGTAAAGTGATCAACGTAAAAACAGCTTAGAGTATTTTTAAATCAAGAAGATTTCTTATTTCTATGCTCAGATATTGATCAGCTGTAGTAATAATTCTTCTCTTATGCTAAAAATGTTCTATATTTTTGTAAGACTGATAATATTTTCTTGCTTTATTCATAAATTGGAAGTAAAAAAAAGGTCAACCCCTTTCAACTTTACAAAGTCAAATTCCTGATGATTTCTGTCCTGTTTAAAACAGCACACATAAAACTCCCACCTTTTTCTTCATGGTACAGCAGCTGCTTGTAATGTTAACATCATGTGTCAGTGTCACGTGTATTCACGGGGCAATTATATTTCATATACTGCTGGGGCATGCTCATGTTTCTATTTAATGTGTGAACTGAGATGTAATGATGGTTCCATGAGGCCTTTCTGACACCTGCTCCTGCGAATGTCAGATTCAACAACTCTATTCCTGGTGAGACACGTATGTTTTGTAATTAAAACGCAATGCAATGTTAATAACAGGTGACAAATGTGATTCTCTTAACATACAAATCGTCATGGGCTTTAACTATCAATGTGATGCCTGCAGCAATTATCACACAGACAAATAAGCCAGGCAGATGGCTGCGTGTTCATTAAGATGTAAAGGAAAAAAAGAGTGAGGAGAGTGCAGAGATGAGCTGAGTAAACTACTGAAACAAGATTGATGAGTGAGTGCAGAGACAACAGCACAACAGTCGGCAGGGATGCAGTTATAGCAGTGGTGAAGTAGGAAAAGTGTTTAACTTATGAAAGGCTCCTCCTTATCTATTAATATATTACTGTGACTCATCATTTAGAGCAGCCAAAATAGCTTTAACTTCTCACACTACGGTTCTTATCTCATTCATTCTGTCCAACTATAACAATGTGCAACATTCAGAGGATGCAAAGCAGAAGGTATGTACGGAAGAAATAGTGCAACAACTTGCACCACAGGAAAAGAAATAGCTTTCATAGAGTCCACATACTTATCCAAATACTGTGACTACAGACTTACAGTACTATAAATCTACACAGGCCCAGTATGCAACTTGGTTTGCGTCATGTCCAAATCTCTGCTGAGATTCTGTTTGGAAAATGTAAACACAAAACCAGCTGCTGTTTTAGTGTAAAGTTGCTCTTTAATCCTGAAACTTCTATACCTTGAGGAATCCTTGTTATACTGATATTTCTGTATTAAACAATCCTTTAGAAAGCAGAAAACAAAAAGGGCATTAGTCACTGAGATTCAAACTAAATCACAGCAAGAGAAAAACAGCGGCAAACTGCACAACAACAAAGACTAATCTACAATAAAACCATGGATTTGATGTTAAAAGGCAACAAGCATGCTATGCTATATCTGACCAACATCTGACTAAGAATAAAGAAAGTCTGGAAATAGCATGCTGCTTTCACGTTGTTTGTTCACGCCACCTACGCTGCTTAGATGGAGAGAGCAAACACTAAAAGACAAATCACAATAGTCAACAACAAACTGCCAAACTCAGGACTGAGGGACTGCTGGCAGTTTATCTGTGGGCATCCTTGGACTACTCATCCAATGACTACTGTTTTTCAAGATGTACAGTTTAACCCCAGCTCTTTTAGTTACAATACTTCAATCAATACTAAACATGTAAAGAAGGTTTATAGCTAAAATTATTTAAATACTTTATTTTGCTTAATAGCATCACTGCAGGATTAGAAAATGTCAATAAATGTTGACATAAAATATTATCCTGAGAAAGAATATAGTACAAGAACGGACAATGTTACCAGCTGTCTTACATTTCCTGTAAGTGTTATGTTGGATTTTAATGATCAACGGGGAGTAAAAAAGGAAAGAAAAAGAAAAAAGGTGTATTGGGCAAAAAAAAACGGCCCTTATGCATCAGATGTAATGTGAAAAAATGTTTAAGAAAAGGAAAATAAAAAAAGAAAGAAAATGTTAATATAGGTTCCCAATCAAGCACATACCAACAAAAACCTGATAAAGAGAGTTAGATTTTCATATGAGCAAATGTATCTTATATGGGTGTGTGTGTGTGTGTGTGTGTGTGTGTGTGTGTGTGTGTGTGTGTGTGTGTGTGAGTAAAGACTGGATTGGAAATTTCTATTTTTATTTATTAAACACATCCTCCGAAACTGGATAATTCTAAGCTGGAGTTACATTCCCTAACCTAATCTATAAACATAGCAGTACTTCCAATTTTGTTCTCATGAACGGACATCAAAAAGACGTTTTGTTTTACTCGCCTGAAGAACAAGAGAAAAACTAGTTTCTAGTTCTAGTTTCTCACAGAGTATGTAAGAGGTTTCAGTCTCAGGCTCTGATGTCCCAACAGATAAGGGCAAAGCTAATTGCATTTTCTACAACAGGCTGATAGAAGATATGAAATATCTTGGTGCAGACACTGATTGATCTTCGCTTCTTGATGAGGTAGAATCTACTTTGTCCCTTCTTGTAGATGGCCTCTGTGGTGCATTTCCAATCCAGTCAGTTATCGAGCTCAACTCCACCTCTTCTCTCTGAATGTTGACTGCATTTTATTGACTTGTTTACCTGTTCTTTTTTGTTTGTATTCAATATTATTTTTACCCCATCTCACCCGCTGAGAACAGTTGCCTGTACTCAGCTTCTTGCCCATCACTGATAGATCCTATGGCTACAGAGTCAGAGTATTTCTGCAGATAACACGACTCAGCGTTGTACTGGAAGTCTGAGGTGAACAGTGTGTGCAGAGATGGTGAGAGTACAGCATCTTGTCCTCTTGTCCTGTGGTCTGCTCATCTTAAAGCGGTGTAAAAACACATTAGTCTGGGATGTGTTCGTGCAGCCATGTCATGTGTTCATATTGGAAGAAATATTTGACTTCACAGTTTTTCTCTCTGCCTTGCTAATGTACTGCAATCTTTTAGCCTCCTCCAAAGTGGCTAGAACTTTGGCAGATTCCCATACTTTGGCATACCCTAATGAAGGCTAATTTGGAATCCATTCTTGTATCCTGTCTCTTCTCTGAGCTCCCCAGAAAAAAAAGGAAGAAAGCAGCGCAGTGCTGAACCTTGCCTTCATGCTCCATAACTTTGTTTTCCTCTTTCCCTCAACAGGGTTCTCTTTCCAAATCAGCTATGGTGCAGACTAAAAAGGGTCACCGAGTTGATTCCAACACATAGTCACATAAGAAAAAGCTTGCAAGCATTGATCCGACTTACTTACCATAAATACTTGCAGAAGATAATAGATATTTGCAACAACCTGCACATCTCAAACTACTTAACAAGATTACAGCTGATGGAATCGCCTCATGTGGAGTCTAGATAGACCATGCACAACATTAACTTCAATCACATGTGTGATTATCAATGATTACTTACAAGCCTCGTGAAAACCAGGAATTTCTCTAGCTGCAGCGTAAACTATTCAGTGTCTCTGTTCATCTAAGAAGTAGAAGCTCAAGTAGTTATTTTGGAAGATAATGTCACAGTGCGTGGCGGATGAGGACGCAAATTGAGATTGGAGAGGCAGGGGGCAGACTGAAGTTAGATATAAAAGATTTAACATAAATAAATGAAACAACTGAACAAGCAGTACAACAAAAACACTGACAGGACCAGAAAACCCAAACTTAGAAGCACACTCATGCAAACACAAAGACGCTGGGGAAACGATGACAATCTGACAATTTAAAAAACTTTAAAAATGGAGCAAAATATCTGATTAAACCAGGTGAGAAGCAAACAGGAAGTCAAAGAGAACACAATACAAACCTACTAAATGAAACAGGAAATTGGGACAACGCTTTTGGCAACAGTAAATCCAACAAAAACCTAAATCAAGAACAATAAATATGGTCTCGTTTCAATCATGTGATAGAGAGGTGTAATTCCATCACTAATTATGGCTCCATGGTTGAATTATATTAAAGAATTAAACACAAGCAAGAAAACACACTTATTTATTGGAGGGTTAAACTGGGATGTTTACAGGCCTGCAGAGGGGGACTTGCCATTCTTCTTCTATGAAGAGAACTTTCATTAGTATAGTTAAAAGGCCTTGGGATACATTTCTGTTTGTTTCAAGTTAGGTGTGTCAAATGAAGTACTGCAAGTGAGGGCAATACTTAAAGTAAACCAAGTTAACCAGGAGGGGGGAAATAGATTAAAGGTTCATTTAAATGATGCTGCAAAGTTCATTGCGAAGCTATTTTTAGACATGTATGTATATATCAATATATGTATTTATGTAAATATTTATTCTTGTTTTGGCTTGTATGTATGTGTTATTTTAGACTTGTTATCGTAACCCCACCTCAATGGGCTAATTATTGGCAGCAGGAGGGTATAAAAGCCTGCAGTTACTCTGTGCAGTGTGTTGTTGGTGAATGTCAAAGTTGTTAATAAAGCTTGGTAATCCTGTTTGAAAATACAGTCCCATGCCTCTCAATCCAAGTTGTTTCCAAGTTTACAAATCAAAACATGACAATGTATTTTATCTGTTTTTACGTTTACATGTCTGTCTGGTTACTTCACGATTTCTGCTTAAATACAGCAGGATAAAAACTGACATAAATGATCAGCTTTTTGACCCTTTGATGAAAAAGTGGATAAAATGGTTTCCCATTGGATTCATTTCGATGGCATAAATCAAATCTAAATGACATATTTAAGACTTTCACTCTAGAGATTTTAGTGACATTCTTATAAAAAAGTTGGCAGTTGGATATACCATAATCCACTAACTGAAAAAAGTTACAATAAACACCAAAAAACACTATATAAAAAATCTATTCACATTTTACTCATTGGGCTAACAGCCACAGTCTAAAAATAATAAAGCCTTTTCGTTCAAAAGAAAAGGTTCACCTTTAAGAGTCTCTAAATCAGCAGCCTTGACACTGAGTGGAAAAACTGAAACCCCATCAGTTCACACGCCAAGATAAACAAGCCAAGGAACACGAGACATTGGTGAGCCATAACAAGAAGATTATGTTGGTGGCAGCTAGTTATCCTTGCCTGATATGGAGAAAGAGAGAGGATGCCATGTCATGAACCAGACTCTGCTGCCAAGCCCTTGCACTTTGTTTCCCATCCAACAGGGCTGGAAAATGAAGTTCAGCCACCACAGGCTGAATGCAAAATGTGAACTAATATTAGAAACTTGCATTTGAGTTTCTTGTTCTTTTTTGCATATGGAGTTTATGTTTATGTAGAGTTGTGCCATTCAAAAGTGAAGTCTCCTTCCTCCAAACTTCACGTTCACCTCTGAATCTGCTTACAGCAACTTGGCACTGAGAAAAAGCTGTGTCAAACTTTAATCTTCTATAAGTGTGTGCAGGGTGGATTAGGTAAAAATAAAATGCAGCAAGCCAACATTTTACAGTGTGAGCCTTAACTAACAATCACAATGCCAGGTTGTAGGATAAGAGCCACTCAACCCCTACAGCCAAGTACTCCAGTTTAAAAAGGGAATTTTAATGTACTGGTTGGGCAAGGTTAGTGCAGAGGGTTCTGTGTCATCTATGTTTTTCCATGGCTTTCTCATGAGAGCGTCTGCAGAAGAGGAGTAACTGTTATTCACAACTGTAAGGACTGTTTTTTCCTGTGTGGCAAAGTTAGACGATTACTAAGGCAGCCATCCTGTGCCCCATGGTATGTAGACACTGTCGCTCTCATACACAAGGAGAGTGCAAAGGGATGGGAGGAGGGGGGATGTTGAAATGTGTGTGGGAGACTAACAGAAATGGGGTCTGAGAAAGAGTTTACAGTGCAGCTTGCAAGAGACAATGGTAGCTGCTACTTCAAAAAGGTGGAAATATTTCAACCCTAACCAACAACACAACCCCAGCCTTAAATACAGTTATGGCAAGGAAGCAATTACCGGTACCTTTTCCATTTTATTCAACTGGAATCTGGCAAAGTCCTCAGAGTTCCACACAGAGGACGTTTTCATATCACATAATGGCTGTTGTACTCCCAGTTTAAAGTCAGAGCCGAGACTCAAACACACAATGACTGCATATTCTGTATACCTCCATACCTGTGCCGCACATAAACCAAACACATGCCTCTCGTTTGCTCCGTGCTTCACCTTTCAACGGCACAGTCAAACACCAGAGAAAAATCAGAAGGGATGGCCAATCAGTATGAGACTGGTGACGATCTGTTGACACTAGCAGAGGAAGCTCTCTGAGCTCTATCATTGAATGTTGAATGAATGCCAGACTCTACCCACTCATTATAATCATTATTTCAAGGCAGGGAAGAGGCCTGCAGCTCATAGCCTTTCATTTCCTTTATATATGTCATCATAGACAAACAGCTAAGAAACGAATGAGCACAGCAGAAACCACAAACATAATATCACAACCTGCTCATGATGTGATAATATGACAACATTAGTACCAGTCTGTGGCATCTGAATAGTAAAAAAAAAACAGCCCTTTCACCCCATGTATGCCTATCAAGACAACTTTCAGAGGAATGAATGGATGTGATTTGGCATAGTGCTTCAGCAATCAGTGCATCTTGTTTAAACTGAAAAAGATTTCTCTCAGCATGCTTCACCCAAGAGGCAGAGCGACCCCTCTAAAACAAACCAGCAGAAAACTGAAATGATTTTAACTCGCTTTTTTTTTACCATCACTATGAGCCTACAACAGCACCACATTATCAGGGGATTAATGGTTACTTCACAAAGTGAGTATGGAACAGGCTGAACAACTAGTGAGAAATAAAAGTAGATCACAGAAGTGGGAGATGTGGGAATAAAAGAGGATGCAAACCAGTGAGAGTTAATGGGAGCTGCAGTTGGATTTACAGCGCTGATGGCTTCCCTATTTGGGTGCCGAGCATGTTTCGTGGGTGTGCAAAACAACGTCCAAACATCCCCAAATCCCCCAGGCGCTTTTCGAGAGGCAAAAGAATTTAGGGACTGGCCGAGGAAAACAGGAGTGTAGCATAGAGAGGGGGGGTATAGGGAGATATAATGTGTGTAACAGGGAGAGAGAATCAATGGGTACCCCTGAAGCAAATAAAAGCCATGACATCATCGCATGGCATGGAGTAAGGAATAGGGTGAAGAGGGGGAGTAGGCAGAGACGAGAGCACCCACAGTCACCCATTCTGCCTCTCGGGGCCCATCCACTGGAATGGATAAGAGCAGAACAATGCACTCCCAATGAATGGGATCCCAAACCCCACAGGAGAAAAAAACAAATCACCAGTGGGAAAGTGGAGGGTCGAGGGAGAGATGGAGAAAGAGACAGCGAGAGATGGAGGGAGAAAGGGAGACTCTTAAAAAGATGTGCACATAAAGCAACAAAGCATCTCGGGACATGTAGAGCAAGGCAAGTAGAGCTTGAGACAAAGCTGCTTTTGTGCATCCTGGCTGGTGGGTGGCTTGAAGTGAAGGATTTGAACATGGTACTATTTACATCGGAGCTCTCCAATATATTGATCGGGTCATGTAATCCCTCAAATAGTAAAAGAAAAGGTTTGGATCTATGCTGGATGTGTTTGCAGGGTCTGCATGACAACAGCATGTGGGAGGCCGGAACCGAACATTTACGTAATTCGTCATGATGCGTTCAAAGTTTGCCCTGCTGCTCCTCATGCTAGTTTGACAAATTCGCATAAGGGGAGTGTGTGTGTGTGTGTGTGGGGGGGGAGGGGGGCTGGGGGGTGTCTTCAAGGAGGTTGTGATTGCAGTATCCACACATGATGTGGAAACGAGATTTTTAATTGTATTTCTCATCAAACAGCGTTAATAAAATAAAGTCGCAGCCTTCATTGGGTTGGCTCCAAATATGTCGAGTGTGTGCATTGTTGTGCGCTTCTGAAACAAAGAGCGTCCATTCCTCTGTGATTACAGCACTTCTGCTGCAAGCCAGAACAGAGAAAATGAATTAGAATCACAAGAAGAAAAGTCTTTCAAGTCTGATGCTTTGATAGCATAAACATGCAGGTTTCTATAAAGTAGAATCTATTATAATTTGGAGGAAGCTAGGGAAAAATGTGACACAAAAGTCTCAAACTACAAATGCAAGATTCACACATAAAAGTCACAAATAAAAAGATTGCAGTACATTTTATTTTTATTTTGGGATCAATAAAAAGGCAGGCTCAAGCTAAGTCAGATTAATGAAGCAAGATGCTACAACTTTCTAATTTAGCAATTCAGAGGCACTTGTTTATGAATGAGGACAATTAACAGCATGGACGCTATGATGCTAATGGACACTTAGCCAATGAGAAATCTGAAACAAGTGCAGCCACAGCTATTCCTGAATCCCCACTCCTATTTTCTCTGAAATCTTAATGCATCATAATCATCAGGAAAAGTGGAAGGAAAGAAACTTTTTCAAGAGACAAGCAGCAAAAAATGATCTGTGGAAAGCTTTTTTTTTTGCTGTCTGTTTATCAGATTGTTCTGCATGACCTGTAACAAAAAGCATTAAGGCAGTTCAGATATAGTGAAGATAAATCTAAACCTTATTTGGTAATAGATGGGAGAGACTATGCACTGCAAAGTGAAACCAGACATTAACCAGAGGCCTTTTTGTCAAAATCCATTAGTAGACCGAAATGACCTGGAGCCAAACACCTTATCCGAATCAGCTCAATGAGCTCAGATTAACTTTTAACCTATGATCATCAGGGAGATCTAGGCTACAACAATTACTTCTATTATAAATTTGCCCTGCTACATTTTCTTTAACAATCAGTTAAATAAAGAATCAGATTATAAACCAAGAATAAAATCATTCTTATGATTATCAAAATCTTGTTGTAACAGAGTCTAAATAAGCCAACATACTGAATTTTAAAGACTGTAGAAAGATTCAACATTTGAGCAAAAAAAAAACAAATCATTTTTGCTTCGTATACATTTAAACATTTATTTTAATTGTCAAAACTTTGTTAGTTTTCCACCTTTGTGGTTGACACAACATGACAAATGATTCTACTGAAGGTTTCAGTACGTTTACAAGCACAAATGATAAAGTTTGAGTTTCGATGTGTGTAATCTGTCCTTTATTCAGCTCTTTATGGTGGAGTGGAGATGGTGTGGCTTAAGTCCTATCTGTTTCACAACACCTGGAAATTGCCTGGCGTTCTGCAAGATCGTATTTCCTAAATGTTTATGTGCAGACTGTTTTTCATACACTGTTGCTTTTCAGTCCCTCCCAGAACAGAGGCAGCTCTTCAGTTTGTTTTTCTTCTTCTTCCTCATTTAAAAGTTTCTGTTGTTAAGATCAACAAAGCATAAGCTGTATGAATTGCTTTGATGCAAATAGTCATTGGCAATAAAAAAAGGGGGTTTGAGGGAGAAAAGTCTATTTTCATCTTGCAAATTTTGATTGTGTTTTGAAATTTAAGCAAGAAAAATCGTTTAATATTGAAGCTTGATAAAGTTCTGAAACCAAAGTGGAAATTGTTTCATCAATTCTGATCAACCTCGTCTACACCATCAACTAAATCTATTATCTGAAGCCTTAGCCGGCACCCAGAAGATACATCTGCTCACAAATTCTTCTTTTGTGGCCAACCACGTAGCCACGTGATAAATATTGAATTCTGCAGAGCCTGACTTGCAAGTGGATGGTCTGTGTTATAAATGTCACCCTACTCTTGGTCAGTGGAGCAGAAGCTCAATTCTATAGCAAAAGACAAGAATGAGAGACCCCTCAAGACTGGCATTATAATAAATGCATCTTGAAGACTGAAGCTTTGGCACACCAAGTGTATCCACATCACTGTACAAAGCAGTTTGATATAAAAAGATACGCTGCTTTCATAACAGGATATGATATTTGCTTTTAAAAAGCATCTATATTTCAGTCTTTATCAACCCATTTTCATCTATAAATAAGTATAAACAGAACTAAGGACTTTGCAGATTTCACCCTGCTAGTTTTAAATCTATGGTGCAACCTTTGCCCTTCTTGTTTTAGCTGATATTTGGCTGCTTAACTGATTGATTTCTATATTTTATAAGTTTTATGGTGTTAAATAATTGCAAAAGAACAACACTTGTCTTTCAGGATCCCTATCCTAAAATCAAGTTTTTATAGTGTGGTAGTGTGTAGTTAAGTCCCGTGTGAGCACATGAAAGGGGAAACATCTAGCAGTGAAATATGCATGCATCATATATAGGCAGAAAGCCAGTAGTGAATTTAGTTTTTCTTCAAGAACAGCATTATCCTACAAAAACAAACCCCGTCAGAATAAAGTACTTAAAACAGGTTAACAACTTCTTCGAGGCCTGTGCAATTAAAAAAAAAACATGCCCAGTAACAACACAGAGAAAAGTAGTGAAATAAATGTGAAACTACATACTGTTAATCATTTATTACCAGCAAAGCCTCGAGTTAAAGACACATACTGGTATTATGACAACTACTTCAGTCACTTTAAATCACTTTAGGTGATTTTAGGTCTCTTTTAAAAACTCAACCACTAGGCCTAAATTTGTTCTATTTTTTCCTCTTGTATTGTCCATTTCATCTGAATTTCCCTCTGGGATCAATAAAGTATTTTTCATTCATTTCATTTAATTTCATTCATTATTGTTTTATGCTGTTTGTATTTTATATTCTAAAGCACTTTATTTATAAAGTTTGATTTTATGTATTTCTCAAAAAAGATGAACAGCAGGACAAATTTATTTCTTTTGTTCCTTTATTCATATTCCTCTTTTCCTCCAGTCATCTTTCTATTGTTAATCTTAAATCTCATTTCATTCTTCCTCTCATCTCACATCATTCCTTTATTTAGGTAACATTTCTCCTCTTCCGTGAACATAAAGCCCTTTTTTTACTGTCCCAGCTTGATATTCCTGTGCAACAGGTCTTTTGTACTTTTCTTACCAGTCTATATAAACCTAATTATCCCTCACTTGAAATGTTTCACGTGAAACATTAAGGAAGGGTTTAGGGTATGCTATGTTTGTGAGCAAACGTGGCAATGCCTCTTCAGTTTCCATACAGAAACAACAACTTTTTCCTGAACTTGACACAAGTTAGGGAAATGTCATCTCCAATGAGTGTGTGTGTGTGTGTGTGTGTGTGTGTGTGTGTGTGTGTGTGTTGGGGGGGGGGGGGGGGGGGGGGAACCCCCCCCCCCTCCCCCTACACAAAAAAAGAACTCCTCCCCCACCCACTTTTTTTCAAACACCCT
>JBAMHV010000012.1:7626697-7655696 GCA_037177535.1 Pseudomugil gertrudae | reverse complement strand
CCCCCCCCCCCCCCCCCCCCCCCCCCCCCCCCCCCCCCCCCCCCCCCCCCCCCCCCCCCCCCCCCCCCCCCCCACAATTACTGTTCCATTGAAATAGAAAGGATGATTATTTCAGTACAAGTTTGTTGGAGCAAATATTTTTAAAGGTAGTGGGTGTCACCATTTCAGGAAAACCATGACCAAAATGTGATAAAATGCAGCTTGTTTAATTTCAAATACAAACACCATAACTAGTGCACTTTAGAGTTGATACTCTGTCACATATTGT
This sequence comes from Pseudomugil gertrudae, assembly GCA_037177535.1. NCBI lineage: Eukaryota > Metazoa > Chordata > Actinopteri > Atheriniformes > Pseudomugilidae > Pseudomugil > Pseudomugil gertrudae. Next base: position 7,655,428 of record JBAMHV010000012.1, on the reverse strand, counting down.
TTGTGGAAAGAGATATGAGGCACTCTGGCACTCCTCCTCCATCTCCTCCTCCTCCTCCTTTGGGAGAGTTATAATGAAATATGTGGCTGGTTAGATGGGAAAGTCAAACTCTCCACTTGGATTCCAAGTAATCAATAAAATATAAGCAGCTACTTTCTTGTTTTACTCCTTATTTATTTTCTCTTACTCGTTTTTTTGTCTTTATTACTGAACACATTTGTTTTCACTTCCTTATAACAATATCTCTCAGCATCTGTCTTTATCAAATTCTCCTTTACCTTTGTGTATTTACGGTTATACATCACACTCTGGATACTTATTAGCAGTAAGTGCATTAAGGGTATCACAAATATCCACTAATCAGATTTAACATGCCAGTCAAATTCTCAGTAAAAAACAAATTGAAAGTTTTGATAAGAATACACAGATGGAAAATAATATTTGAAAAAAAAAGGCGCTGGTATCAATCTCCAACACTTCATTGACACAGAAGAGGCAGATTTACACATATTAAACAACAGTGCCCCCTGCAGGTTGATTTGGAAGTGCATGTCAGTAAAGTTGATCCCTTCACATTTTTAACCAGCCTTGTTTCAGCCTCCTGGCTATCTACTCCCACAAGGAGAATGGCTTAAGTGGATTTAAATAAATTAATGCCTCTTTTGCATTAACAGCAGAATATAAACCAAAACATCAAAAAATAAATCTTACTCCACTTGCAATCAGTAAGGAAAAGAAAAACATGTATATATTTAGTATATGCCTATAGGCTCACGTTTAAGACAGAACCAATTTAAATATGTCTTGCCTAATTCCACATTTAGGCTGAGCTGGTATTCTCTAGGGGGCTGAATACAAAGCAGCATTCAAGAAAGACACTTGACTAGTCAGCTGGAACAACACTATCCTGGCTCAGAGGATAATCAGCCCCGCCGATTTAAAACAAAAACTGCTTTAAAGTAAGCCGTTCACATGCCTGAAGGCCATGACTAAAATTTCCAGTATCCATGACAACAAACAAAGGTCTTGTAGTATCCAATCCTATGAATATATCGCAAGTGTTCATTAACAGCACCACACCAAATGTGTGTTCATTTTTTAGCTTGTTGCAAGAAATCAAACTCTTAACCCTAGAGAAAATATTTCAATTAATTTGCATGCTTCAAGGGTTCAAAATCATTTATTGTGACAAAGAAACAGTCTTTTCAGCTCCGGCTACTTTCGCCACAGTGATAGAGCAATAGCTCTCCCAGAGGAAGAGGCAGAAAGGAGCGAAGGAGGCTCATAAGGTCCGGGGCTATTAAAAGTAAATTCTCTGCATTAGTTAAGTGGGATCCAAACAAACTCAACCATGTGAAAATAAATTGAAACAGGGAGGCACCACAGCAGAAGAACTAAAGCCAAAGCCATGTTTATATCACGTTTCCTTTTAGGAATAAATATTTAAAGTCAAAACTCATTAAGACACTTCACCAATACTTTGTTTTGGTATCTGTGGGCAAAGATTTAGAATAGAGAGCAAAGCTAAATCATCACTAATGGGATTCTTAAGGTAGGCGTCTGGACTAAATGTTTTAGTATGCACTTTCCAGTTTGAGCTACCATCCAAATCTCTCAAGAGAGCAATGAGACACTGGCAGTTTCGGATAACAAGCTTCTTGATCTGTGGTCTTTACACTACAGTTATTCCACAGCCAGATGTCTGACTTCCTCTGGGTTACGACAGACCGCAGTGGGATTAACATCAATTAGCCACAAAACAAAAAATGTCAACAGAGAGGAAAATCAGTCCTTTATGGTATAAACATAAAAAATCACTTTGGGGCAGAATTCAATTTAAACCAGCGGATGATTTCTCATATATACAGTAAGTGGAAAATAGAGGACAAGCACAGCAAGTGTCTATTGTTTCTATGTGCTCATACCTCTGAATCTTCACTGTGGAGCCCCAGCTGAAGGACAGCACTGGGAGACTTCAATCTGGCCTGGCTGGACTGGGCCATCTGCAGGTTCAGCTGCCAGCCGACATACTCCAGCTGCATCACACATAGGGAGCCAGGTTTTAGTATAACATTATCATTGTACACATTATATTGACTTTAAAAGACTGTAAGACAACCTTTACTTTTTGATAGTGTGTGTGTGAACATGAATTAGTATTTATGTTAAATGTTAAGTTAAATGTTTTCTTTGTAACTTTGCATTAGATATATAAAGCGCTGCAGCTTCTTATTAAATAAGGAAAATTTATGAAAAATAAGTCATCATAAAGTGAAATAATAATTTCATGTTAAAATTCGTATTGAAATAAAATATATAACATTTTCAACCTTTACCCAAATTAAAACAAATTCTCTTGTAATGATGTAAAGCAGGGCCATTCAACAGCTGCAGATGTGTTGAAACCAAGTTGAATAGTCCTGATGTAAAGAGCTTATTTAGCTGGTGACAATTTGACACACATGACATGTGACAACAGAGTTCAGGCATTACTGATATGGATTAAATTGCTTTTACAATGCACAAGATTTTGATTCTTTGCTAGTTAAGTCAGAAAATATTATATAAACGGATTATATATTATCACATCAGTGATTGCTGTTATGATGAAGATTAACTGCTGGTTACTGTCACATATATAGGCGTCTGACTGCAAACATCACTTAATCTAAATTTACATGCTTCCTACAAATCCAAATATGGGAATCTGCAGGTCCATGTGATGCTGAAGTCTCACAGAAACCTTGTAGCGTCTCCCTACACCAGTCTCTCCAACAACATACCTGCCACAGTGATTTACTGAGAGACACTTCATCAGTCAGCTGTAGCAGTGAGATAGATTAGCTGCACTGAGTCAAGGTAGGGCACTTAAGTGTTTTACGATCCCGACAGAGGCCATAATAATAAAACATGTTTGAATTACTGGGCTTAGATGCTTCCACATCAGTGGACAGTTGTGTGGTAGGAAAAGGCTTGACCACATTATTCATAACTGGAAGATCACAACTTCATTATGATCCTTATTTGAATTTACTGAAAGTGAAACAAGTTAACATGAAAAAACCTTTGTTTGCATACAGGTAAATCTAAGGCTTTCTGATCCTACTGAGCTGCCTTATCCACATGGGCAAGAGATTATTTTGGAAAACCTTTATCAGGTCCAACATTGTGGAGGTGCATTCACAAATTCTGCCTCATTTACAACGACCTCATTTACGTTGCACATCTACCACCAAGCAAGTGGCTGCCTGCCATTAGTGGCACATTTGAATCACAATAGGGGCTCCTCAGCCACCAAATTCCACGGCAGGGGATCAAATGATCCCTCCTCAGTTCTTCAAGTAAGTGCCCGAAACTTCAGTCCTGCCAGTGTAAAAGAAGCCTGGTAACCCTGTCCAGAGGCAGTGTGACTTCTCTGGGCTCAGAGGTGTCTGGAAAGGACAATCACACAGTGAAAATGTGGACAGTAGTCAGACAAGTCAACATTAAAGACCTTGTTAAAAAGAAATGGACGATATGAGCTCCAGGCCAAGAGACAAAGACAGCCATCCAGACTGTTATCAGCAGTTATCAAACCAAAAAGACAGAGTCTGGGATGATATGGGACTTTATAAATGCCCTTGGCAATAATTGTTTACACTTCTGCTATCCATCCATCCATTTTCTGTATCTACTTTATCCAATTTAAGGCTCACACAGGGGCAGTAGCCTTTCCCAGCTGTCACAGGACGAGAGGCCAAGTGCACCCTGGAAGGCTGACTGGGCCAACACCGACAAACATCACTTCACATTCACTCCGTGTGTTAATTTAGAACCTCTCATTCATCTGACAACTTTATGGTACACTTCTCTGACCGCAAATTAATGAAGAAAACAACAGTGAGACTTCACAGCAGCAACATCCCCTTAGGACGACATCTTTCCTAGAGAGACGTGATGCTTTTTTTTTTTTTAACGAGACGATGCAAAACCTCTTCCTGCTCACACACAAAGGCATGGCTGTAGAGAAGAAGCCTATAAAGCCACCTGACTTCCTTTATCGTTTGGTGTCTTCAAAGCCATAAAAATAGAAGTAGAGATGCAAGATATCAGCATGATAAATATCGACTTCACAATTAAATATCAAATAGCAGTTATTTCACAGACATAATTAACTGATATAATAACAACAACAACAGGTACTGGAAAACACAATCAAAGTTTGATTAATACTGGAGTTCTTCAAACTTCACACATCTTCATCGGCTAGAATTTAATCATTTCAACATAGTGTGTATATTACAAATAACATTAAACTGGCTCGACAAAAGCAACAATATCTTGATTGCAGTGTCACTGATAATAAATATATATATATTATAATAATAATAAAATAAAAAATAAATAAAAATACAACATTATTAAATCAACTATGTCATTGGATAATAAAGATTGATTTAATTACCTACAAGAGTAAAGTAAGTAAAAATAAACAAGCAGTTTATTTCCTGATTTATTGAATGATAAATATCTGTTTTTTAAAAAAAAAGGTCATTGATAAAAATTATCACTCAGACCTCACAATTATTAAACAACAAAAAATTATTCTCTTTAAAAAGAAAAACGGTGGACATCAAAATCCACACAGTAAACTGCTTTCTCACAGTCAGATGGCCTCTAAAGAATCAGTGCCTGTCACTGCTTTCCACTTACAAACTAATGGGTGTGTGTGTGTGTGTGTGTGTGTGACTTATAAGGAACAACCAGGTGACACATCTGAATATATGACAGCAACACAAGCTTCCCCATAATGTAATCATGCTGCTTTTTTACTCCGTTAGATCTTTCCTCAAAGGAATCCTGTTTGAAGTGTCATTTTTAAATCAAGTTACAGACACAAAAAGCTTAAAAATGTATGTTACAACTCGTGTTAGCTTTGACAAAACAACATCCACAGCTAGAGAGAATTCACCCAGAAGCAGGTCAGTTCTGACATGGGCAATCCCATTTTGTTCTCTGAAATTGGTATCACATGACTGTTACAGTATGCATGAGGTATCAGTGTATGGATGTGTTGTATAACTCATTGGTCAAGATGTCTTTTTCCCCTTGTGTAAAACAAAATAGTGTGTGTGCTCATCATAATGTCCCTAAAATGCGCTCTCATTGTGGATGTGCTTCAAGTGCGCACCCCAAAGATGTCCCAATGCGTGCATCCAGCAAAATTGACCCTCCACATCTATAAAATTCCATAATCATGAAAATTGAGCCTAAATACTCCAAAACGTCCGCAGCACAGGGGTCTCTGGTACAGCCAATCAGTTAATAATAATATGTTAATGAGGTTCACCTTCTTAGGGGCAAAGATGTTACGCTTTAGTTTCTCCACCAGCTCAGATCCAGCAGTGGCCCAAGTCTGAGAAAAAACCTCAGCCTTTTCCGGACTCAGATGTATCACCTCTAGCTGCTGCTGCAGAGAGGCTGGCTTTATGTTATGATATACTGCCTGGAGGTGAGCAGAGGACAGAATAAGATTAAAAACCATAAGTAGATCTATTGTAAAGCAGTAACCAGTACTATCAATACAACTAATGTAATCAAACATTAGAGACGTGCAACAATTCACAATACAATAGTGCCTCCTGCTGGAGAAATGGAGTCATTACAATATTAAAACGGTACTGACATATTTTTCATTTTTAAATCCATCCTTTCATTTTCTACTGTTTATACAGAGTCGGGTCGCAGAGGCAGCAGCAGAAAGAGTGATTCCCAGACTTCCCTTCTCACAGCCACATTTGCCAGCTCATCGGGGGGAATCCAGAGGCGTTATGAGGCCAAACGAGAGATTTTCTTTTGTGATTTTGTGATCACATATTCTTAAAAAGAATGTAGCGCTTCATCTATTTCAGTTTTGTCCACTACTCTAAATAAACAGACATTTCTTCATTTATATATTAGCAACTTATCAATCTGATCTGACTCTTTACTTTTCTTTGCAAACTTTTTTTTGTCTCATCTACAAATAATGCCGATACCATAAGAGTGCTTAATAAATTATTTATTTAAAAAAACTACAAACTAGCAAATGTAGCACTTCAGTTATAGTATGAAACCATTCTAATAACATCGCTGAGGATGTGGGTCTGTCACCTGCTCTAATATGAAGGCAGTTATTTCCACAACTAAATGGAGAGCATTTTTATCCAGTGAGAGAGCAGCCTGGAGTTTTTCCTCTTCTTCTTCACTGAACGTTCGCTCTCCCTGCAAAGAAAGGTCACTCTGTTAATGTGAAAAGAACCATTTAATACCTACAAATTTGACTAAAGTCAAATAGAAGAAAGCTAAATTATTAAAAGTTGCTCTTTATCTCTCAGTATTAGCTTTAAAACTTTGGGGAGGGGCATTGAAGTCAGTGTGATTTATCAAAAATGCAAGAAATACAGGCAACAACAATTAAACATTTTAGCTGCATTTTTAAAAGCATGTTTGCAATAATGCTCAAACTAAGGTATTTATATGCTCATTAAATACTTTAACTGTTAAACCCAAACAAGGCCATGCAAATGTATTCATTATATACATAAGACAACACAATGTGCTGTTTGTGATAGTAAAAGAACCAACAAGAGACAAAATACTTTGAGTTACATATTATACAGATGTCAATGGAAAATACATAATAATCATCATCATCATTAAAGAGAATATAGATTTAGAAAAAAAAGAAAACTTTTAAGAACCACTTGAAGTTTTCTGGTATTTTGTTCCAGAAAATACAAAGAATTCAAACTAAATTACTCTCCTTGTTGAATTTCAACTCCAAAAGCTAAACCGATCTTTGATTATTACAAATACAGGTATCAGAAACACTGGCTGACATTCAAATGGTCTTAGTCGGACTCTGGAATATCATCTGAATCACAGAATAGATGCTTTAGTAGCGCTGTAATCTTCACAGGTTATAAGACACCCTCATCTTTATGAACAAAGTTCAAACTCCCGGTAATTTGTCGGGACACTATGCAGAGGTCATACCTTCAGATGAAGTTTCTGTGTGATGCGGGAGATGAGTCTAGTGAACTTGTTCACATCAATCGAATTGATGAAAGTCACTGCTTCTTTAATGCTGTTCACAAAGTAAAAAAGTGTTAATGACAATGATATAGCAATTGTTCATTTTTCTTTCTGAGTTAAGAAACAGAATCAGAGTTTAAAGCTCAAGTTTATGTTGCTTTATGAAGTAAAATTCAAAGGGAACCTCTGTACACTGTGCTACTGTTATACAACCAAAGCAGCAGGTTCATTAGGGTAGCACAAGTTTACAAAGTCTCTAAAAAGATTAGGCAAACAAATTGAGCTAAAGGCTACTGCACAGTCAAACTAGCTTTTTATCATATGCCTGAGACTGTATCTGTTAGTGTCTATGCCATCATTTCACTAGCTGTGTATAAATGGACATAGAAGATCTGCTGTGTTTAAAACTATTTGCTCTAAAGCAGGATGAATATAAGGCCCAGTCTTTGCATGTTTTTATTGTAGGTAAATGAATACATTTCCCACTTTCTTCAGTTCTAATTATTACTTGCCTATCAACATTATTTCAGGCAATACAAGTGACAACCTTGAATAAAAATAGTGTTACAGTAAAGTATCCCGTTAAAAGAGCCATTAATTTAGTTACTTATCATTACAGACTAACCTTTTTTAGGCAAATACAACATTTATACTCAAAAACAAATATGCATTTTACTGTGTTTTTGTTAATGGTTGGATAAAATTATCACTTGTTCAAACTAGTAAAAAAACATCTTTTGACTTTTAGCTGCTCATGCACAGCTAAACATTTACCTCCATCTAAATCATATCCTCTGCACCCTCTATATACTGTACTATAATATGGGTCTTCAAGTCCTCTTTCACTACATCCACGCATTTTCTCTGCAGCTTTCTGTCTGGTAATTTAAAACTTCATCCTACCAAAACTCATAATTAATCTTTATTACCTCCAGTTTCATCTCCTGTCTTTATCTCTGGGTCTCTGTCTTCAACCCATCACTGGTCTCACCACAGTCTTTCTACTCATTCCTGCTAATACTCTTTCATCACATCACTACTGAAACGTCGTGACCACCTGCTTGTACACGTTTAAACGTTTTTATACACCCCGTTGCTGTAGATTAAATCTTTTGTTTTTACAGAAAATCAGTTTTAAAATAAATAACCCTCAAGTTTCAGTACAACCTACAGAGTCAATCATGAGTACATGCTAATGTTAGCACAAGAGAATAGTCATGTTATTATAAAGAGCACTAGTTTTATTATCATCATAATCAATAAAAATATACATGCAAGTTAAATTAGTCAATACAGAAATAATGAACTAATAAAAACAACGTCGGCGTACAGGATGCTACAGGTAAAAAGGTTAGCTATAGCTTAAAAAGGGGCAATAAACAATAGTTCATAGGTTTAATAGACACGGTCCCACCTTTGTGTTTCTTTAATGATATTAGACATTGTTCTTGTTTCTTTTTCAAGTTAAAAGTTAAGTGTCACAGCGGTTGCAGCATTCTCACTGTTGTTTCTTCTTCCTGTTATCACAAGACGGATCACATGACAGTCAAAGCTGCGCATGTGCAGTGCAGAACCCGTTACGGCAGCCGGCAGAGGACATAACAGAACAAAGCATTTATTTGCCAAATAAAAATAAATGCATTCATTCAAAAACAAAAATCAAATGAGCTGACATTAATTTTGTACATACATAATGGACTTTCCTCAATATGCACTGCAGCCACTATAGTAAGAGTTGGACAAAACCTGACCCCAAGAAGAAGATGCACAGGACTGGACATTTCACAACATACTGATCCAGAATAATTTCTGAATTGAACAACAAAAATTGAACTATGGATGTAATATAAAAACTTTTGACTTATGACAATTAGAGGTGTATAGTTTAGGTGCCATAAGGTAAAAGTCCTGCCATGTGTTTGCATGTGCATTTAGAACAGGTGTTTTCACTTACAGGCTCGTTTACCTGTGCTCATTGAATTAAGCTCATTTGGTGACTGGTTGGAACAGCTGCCGGACAGGATTTCTACTTTCTAAATCAGGAATGTATATCTCTGGCAATAGCAAATTCTTATCACCATTTCATTGCATGAGTTGTATTTAAAAAAAATCACAATGCAAGAAATTAAACTGAAATGTGAATACATCCCATGTGCCAACCAACACAACCTTACCAGTTTCCCATGAATCCATTTTTTGAAGCAGCAAGCAGTCTCCAAAATCCTGCCTAAAGAGGTGTGTTGTCATTTTGTTCAATAAATCTGGTTTTGAACAGGAAAAAAAATTAAATAATTTTAAAAAGGGTGACAAAGTGAGGTCACACCATTATGTTGCTTTCAGTGAAGCTTATCTTGGCTTACTATTAAACAGTGGAGTAAATAGAAACAAGCATCTACACTAATAAGCTTTTCACACAAGTAGAAGCATTGAATAATGTATTCAGTAAATTTGCTTAAAATCATTTGGTTTATTTGGTAAATAAAATAATTTTGGAATGAAAATATAAAATATTCACAGAATTAATGTCCAACTACTCATTTACATAAATCTGCTCACTAGCTTATCCATTGCACTACGACTGAACACTTAACTGTTTAAGCCTGATCGGCTCTTATACAGCATGAAAAACAACATTACTACTTTTCACATCTTTTACATCCCTTCTCCCACACGTCTGAATCCAATCGCTACGTTCCCTCTTCTGGATGTCAACCAGCCCTGCAGAGAACTAACAAGCCATTTATTTGATTCAGGTGTGTTGGACAAAAGTTGCAAGTAAAAGTTGCAGGATAAATCTTGGGCAGCCCTAGTTTAGGCCCTAGTTTAGACTTTAATGTGACCAAAACCATATTTTAGTTCAAACAATGTCATTTTGTTGCTGACAAAGTGATAAAAGGAACCACAGTCTTGTGCTGTCAAATAGAGAAAAACAGCAAGAACAGGTAGACATTTCACATTTCTCTTCAGTTTTATTGCAATTTACTCCAGCAATAGAACAGGAACTTTTTTGACACTAGGAATAAATGCTCTGAGGTTCCTAGATGCCTGTAAATACCAATCGTGTAATTGTAATCTGAAATGACAACGTATTACTAAATGATATGTCCCCACCTACCATGGCTCCAACTCCAACGCACATGCCTGCTTCAACTCAACTGGTTCCGTAACCACACCTGCACACCATAACTAAAAAACTACAGCTCTACGACACAGCCTGCTCAGGTTTGAATTCAGATTATGGACCCTGTGTTATAGGTCCTTCACTGCGTTCTCTGACCTCGTTTCTAAAACTATAAAATATTATAGTTGAAATAATCAAAAACACTTAGTTTTGACAGTTTATTGTTGAAAAAGGAGGAAAAAAATCATGCACAGATGAGAGAAATATTTGAAAAGACATGAAGAAAAAATCTTTAAAATATTTTGCATACAAATAAAGAAAAAATAAAGTAATTTCAGCATATATATGTTTGTCACAGCATACAGTATGTGTAATGTCATATAATAATATTGTCATTTAGCATTTAACACTGTAGCAGACACGTTCCAATTTACAAACTAAAATTGTTTTATTATTTCATTTTCACCTTTGCATCTGCAGGCCTGGAATAACCCCCACAATAAGGCTGCCCGACAATGTCACTACCTTCCAAACCTTTTTCTTTTACGTAAACAACAGTCTAAATGAAGCCATTTAACTTACAAACCACCACAGATCTGTGATGGAGGAGCTGAATGTTACGAACCTGCTTCCAGGGAGGCAGAAGGAATGTACCACTGATAAATAAATATTTCATTGCTCCTTCAATAAGAAAACATCAATAAACATTATTTTAATATGAAAACAAAAGAAATAACACCAAAGCAAGGAGTGTCAGATCACACAGTAACCTTCAAGATGCAGAGTGTTGATAAAAGTTAGTAATTTGAGGTTTCAGTAAACGGATTGCATCACAGTAAACATTGGTTGACAGCTGCAGCTTCGATCTCACTGCCACTATTTGAAGGAGGGTAAATTTGGCACTTTTATGCTGATGTCACCAATGTTGATGTTTCTGGGCATTTCCGGGAGGTTCATGTTCTTTACAGCTGATACGGCACGAGCAGGTGCTCCTGCAATACCGGCCTGTGCATACACACAAACAGACACACACACACAAAACACACACAGAAGGGTTGATAAGATACAAGCCAGTGAAGCTAAAAACATGCTGTACACTAGAAGACACAATGAATATATTTATATATACACACGCACACACACACAATGCTAAACAGAGAACTGGACGAAAAACTGCTGACAAAATGCAAAAGCACTGAGACAGACAACATGTGCAAATGTATATTCAGATGCCTTTACAGCTTCATATGCACATGCATTATTTGTTTCTACAATGATGAACATCACAACCAGAGCCAATTGAAGGGCAACTGTGAGGACAAACTGTACTAGACTATTCATTCTCCACTTCTGATGTACTAAAAAAAAGTACAGGGTATTTATCGGGTGGACAAAAGGCAGCATTGCTCGAGAAGTGGACCCGCCGGACCCTTGAGGACCGATAAGGGTAAAAATGCAAGCAGAGAATTGGGTAAAGCAGAAAAATGGATTCGGATATGTAGACGGGAATGATGTTTAGGTAGATAGGTGTGTATAGAATTTGTGCTTTAGCCATAATAATACAGGGGATACTGTACCTCTAAGTGGGTCCAGCTGCTTCTGGAGCGTCTACACATTAGCTACCATTTTTCTGTCTAAATACACATTTATGAATAGAGGAATATGAGTACTGTGCCATGTACAAATTTGCTGTGTTAATTACTGATGATATGAGGAGGTTGTAAGCCTGTTGGTGCTAAGCTAAAATGAGAGGTCTGCTCTAGGGGACAGAGGAGGTAGGACACTCTAATACAGTGAGTCTCAATGTCAAACACATGCAAGATTCTGTTTTTATGGAAATGTTCACGGCAGCTTTTCTAGAGCAATTTAAACAGTGGTAAAGACTCAGTCTCGTGGTCTTAAGTGTCAGCAGACATTTGAGAATAACTGCGGTTAGAGAGCCTCCAATGAATCTTTAGCAGACAGACCCAAAAATGACCTAAAACTCACAGTTCTAACATGTTTATTGCCTATATTAGATATGCATTGAAATGAGCATCCTTGTAAAGCAGAGTGATACAAAGTATGTCTGGCATGTAGATTTACACACCTCCCCACCCCCCCTTTTTTTTACAAGGTTATTTCAATGCGCCGTTTGTCTGAAGGGGACTCCTTCCTCTGCCAGGAATCAAGGAGACTGGTGTTAGATGGGAGTCGTGTCGTTAAACTAGAGGAATGCTGATGCAGCACATGGTCTCAGTCTTGAGATTTTTTTTTTCTCCTTTGCAGCAGGCCACCTAAAAACCTGCATGCTCGGGCCATTGTAGTGGGATTTGAAACTAATGGTGCACGACTGAACACAAATATTGTGATTTGTTTGGCCATCATGTCTACAGTTAATATTTTTTCCTATGCATTTTTTTTAAATGAACGCAAAAGGACAAAACCGTAGCTGCTGATCAGTCAGCAGTGGCCTCAACGGGGCTCCAAATCCTTCTGCATGTAGGATTGTAGCTGATATAAAGTTGTTCTGAGGAAGATTTTACTTCTCTGTCAGATTACATCACTAATAACAGACAGGCTTGATAGTTTCCCAGGTAAGTGAGCTGGTTTCCCTTAAATGGTTTCATTTAAGGAGGCTGTTCCATATTATCAAGCAGGTCTCGGTTCCATGTAGTGAGGGGGAAAAGAGGAACCTTTCAACAAATGATAAGTGTGAAATACTGCAAAGCCTCGTGAAAGCGATGAAGACACTGGCCATTTCACTAAGACTTAAGTAAGCTCATCATACGGTTAAACAATGTGCTACTTAGATTTGTTCAGATGAAGGCAGGTTGAAAAAAGTCTCTGCAATGTATTAAGAGAGAAGGTGTTAAATCCTGAGGATGAGGAGCAAGCAGGTATTTGAAGCTGCTTGTGTTAATGGAATTCATAGAGCACCTCCATGCAGGATACTCCACTGGCTGCATTTCTGCCACTCTTAACAGATGTTCAGCTAAATTTGCAGTGGGCAAAGAAATACACAAAGACTAACTATGAAACGGTTTTCTCTGGAAGTGCCTGGTGGATGGCCATTGTGTTCCAAAAAGGTTTGGAAGTTGGAAGGTTATTAATACTGGAACAATGGGAAGGAAGATGATGCACTCCTTTAAGGTTTTCTGTAAAATACGTAGAGTTCCTGTCATGTTAACAAAGGAAGAATCACATCTTCTGCAGAGGCAAGACAAAGCACCATCTCATGCTGCTAAACATACGGTAGTTTAAATCTCTGGCCGTTATAGACATAAAAGAAGAAAAGCTCATGGTTTGGTAATGAGCATTCACTGACCTCAGCCCATGGGGCATCCTTAAGCCAGAAACCGTAACTTTGGGAGGAAATGTATCCATCCTCAAGTAAAATCCTGGTGGAAACTATTCATTGACTACCAAGTTCAACGGATGACAGAGATGTCATGGTGATAGCGTGATCTGTACAATGTTCTGTTTTTACCTTGCTCCTGTCTGACACATGCAACGTTACAAATTTAGCGACCTACTGTAACGGATGGTCTTACTTTTCCCAAGTATTTCTGTTATTTTGTCCATCTTCTACAGCATCACCACAGTAAATGCACTGTGCTCAGGAGAAGTCCATATTTTTGGGTCTGCCGTGAAAGATTCTCGCTGCATGTTAGTGACATCAGTCTAATATTACATGTGAAGAGACTCAAAAGGGGGAAGTCAGCTTCAGTTAAGGTGACAGCATTTGTTTGGAAATTTAGCAGTACCTGTGTCTACCTGTCCTGCCTGGTAGACTGAAAGATAAACGTCTGTAAAGAGAGAGAAGAATGGAAAGAACTGGACAGGGTCAGGAAAAAGAGGAATGAGGAATGTTAAAGCAGATTAAAGTAATTACAGTTTTTTTTCTCCACAGAAAGTGACAGGACCCATCATACACCATGTCTGTGAACTCAAAGTGATTGTTAACATTACTGGATTCAGTTTAATAAGACTAATGCTGCTTAGTCATTGGTTATCTGAAGGAAGAACAGCTCCTTACTTGTTCGCCAGACACCGTCTCATAAATGAACAGTGTCGGTTCTGATCAGCATCAGTGTGAAAAACAAACTGTGGTCTATGATCGGTCCAAGAGTGAAGAGACAGAGCAGCTTCGATGATAGAACAGTAAAAGATTCTGCATAAAAAAAAGTCAAACATGAATCATCAGTCTAGTTAAAGCAGACAATGCAGCTCAGATTAGGGCTAAATTATACTTTAAGGCTTCACAATTCTCTCATTGCAACACGTCACTTTATTATTTGGGGCTTAGAAAATACAATAAATTTGTGACAGTCAGCATTTCTCATTTTAAACTAAACAAAGCCAAATCATCAGTGCAGTTAAGCTTGTGGACAATTAGATGGTAAATATCCATATTGAACAGAACTAAATGTTGAAATTGTCCCTGGCTGTCTGATTAAAGCTTTAAAATAAATGAATAAATGTTTATCTGTAGGCAGAAGCTCTATGGAATACACAGCAATGCATTTGCTTACAGAAAAGACCTTTAAGATGTTTAAAAAGCACTTACTAAACACACCAATAGGAAGTAAAATGTATATATTCCTTAAATAATGAGCATTTCTGTGTGTGTCAGATTTAAAGGACATGGGAGATTTAATGGTCACAGATCGTAGCTGTGCTTTAGACAATAGGATAGTTAAGTTTGTGCAAGAAATGATGCGTACCATTCTACATTTAATGTGCGTTTACAGTATAGAACATGTCGAGTCTTAACCTGCAATGAGAGCAGCGCAGTAGCGAGAGAAAAGGCCGAAAAAGAGCACAAACACTCGAGAGGGAGCATCCACAAAGTCACTGGAGAGTAGCATGCAGGGTGCAGCATACACACATGCCTGCATACTGTGCACAATACTTCAGAGAGGCTGGAGGTACAAGCGAGTCATACATACACTGCAGCGGCAGGGACACACTTACCTCAGACTTCTCCATCTTGTTCTGGGCGTCCACCTGTGTGATGATTTCGTTCATGTTGGTCTCCAGGACCATCCCACCCATAACCATCTCTGCTAGAATGTTGTGGACCTGAGAACAATGCAGTTTGTTGAATCACGAGCGGGAGCTTCAGTATTCAGTAAGTTCAGCATTCAGCATGGAGTTCTGCAAGTCTTATCCACACTTTGATGCTACAAACCAGTTGTTGTGGGGGAATCTGGACTCATTACTGAGCACAGAGTTCCTCCACATGTTTAGGGTGCGGTGCACATTTAGTAAACATCAGCACAACAAGCTTGCAGATGAAGGGGAAATAAATGGAGGTCTTCTGGCAGTGCCATGAGACCAGAGATCAGCTGTGTGTAGTCTGCTCTGGATTGTCTGGGTAGAGTGCAACCAGTCAGACTGACCTGCAAACCTTGGCTTTAAATCTGTAGGAGACCATCTCCAGTTCTAAAGGACAGTATGAGGAATCTGTCTTCTTTTTGGGAAGCCCACTTTGCAGCCTGTATCGACATTCCCAGTAACACTGAACTTTAATTTAGAAGACAGTAGTAGGGCACACTCTAAAAGAGGCTGCAACTTGATTTTGCAAAGCACCAGCTTAAAGCTGCCCTTTGACACACTGGTCCTGTCCAGATCAGTCATATGTGGCATGCTGAATGCTGTAGCAGGGTCCTTGTCAGCACCCACGGTGCCAGGTACCAGTAGCTCAAAACAACAATGAGCAGAATGAGTCGTTTATGGTTGTTAGGCATAGACATGGGAGATTTAGTCATGAAAAGTGTGGTGCTGCAAACCAAAATTAGGATGGTGGAAGGCTGTGAGGCTGCCAGGAACACACAGGCTTTTTTTCCTTATAGTAGCAAGGATGTTAATGTGCTAGTGGGGATGTGAGGAAACGGTTCAGTTTCCAGTTAAACTCCATCTTTTAGTGCATTTTTTAAACTTAAGTTAATCAACTCATACCTCAGTGTTATATTTCTACAGTCTAAAAACTGTTTAATTAAATTATTCAGTTCAGAAATGTGCTCTAGAGCAGGGGTCTCCAACTCCGGTCCTCAAGAGCTACCATCCTGCAGGTTTTAGTGTTTTCCTGGTGAGACTTAAATAAAATGCAAAAAGTTCTCTACCAATTTGTTCTGCACCTGCTTGTTAAGGAGCCAATGATTTAGGTCAGGTGTGTTGCACTGCGGAAACACTAAAACCTGCAGGTAGGTAGCTCTCGAGGACCGGAGTTGGAGACCCCTGCTCTAGAGGTATGCTGGCCATTATTAGCAAGAGCCCTTCACTGGGAGGGTTAAATGATGATGATGATGATACTGCTTCTGAACCGCCTGACACGTTGTTTGTTTGGTGCAGTTTGGTGTGGCTGCAGTAAGAGAAGCTAACAGAATTCAAGTCAACCCTTAGAATATGATAGTTAACATAGAGAATAAACAGAACATGAGATAATTTAATAATCTCCTAATTAATTAATTTAGCTGTTCATAACAACAATAATATCCCTGCAGTTATACGTGTCTGACCACATTACGGGTCATCAGATAAGCACATTATTATATCAGACAACAATGATGAAGCAAAATTATATCCATGTCATAAAGATCGAGGAAATGTCTAGGTTCCAAAAAGATGTTACATCACGTCAGGTTAGAGGAAAAAACCCTACCTTGTCTACGTGGAAAATTAAGTCAAGCTCACAGACATTCTCAAAGCATTTGTCCAGCGTTTCCACAAATACCTGAAAAAAAGACATAAAAAAACACAGTAACACCAAAACAAATCAAGACATTTAATGAAATAAAACACAGGAAATGACACTCTGGGTTTTACCTGGATCAAATCTAAAATGCCTAGTTCGCTCTCTGAAGAGTCGACACAAAACACAAAGTAAAGCGTGGCGTAGTGTCTGTAGATCAGCTTGTAGTCCGATCCTCCGATCAACCTGAAAGCCAGGGGACAGGAAAGTTTACAGCTGCACCATCAAACATTTCCTACTGTACTTTAGTCTCAGGTTTTATCTTCCTCCTGGAAATGGACACGAAGATGGAGAAGTTCATCAGGAAACACTAAACCGAGCCACTGATATGATGAGCATGAAGCAAACATGTTGACAGAGATGAAGCAGGTGAGAAACACCATGACGTGTGCATTTATGACGGAAAAGATAAGCAGTGCTTATGAAAGTCTGCTGATGTGGTTGATAAGAAATCAGTGGCCTTATTTCTGTTACTACAGGAAGCATCACATCCTGCAGATATCGCCAATTACTGCATTATTATCTGTGTTATTTTTATATTTATCAGATTTGTTTTTTGATTGTAGTCTGGTTTAGTAAGAAGGTGTGTTATAGTGTGTAAAAAAAACCAGCAGGAGTGAGATAAGATGGAAATCCAGAAAGGAAAACAATACACTGCTCCCTCTTTGCTCTTTCATGAATGATAGATGGCTGCTGCTATCAATTTCCATGCATAAACCCCTCGGCACTCCCTTTATTGAGTAAAAACAATTCATGTAATGTTCCAACACAGCAAACGATCTACAGGAACATGCATTCGGCTTACTTACATTCCTCCTTCTAGGAAATTGCAGACATTTTCGTCTCTTTTTGAGACCAAATGGAAGGTTTCCCTAATGATCTGTTGCTCTATGTCTTCATTCTGTGGGAACAATGAGAAGACAAAAGCTCTCAGAGACCAGATTATAGGAAACAATGTGTTATTTATGGACCCAACTGTCGATAGAGTCATACGCAGGGTTTTCTACAGCTAGAGGCCACAACGCTGAACTATAAACATGTTTCTTTTAAAACCTTTAATATCTTTAGGCACAATTGAACTTGGACGTCTGTATTTGATTAATCTTTGTCCTTAATCATGTTTTATGTGATATAAATACTAATAAAACTGTTTAATATTCTGGACAAAGCTTCTAAAAGCATTTTAATTAATAAAAGAATGTAAAAACAAACCAGCATCACCAGGGCGCTCTCTGGTTTTTTCAAAAGGTCATGAGCACAAGGAGAAAAAGAAGGATGACCACTATGCAGCTGGCTGGAAGGCTAAACTGGTCATGTGACACATAGCATGAGACCAGGAGCATTAACAGTACTCATGGCTTACTGGTACAAACAAGCCCAGCAGTGAAACTGAACTGCTTCACTTTTAGTTGAGATGCCTCTGGCGTTCGGGGCTTGAACAAACTCCATATCTGGAGCCCTGCAACAATGTCCTCTCTTTGATTCAGAGCAAGATTTTTAATGCATTGCAAACTAATAAAAATGCATATTTATTTTTCACACAGTCTTGTGACAAGACCCAGTTCAGTCCATAGCAGCTATTCAATGCAGTATGAAAGGCATTTAAATCAGAGCAGAGTGAAATTATTCATTATGGTTTGCATAATGTGTGCCTTTATGAGGCCAAATCATTAAGTCTACCTCCAATTAGAAAGCACATTTTATCAGAATTTCCCAGTGTAAGTATTTCACTTTCTTCTTGCTGATTATCACCAGGATGTTTTGGCTTTATGTCGTAGCCTGAAGGCCAACTTTAGTTAAACAGGCCCAGCAATGCCTTCTTAACTCTGCCACTAAACACACGTGCACACACACACACACACACAAAACTCTCATAGTAAAAACACCTGTCTGAGCAGTCTCCAGCCCAAAACACATTTTACATTTAAAATAAACTAAACATAGTGTTCACAGCTCACAACTCTGTGTGAAATTATATCCTGCCAGCCAGAAAGCCAATACCTCGGCTTCTAGTATAACAGATGCCGGCTACGTACACTCCCTTCCCCTGTAATGAAATTCATTACTATACCTCTTCCAGAGAAGCAAACAAACTCTCAAAAAATAAGGTTAGGCAATACTTAAAACTAAAATATACGAGTATGGTGAATTACTTAAAATGTAATCTGTTTAAGCCATTTAAAGGTGAAAGTGTCACAATTTCCTAAACTTGGTTTTGTCTGATTAATGGCTTGCTTTACTCTTATGTGCAGATGTGCAAACACACTGTTTGCTTTGTGTCAACACCTGGTCTGCACATATATCAACAGGTTTTTTTACCACTCTGAGTTGACAGGTTCCTGCACAGGTAAGGTACAATAACCAGCGAGGGGTGGGGGGTGCAAAGAGCCAGCTTTCATCCCTTGTAGGAGCAATTTGCACATATCAGCTGTAAAACTAAAAAAATAAATAAATAAAGAGAAGGAAAGCTTGTAGGATGCAACATGATATATCCAGCATTTACTGTTAATACAAATAATTGATCAGCATGTCTACTCTCATGAGAACTGGATCAGATGTGTGGTTGGGACTGTGTGTCTGCATGTTGTTATTGTAACACCAGCTATAATAAAAGGATAACACCGCGTGAGATACAAATCCAATTATGAGAAGCATTCAGAGCAGATTGTCCAGCATTACATAAGCTGTCATTTATCATCAGCATGTTCAGAGAAAGCACACTACACTCGCCTGGCACCAGTTGTGTTGAAAGGTTGAGCACGAGACACTCGCACGAGCGTCATTAAAGTCATGGGACACGTTCAACTCACTACACCTAACCTGAATTAAAACCCTTTTCACACAGGCTCAGCTGGAATAACCTCACTCTGGCTTGCACATGTTGAATTATTTATATTTTTAAAGAACCAAGCGGATTATTCGTGCGTAACAGCAGCTACATCACTAAAATAAACAGACTCCCATTCAAACAGCCTGCCACACTGTTACATTAGTGTCCACTAATACCCTCTGAACAAGTAAACTTTAAGTATTTTCATTATAAATCTTCCTTCCCCTCTATTTTTGGGCATTTAAATTCAGAGTAAAATGTGGGGAGGAGATAAGAAAAGTGATTAAAACTCACATAGTGCTCGTAGAATTTAGAAAGCCTTGGTTTCCCGTGGTTGTTGAATATTAAAATGGCTTTTATCATGATTGTAGCTGAACGGAGGGAGTCGGGGAGCAGAGAGGGGTCAGTCTGTGGAGGACTGGAGTCTGTCCGCTCCGGTTCGCCAGCACCTGACTGGGATTCAGGGCTAAATCCCGGCTCGTTTCGAGGTTAGAACGGGGTGGCCTCCAGCTACACGCTTCTATTCCTCCATCGTCTCTTTACGGAAATATTCCACGTCAAATAACCAGTCATCTTTTCCCCTCCTCCTACTACGGCAACCGCGGTGGCTCAAACCTCTGCCGCCAATGAGGAACGAGTCAAAGGGCGGATTTGTTTTGGCTGTGATGTCCAGTTCTGCCACTAGAGGGCGCTACAGGACATAAGATCTGCGTCGTTCATGATGACGTACTCTGTTTATTTTGTGATCATTTTACATTATAAAGTCAATCTTAAATTTTGTACGTAAATGTTTGTGTTTAAACTTTTGTGAATCTTTAAAACAATCTCTTTACCTTCATTTTTTTCTGTCTGCAATCTATATGTTCACATTTACTAAACTTTTTAGGAGTAAATAACTTAAATAGCTGAATTAAACATAAAAATAACCAATATTTCTATTACCAAAAACATGATAGAATGCTAATTGCAGGCAGTCAAATATAAAGGTAGGGTATTTAAAGTGATGAGAAATTTTCTGGGTGAAAATTGATCTTTGTTCACTTTTTATGTTGTTAGAACACAAAGAGGGAGGAGATAGTGTACCATTTTAATCCATCAGGGCAGAGATGTTAATGATCAGAGCAATCAAACCTGCCTTTATCCTGACTGTATAGTAGGCTACCATTCAATTCTAATAATAAATACACGTATTTTACACAACCTATAGTGTGTACCCCACTCGGATGGACTCCGTGACCCTGAATTGGATAAGCGGTTAAAAAAATGGATGGATGGATTTTGCACATATAGTCCTAAACCTGCTTGCAGCCACACAGATATAAAGGAGATCATTTAAATGCATTCAAATGTTTTTATTTCTCCTTTGAGCTTCTTAAATTCATTGCTCCATGCTGAGTGTAGTAGATGCAAACTTCAGCCAGATGGTGGAGCCCAAGAACATCTGGTACTGATGATGTGGCAGCTGAGCTGAAAATAAAACCTGGCTCAGCCTCTCATTCAAGGAAAGTTTTCCACTTTCCCTGCTGCCAGCAAACATGACAGCCTGAATTCTCCTCAGGCGGAGAGGATTTACCAATAACATAACGACACATGTTGGATGACTGACAACAAGTGCCTGAATATCTCAGCTAAGCTGTGGTTACACGCAAACAATAAGTAACCCAATGTATCTTTAAATTATAAATATGTGTTACATAGAAGGAAATCATGTTCAAAGTTGCATTAATAAGACATCTTGTATTTAGGCAGCCTGGACGCAGAAAACAAACTTTTCGTACATTTTGTACACTTTATCTTAATTATATGTATTTACAAACTCCACACACTTACAGTGAGTGTTCTCAGAAAAGAGTGAGAGAGAAAGGATTGCGAGTGACTGACATGATTATATCTAAGGAGGAATGCAATGCATGTTTCACAATGATTTATGATGGAGGTGGAGCAGGAGCAATTTGGATTTGACAGAAAAAGCAGGAGCAACTGAAAACACACACACCTTTCAGAGTATATGTTCACCTCCTGCACACTGATTTAAGCAACAGTTTGAGCTCATAAGTATTGTCTTTAAAAGAACTTTTACTGCTTTTACATTTTGCATCCATGATTACATGCCTTTGCCAACATCTCCATGACTTTTTAATCACAAAATGTGTTTTATGACATCTATTTTTAACCTTTAGATGACAAAAGGAGCATCACATTTTTTTTCCACCCTCAAAAATAAATACCAAAACATTCTCAGTCGTTTCTGTCTTCGTTACCACCTCATTTGTTCTTGTGAGTTTCTAATCTGCACACACCTTTGGAGAGTGAAGCTTTTGAAGTGTTAGAGGAATGTTGGGAGTGTTTGTGTGTGTGTGTGTGTGTGTGTGTTGGGGGGGGGGGGTGATGGGGATTAAACCATGTTGTTATTACATGACATTAAGGTGCGCTTCTTATCAAACCACAAAAATTAGAGGCAGAGAAAACCTGATTCTTTAAGACAGGCGGAGGAATCACGCAGAAACTTTGCGCGATATTTAATTTATTTTTACTTTATGTAAATCAGATTCAGTTGTGGGCGTTTACCTTCATTTTTATAATGGTACAGTCCATCAGCTCTCTGCTATAAATGTCCAACAGCAGCGTTGGTCAACCAAATTTTAGTCTCAGACAGAAGAGAAGAGTTCGTCCTTTTCCCTCCGGATCCTCCGCAGCTGCACAGAGATGGCGCAAACCGAGGTGGTTAAGCCCGAAACCCTGGATGAGCTCATTCAAGCACTCCATAAGATTTTTGAGAGTGACTACATCAATGTTGAAGAGGTTCAGACTGTGATGGAGTCCTATGAGAGCAATCCTCTGGAATGGAAACAGTTTGCCAAGTTTGACCCATACAGGTATGTTATTACCCATTTATTATGCTTTAGTATTTACTGGTTTAAAAGCTCAAATTGCGCATTGCTATTTTATTTCTGTTTTTTTTTTGTTTTGTTTTACAAATTTTTCCCCATCTTTTTAACAATTATACGAGCATCATTCGTTTTCAAAACAAAAGTCAATGACTTATTTCATACAAACCTTGTCTCCGTGGAGAGATTGTGTTTGCACGGAGAGGGAAATGCATCACTTATCTGGCGTTGTTTATCATCCTATAAAGACAAGAGGAGTAATCTACAATCTGTGTACAGATAGGGTACAATCTGTCTGGCCCGGCGCGTCCTTCAGCTGTGTTTTGATTCGCGTTGACTCAATGGAGGGTGGATGAGCGTGACACCCAATCACCACCGAGGATGCGACACCAACTGGCTGCACAGATCGATGCTTTCTCAAACTACTTTGGAAAGTGTGCAAACAGCACAAAGTAAAGATCGAGCACGAACATTCGTTTTGTGGGACGTAGAGGGGGAAAAGTGGAAACTTTAAAAGCGTCAATGACCGCATGATAATCTGCTCGTGCGCCTGTGACGCCTCATCTATTTAAAACATCATCATCTAAAGCCAATTCTTATTTTACAAAAATAAAAAGCTTTACATGTTTTAACGCTGCTGTTCAGTAAAGCCTCATATTTAAGTTGGTTTGAAATATTTATACACAGCATATTAATCTGTCCTGCATCAATAGTTTGTGGATCATATTATAAATTAATCTGTGTTTGGTTCAGGTACACAAGGAACCTGGTTGACAGCGGTAACAACAAGTTCAACCTTATGATTCTCTGTTGGGGTGAAGGACATGGCAGGTGAGTTGTTTATTTAATTAATTCAGTAAAGTACAATAACTTTTTTTTCATTATATATCTCATAATACTGTCATAGCCTTACTAGCACCAGTATTACCAGTGTCCTTAATTTATATGCCAAAGGCCACATTGCTCATTGCTCTGGTAATAATTATTTGTTCATTGCTAATTTACAACATTCATAAAGATACAAAAGTCAAAGATTGCATTTCCTTACACTGAGGTTATGTAAATCACTATTATTTAATGACATCAATCACATGCCCCGCATAGTTATCAACCCAGGAACAGGTAAACCTCCCACCGCTGCACACCGTTCTTTCTCTTATGATTGCTGACTTTTCAGGATGCAAAATGTGCTCCATATTCACTTTTTCTAAATGCAGTGTCAAAGCAAGTGCTAACATATTCTGATGATGTACTCTTTTGTGTACTTTAACGCTTTGCAGTAGCATCCATGACCACACGAACTCTCACTGCTTCATGAAGCAGCTGCAGGGTCAGCTGAAAGAGACTCTGTTTGAGTGGCCTGAGAACACGGCACAGGGAGAAATGGTCATGAAGTCGCAAAGGATTCTCCAGGAAAACAAGGTTGCTTACATCAACGGTAAGAAGCCAGACTTTCTCTTTTCTTTATTATTAAATATCTAATCTAAAGTTGTTGATATAGTATGATGTTCACAATGTTATGCAGTTGACACGAGAGCTGTGGAACCAACATGCTCCTTCCCCTCTGGCATATGTTATTGTAACATGTCTGAAACTGAAATCTTTGGCATTAGTTAGTACTGTGTGCAAAACGGCTAAATCCTTGGTTTCCAGCCTTTCCAGTTATGTCACGTCAAATTGGCCCAACAGGAATTCACAGCAAATTGTGACTGTACAATGAATGGTATTTAGGCCCTTTCTGCAAAAGGGCTTCATGGAGCAAACACCTCACTGGTGTGATGTTTGGTGTCTGGTTACAGAGCTGCTAGTAACAGCTTCAAAGTATTTTACCTGTTTTCTGTTTGTGCGTATGTGTGTGCATATTTTAGACTCCATTGGCCTGCATCGTGTAGAGAATGTCAGTCACACAGAAGGCGCTGTGAGTTTGCATCTGTACAGCCCCCCGTTCGACAGCTGCCAGACATTTGACCAGAGGACGGGCCACAGGAACAGGGTCAGCATGACATTCTGGAGCAAATACGGCGAACGGACACCATTTGTAAGTGACACTTTATTACTAAAGTTCTTCTTAACATTTGATGCATCAAAGGTTTTGACACACCGACACAAAAGTAGTGTCCAACTTGCTAACATACATATATACGTGCAAGCATATCTGCAAGTTTAATCTATATTTTGTTAGCGCAGCAAATCACAAGTACATACTGTTTACTGCCTTCACATTTTTAGATCTTACAAAGCACTTCCACAGGCAAGAACACTGTAAACAGTTAAGGAATTAAGACTTTGCCACCCCTTCAAAATGTTTTATTGGCAGGAGGGGGGAGGTTTTTATAGTTTCCTGTCTCTACCGTTCAGCTATTACAACAGCATCCCCTGAAGAACTTTCCCACATCTTATCTAATAATAAAACCATCGGCTTAGTAGAGGAGAGAAAAACAAAGACTCCATTTTTTTAAAACAATAATCTAAACATAAACTTAAAATGCAAAATCCTGCATGTGAACTAAAAAGCTGGAGTTTTGTTAGAATCACACAAAAGGGGTAAAAAAAATATGCTGGTCTGGGCGTTGCTTGTTTTGGCCATCCTGCCAATAACAGCAATCTTATCAGAAATCCATAAGTTGGATAAGCATACCTTGACCATAAACTTTTTAGTCCACCACATTGCGACACCAAAAGGAGAGATAAGATAAGTACATGAGTGTAAGCACATAATGAACTTAACCTGATATATGCACAAAGTTCTGAACCTGGAGTTGGCTTTTGGATCACACAGAGACTCAATGCTGTTTAAATTTTGGACTTAGCTAAAAGGGATGTGATCAAATGACTAATGATCCTCTTTTTGTCACCCTTTTGTCCAGGAGACCACCATTTCACAAGAGAACAACTAGAAATCACAGATGGTGAAGATAATCCGTCAAAAATGGCTATGCTGGGGAATTAATCGAAGAAAAACTGCTGGGGGAGGCAAAATTTGGCCTTACTATGACTAAGCAACTCACTTTAAAATCATAAATGCGCTGGTTCAAAAGGACAACCCACTAATTAGAATAGCTTTATCGCTGCTTACTGTGAGCTTGGCAAATACTGATGAGCACAGGATGAATGCATGAATAGGCTTGGACACGGATTGAATCTGCCTTTTGTTTGCTGGGCCTGAGGAGACCTTTTTTTTCCAATAACAACATTCCGGTCTACCCACAACCTGTGTAACCGTACTTTTGTAAGGTTATGGCCTGTAGACACAGGCTAGAGCTTTAGCATGTTAAAAAGAGGAGATAATGCTGTTATGGAGGTTTTCGTATATATATTTTTAAAAAAAGGAAAATATTTCTGCTATTAGTGGTTTTGGTGTCAACTGATTTTTTTTATTGCTGTATTTACTGTCGATTTGTACCATTTTAAATAGTCTAAATGCCTGTTTTGAAAATTGTCAAATAAATGTGGTATTTGTACAGTGTTACGTACAAAAGTTTGCTCTGCTTGCATCCTGAGTACGATATGCAAAGCTGTAGAGTCGTGTTGTTTTTGAAAGTTCAGTGCTGGTAATTTATTTGCAGGTGTACCTGCTCGCAGAAGCCCCCGAGTGTGTGCAAACAAAGAAAGACTAGTCGTAATATTTTGTAAAATTATATGTAAAGACTCATTCTGTTTCTCAGGATTTTGGCATCTGTTGATTGTCAAAACATAGTCCATAAAATCTTCCACCTCTGTCAATGACTTCTGTAATGCAGTAATGAATCTTGCTTTAAATGTAGACCATTAAACACATTTACCATTCACAAAACATCCCTCTGGGTTCTCTTCATTTATGCAGAAATGCAAAAGCATCATTGTCTCACATAAAAACAACAAAGACAAATCTCATTGATCCGTTTGAGATATAAAATGTTGGGTAGAAACTCATGGCTCATCATTTTATGTTCAGATAAGTTGCGTCTGGCACTAATTTGGCAGGCTTCCATGATCCAGTCTGCACTTTAATCTCTTATTTGGTTTTGAGGGAACTATTGATTGGTTATTACCTTGAGAAATAAATTAATTACATTAACAGTACACTGATAACTGGATAAATATTAAACATCAGCATCTGAAGACAGCTAACATCTCTGGTTTTATTAGAGTCATAGTGTGAATTAGTGACTGAATTAGAGATATAAGGTGCAATCAAAGAGCATGTACGTGCAAAGATCAGCTTGTACAGCTGACTTATTATGATCACACCTGTCTTCTGTGTTCATGCACTGAGCATTTTCATCTTAAAATGATATAATATAATGAATGTTCTTTTCCTTTTGCAATAAAATGTGGTCTTTATTAACAAATTGGTTTCTAAATGCAGGTTTTTTTTTTTCAAACTTTAGGATTACATTAGGATGAAATCGGACATGTGAAACATGAACGCTTCTTACCTACAGAAGTAATTTTAGGGTTTTGCTGTCTTACTCATCTTCTGTATCAGTTTTTTCAAGTACAAATCAACAGTTTAGTGAAACATTTCTTCATCCAGTGCTTTTGGTGAAAGTGTATTAGAGAGGTGAGCTTGTCAGTCTCCTCAGTCTGTCTGCACCAGGTCAATGTCGGGCAGCAAACAGACAGAGTTATGCAATATAGAAACAACAGTGATGATAGCTCCAGCGAGAGGTCAGGATCGCTGTGCCAGACCGAGTAAAATTCCATCCTCTTCATTCGATCTTCTTCTTCAGGCTTCACTGTTATTTTGAGCTGATTTAACAACCACAGTGCTGCTGTTTTTACACAATATACTCATCAGTAACACAACTGTATAAAGCCAATCTTTAAAAATGAATTCATTAAAAGCCAATTTAAATACAAAAAATATGGCCTTACACCGATCTGTTTATGGTTTATGTCTAAATGTCATTATATCCACTAGAAAACAGTGATATGTGAACATATGCATTTACCTCCACTCTACAACATTTAGAAGCATCTTAAGAGAGGTACAAGTCAACTAAAATGAGACACAGCACTGCAATAATAAATAAATAAACTGTAAATAGTTGCATTACTTGTGTTTTTCTATATATTTGTTCCCTTTTTGATACACAAAACAGCAACATAGCAGAGAAACATTCTTCCATAAAAATTGTTATTAAAGTGTCTCTTTAACTCCCTTTTTTCCTCTGAATGAGTTGTGCTGCGGATATTACTTGAAAAAAGGGATTCATTATGATTACTAAATACTTTTCCTTAAAAGTAACTGAGTCAGCAACAGCCTAACTGCATTATAAAAAAAAAACTAATTATTGGATGAAGTAATTATAATGTTACTTTTTTAATGTTTAATTAGGTTCCTTTTAACAGAATTTCTAATTAATCTCTATGAACATGTATTCATAATAAAATGTATTTCTAGATTGACTGTTTAATTGTAATTTATTGGAATAAATCATCTACACTAATCCCGAGTGGCTTGCACGTCATGGTTCCATCTCATCCTCTGGAGAGCTTTACGTGGATCTAACTGCTTACAGTCGACGTCTTTTTCTGGTCATAATGAATCATTTTCACAACAGTGTTTCCTGTTTTTATGTCTATGTGAAGGAAAACTGATGTCTAAGACTTCTTACAAACTGTGTGTGACCCTGGGTGTGTCTGGCTACACCCACATCATTACTTCATGTGGTACCTTCTCTCTGTTGGATGATTGACATCTCAAGTGTGCTGAATTATTGTGACAAAGTGTATTTAGCTGGAAGATTACTGAAAGAGTAATGCTGGCCCATTACGGATATTTATGCAGACATTGCATGGCACATTCATGCACTGACAGGCACCACACAATAAGTCCAGAATTACTGGGGTGCTCAAGTAAGAAAAGCACTTAGTTTTTGATTTTTAGTCTACCTATGAAATGATTTTTGCTTAATTTTTTTTATCTACTTTCCGATTGGTTAACTTCAATGACTTTTTTGGCTATTATAGATCACAGAATCCTGCTGCACAGGCTGGAAAACTGGGTTGAACTTTCTGGAGTGGTCCTTAACTGGTTTAGGTCCTATTTAGAAGGTCGGAGTTATTTTGTTACAATCGGCAGCTATGAATCTGAGCGAGTGGCCATGACTTGTGG
>JBAMHV010000012.1:7610078-7622981 GCA_037177535.1 Pseudomugil gertrudae | reverse complement strand
AGAGTCCAGACTAAACATGGAGAAGCAGCGTTTAGCTGTTATGCTGCAAACATGTGGAACAAACTGCTGGTGGAGATGAAACTTTCACCAACTGTAGACACTTTTAAATCCAGGCTGAAAACATTTCTTTTTTCATGCGAATCTGCTATGAATGAATCTACACGGTAACTTTATATGATCTGCTTTTAATAACTTTTATTTAAAAACAAAAGCCAGAGCTGACATAAATTTTAAAAAAGGGACCTTATCACATTATAATGCAATAGTTTATTATAAAAAGGTTAAGCTTATCATGCTATAACTTGACAAATACTTTAACCATTTGTTATAGTAAAAACACAAAACAAGAAAAAGGTAGTGTCCTCCTTAAGTCGTTAAATGGAAATATCCCAAATTGAACATATCAAGTGTCTCCGGGTTTTGTTCACAAGTGAGAGAAGGACAGAGGAGGAGACATAGTCTGTTTAGTTTATCACAGTGAATACAACTTAATCCATTTCATAAATGAGACGTTTCTATGATCTGCTGTGTGCAGTTTCTTAGTACAACGACCCAAAAAACATTAGACTCCACGTTTTCACTACAAAACGTATTACATTATCACGTAATAGGTTTAAAAAAACTATAAAAATCACTTAGATTTAACAGACTTCCTGCTATGGTTTCCACCCTACCCTATGTTACAGTCACATGTCGATTTCTAGACACAGTGATAATAAATTCACAGTATTTTGGCTATAACATGCTGTTTGTTGCACGTTTATATTTTAATTTATTCACTTGCAGTGATGAAAAGGCCAAAGATCCTGTCATTTTTCTGTTCTGGATTGTGTTCTTCAGAACATCGCTGGGATCCAGGTCGAACTTATAAAATCTGTTCGTAACTTCTGTATTTTGTGACCCTTATAGAAAAACCCACAAATTAACCCCAACAAAACATAACCTTCATCACCCTGCATGTACAACATGTACACTGTTTAAAGCATGCTGCACATAAACAACATGTCTGAGCAACTAAATGTTTCTGAAGGGATCTTCAGCACTTTTCCTCATAAAGAAAACAATAAGCATATACGATCTTACTTATTTTATACTGCATTTAGTTTTAAGAGCCACAAATTGAGGGGACTGCTAGGACTTCTGGACAACAATGCACGTTGATTTTAATTACTGATGTTTTAAGTTAAAACTGAAGTGAAGGAAAAGTTCTTTACATCGTGCATCTGAAAACAGATTTAGAAAAACCATAGCAACAAACAAAATCAGTTTGTGGTTAAATCAATGGTTTTTACTCTGCAGGGCAAGGTGTCTTTGGCATCTGATAGTATTCTGACAGGTCTCTTCTTTCAGGGAGTTAGAGTATGAACTGAGATGTTTATGTAAATAAATATAGAAACTGTCCTTTGCTAACTCATCGACACTCAGCCACTCTGCATCATCGCCTGCTTTGAATGTTTGTAATGATGGGTCAGTCCTTAACGCTTTGAAAGCTCATGGGCTGCATCCCATGTCTTCTATGATTACTTCAAGAATGCAAGGTTGGTTCTGATCCCATTTGTGTGCCAGGTCTTCTGGATCTTTTGGTTTCATTATGCATCCCTGCTCATAGATGTGTGATGCCTGTTTGTGTATCAGCTGCAGGCGCAACCCCACTTTCATTCTTACTGTAACTTCTCTGCAAGTCATTGGGATTATAAGAAATGGTACTCCATTATTATGGGGCTGTCCTTAAACCAAGTCCCATGACTTCCATGCTAATCCTGCATCCTGCCTCAAGGATGCAGTGCTGGCGCTGGTCCACCTCTGGGTCTTTTGGTTTCATTATGCGTCTCTGGTAATGAATGGGTGTATCAGGTGACACCCCACTTTATGTCTTGATGTAGCTTCTCTGCAAATCATCTGGATTATAGAAAATGGTGCTCTGTTATTATGAGGTTTCTGTATGTTTTTTTAATTAAAGAAAACAATGTTTAAACTTGCGGGTTATGCGAGGATGCTATCGCTGCGTTGTGGTGGAAACTGCATGCAAACATTGCTGTGTGAAGCTTTAAAAGTTGAGCTGCATGACTCAACTTTATAAAATTGAGGGAGTTTGATGAAAGACAGAATATTTTCTCAATTATCAGGATTATATATAAAAAACAGAAGTTACTTACTGCAACTGCACTGTTTTGGTTTCATTCTGACACCCTCCAAAATTATAAATCTGCTGCAGTCATGACCTCCCATTATTAGATTTTGTGATCCACTTATGTTTTACATTTTTATAATTTTAGCAAGATGTAAAAATAATATTCACTGTTTTTTTTTATCAGTCCTGCATTAACAGTATCCATCTTATTAAATACCCATTTACAAAATTACCCAGCTAATAATCAGCTCAAGTTGGGACTAAACTAATTTGTTATGTTTTTATTAGTATTTAAATAAATACTATACTACTATACTATACAGTCATTTTAACCATAGCTATTAACCTAACATGCATGTCTTGTGGGTGGGAGGAACCCGGAGTACCTGCTCCACCATGCTGTGGCCAGTGGTGCTTAATCCTGTTAAGATGACCTCATCTCTGTACAACAGGGTCACATTTCGGTGATGCAGCATCATAGGGGAGTTCAGGGATGTTCAGACAAAACCTGATGAGGTTATGCAAAGCACAACCAGAGCAGTAGTTGCAGACTGTAAGTGTCATGGAACTGTGTTTCACACCATATTTAGTGGTTTGTTTAGTGTGTCTCTATAGCATGTAGCTCTGAGTTATTACAGAGTAACACAGACTTGCCCTTTACACAATTTGCTGAGCTTACAGTAATTTCAACTGAGAAACAACATTAACATAAGAATGCAGGTTGAGTTCTTTATTAATTAAATTAAATAAAAAATACTTTATTAATCCCTAATGGAAATTCCAGTTTTATCAGCATGTGATTAAAAAACTGACATACACACAGTACATCATATGAACAATTTGTGGTATGAATGAGTATTCCATTATCAATGTTCTGAGGCCACTTTGATAAGTAAATTATCAAAGCTCTTCCGCTTTTTATGGTGTTATAGAAGGTTCTCCATCTTTGGCCTGTTGTTATCATCACAGGCACGGTCCCAGACTCTACTTTGCACTTTTCAGTCTCAGCGCTTCCTGTGCAAAGCAAGAGTTTACTGAAGGGAACAACGGGAAATAATCATTTATGATCTCTACTTGGTGCTCCAAAGCAACATAAATCCAGAACCATGTCTATGTGGTGAAAGAAGGGTAGAAAAGATGTATTTACGATGCCGAGACAAAGATGAGACAAAAAGAAACAGACGTGTATCTAAGTATTTTGAGTACAAGTGACCTGCTGTTTGGAGCAAAAAGTGATATCCCTCAAGGCCAGTATGTAGACTGTGAAGGTTGCATAGTAGTTAACTGCACATGCTTTTGACAACAAGATACTAAGACAATGGTTATTCATATTCCAAAATGGGAAATCCAGCTGCTATTTTGAATAGGAAAAAAATAAGAATAGTGTCAGGCAGCAACAAGTCTTACTTTGTGTGGGTGATGGGTCATAATGAAACAGGAAACTGGTCTTTCCTGTACTACAAAGAAGGAGGGTCAGTAAGTGAAAGTAATGTGGCTTAGAGCTGCAGTGGTCCGAAGTTAGAGGAAAGGGTCATTAAGTTCTATGAAACCTGTTCCTCGTCTGTTGACAGATACCAACAAAAAAATGTGGACACCATGAAACAAACTAAAAGCCTGGTCAAGAATAGATTACATAGCCAGAACACAGGAGGCATTTTGGGTACCCTTTTCTGAAGGGCTCTTCCTTTTGTTTTTTGGTTTGGTGTTGTAGTAATTATTGTTATTGCAAGTTTATATTAAATGACCTGTTGCCACCATGTAAAGTTGCCTAGCCATGGGAACGCTACGGGGTCAGATGTATCACAATGTAGTGAAGTGGGAGGCAGTATTCACCATTTATGTTGGTTTGTGACCCATTACTAATCAGGAGGAGGAGAAGTACAAGGCAAAGTAGCAAACTGCATAAAAGTTTCAAGCTGTTACTACTCTCTACGCATATTTCTATTTGTATATGATCTCAGAATGAAACTGAAATATCACGTCTTTACATTGAGCTTTTTAATAGATACGGTAATTATAATTTACTAGGAAATATGCCTTTCATAATAAACCCTCAATTTTATGCCGCTAAGTTATCATGCAGCTCAATTTTAAAGGCTCCATACAGCAATGTTTGCATGCAGTTTCCACCACAAAGCAAAGTCAGAAGCTATGCAGTTAACTGCAAAAACATCTGTTCTCTGTAATTAAAACAATTACTAAAACTAATAAAACCAGATGACCGCATGAAGTACCCCTTATTATTGTTAGCATCCTGTTGGCAAAATAAGCTATTTCTGTTCTAACTGTTGCTTAGGACTCTCCCACAATTGGAAAAAAAGTAGTTTATTTATTTAAAAGAGTACACATAATGGAGCACCCTTTCTCGTAATCCAGCTGACTTGCAGATAAGCTACAGCAAGAGTGAAAGTGGGGTGTCACCTGACAAGCAGCTGATAAACAAACATGACTTCACATCATGACCAGACGCATAATGAAACTAAAAGACCCTGATGATCTGACACATGAAATGGGCCACTGCCAACCCTCCATCCTTGAGGCAGGATTAGCATGGTTGGCAAAGGACTTAGCAAATGAGCTCTCAGTGGTTTAAGAATAGCCACATAGTATTGGAGCACCATGACTTGCAGAGAAGCTAACTCAAGAATAAAAGTGGGGTTGCACCTGACAAGCAGCTGATATATATATAAATAGGCATCTCTGGTCACATCTATGACCAGAGATGCATAATGAAACCAAAAGATCCAGAAGACCTGGCACACAAATGGGGTCAAAACCAACCTTGTATTCTTGAGGTAATCATAGAAGGCATGGGAGACAGCACATAAGCTTTTAAAGCTTTAAAGACTGACCCATCATTAGTTGGAAATTTGAACCAGTATGATATGAAAACTTAATGGAAATGTATCTAAACTAAACTGGCCATTTAATATTAAGTTTCACCTACTGTCAAGTGAAAATGAGTAATCACTTAAAGAAAGAAGACATCAGGATAACTTGACTGCAAAGTGTTTTCTGCTTTGAAATTTAAGCTGGAAAAACATTCCAGACTTCAACCACACCTTGCCCTGCAGAGGCCGATAACTCTGGTTGTTCAGAAATACTATGATGGTTTTCATGAACAGCATGCTTTTACGGTGTATGTAAGCATAGAGTTGTCACACATATGAAAGAAACTGGGACCATATGACAGTATAACGAGATAAAAATGTGAAATGCATCATGTTATAATGGGAAATGTTCTATTATAAAAATGTGTAATTTATTACGTGATACTTTTTTGTGATTTAGTTAAAGTGCACCCTCCAGTCCCCCGTCTTGAAGGTGAGGACCACCACCACCCCCGTAATGCTGCAAAGGTGTGTCAACTCATTATATAGAGCCTTGAGGAACTCTGCAAATCTCGTCAGACCTCAGGGCCTTGCCCATGATGACCTTTTGCCACCTGAGCAACCTTAGGATCAGAGATAGGAGAGCTCAACCCTGAGCCCCCAGACTCTTATTTGAAGAGCTCATTGAAGTATTCCTTCTACCAAACCAGGTCATCCCAAGTCGTGGTCAGCAGTATCCCATTTCTTCCTTTAATTTGATGTCATCACTTGCTGACAGTGCAACTGCAGGAGCGAGCAGCAACCACTTTACGGCTACAACTCCAGCTGGCTGCCTCAACAACCAGCTTAACCTTAACCAGGATATGGTCAAGATTCAGCTGGAGGTGGGAGCTGAAGCTCTCTCTGACAGGGGACGCCATCAGATGCTTCCATCAGACCCATATAAAATGTTTAGGTCTGACCGGTATCCTCGCCCACCATCTGAGTTAACTCACTATCAGGTGGTGATAGCTCCACTTGGCTAATGAGTAAAGATGTATTTGGGTTTTTTTTCTTTATAAACACTTGCATATCCAACCAATAATTAGAATAGGTCATTATGATGAGTCTAAACATGGTCTCTACAGCCATGGTTTGGTTATTTTAGTCAAAGATTTGGATGGCAAGTTAGTTGATGTGCTCAAGTAAAAACAAATATATTAGCTAGTGTACAATGTGCTTTATCTAACTACTGTATATTGACACTTAAAAGTGTCAATAGGGACACAGCTACAGTGCAAAGCTCTGATCAGTAAGAATGAAACAGGAAATAGATGACAAAACTATACACATAAAGAAAAGACTAAATAATTGGCCCAAGAATTTAAATGCAGATACAAAGTTTTACTTATGAACTTTTTTTTTCCCGTTTTCACAGTTTCTTTCTCTCAAATTCTTTATTTTGGTGTCTTTCTTGTTTTCGGCACAAATCTAATTCCACACTTTTTGGCCTTTATGGATTGTAGTCACATTGAAGGTACATGCACATTTCAAAAGAATGTAGTGTCCTCATCCAACCCACAAGAATCATGCACTGATGTTGATCTCAGAATGTGGGAACACCAAAAAAAACAACAATGTCCCAAAAGGTTTTTTTAAACACCATAAGCAATCTGCATCTATAGATGATTCAGGTCCAAAATACTTTATAAAGTTTGTAAACTCAAAAAAGGTAAATAAGCAGGACTTTAAACAACAAGTCTGTTTATTGTTGAGAATTTGAGAAATGAGCAAACATTTAACAGGATCACGTACAGGAATAATGTCTGTAGTTTGGAAAAACGCTTTCATAAAACTTTTCATAAAAATAACATTAATTACAGCAACTAATCTAAAAGGCCATGCATATTTGAAGTAAGTTTGTTTCAGACAAAGTAGTACAGAAGTACATCCAAATTAAAAACATCTTCAATAATTGTTCCAAGTGTGTGGAAAAGGCAAAGAAACCACGTGAAGTGATCCAGATTTCTGGATTATTGCTATTCATTACATCAGAACGAATCATCTGACTGACCTTCCACAATTCCTATATTTTCCAGAGCTCTTCTAGGATAACCTTCTCTCTGTGATCCTTCTGAATGTGACTGACTCACTGTCATTAGCCTTCCTTTCCTATTGTTCCTCGACCTCACTGATCTATCAGACTCTGCCTCATCACTTAGAATCTCACTAACAATCTCGGGCAGATCATCATGAGATCTCTTGCTGTTGGAGGACTGACTGTATGTGAAGCTGTATCTATGGGAATCGTTGCTTCTGTGAGAACTGGTGTCACCCCGCCGGTGGTTTGATTGGGTCTGTAAGGCTTTATTCAAGGAAACATTATCTAAAGACTTTTGGTATGGGAAACTGTGCTCGGAGCCTGAGTCAGGCTGGGAATCTGGGATTAAATACTGAAATGGTTCTTCTCCTCCACTGTCAACAGGGTTTGACCTGGAGCCTGGAGTCTGACTAAGGGTTAAGTCTACATGTTTGTCCCTATCCAAAGTTTCACTAAGAGGTGTTAGAGACCTGTGTATGAAGATGTCCGCATCTCTAGCAGGAAGATTCGGTACCACATTGTCCACCTAAAACACAGAAAGTAGAAATTGGACATAATTGCTAAATGAAAATGCTTTTAAACAATGAATTTGGCACAGACAACATATTTTATTATTTTAGCATAGCAAAAATTACATATGCTTAAATGGGAGGTAACTTACACAAAATAAAACTAAGATATCTAATTAGTAAAGCCAAGCCAGCTGATTAAATGGTGAAATGACCAAATGTTTATTTATACTTATACTTATTTATACTGTTTTATTAAAACTTTACTGTAGCTTCTTTGGCAACCGTCTAAACTATCAATAGCTTTTGTTGTAAACAAAGAAACTGTCACCATAACAAGCAAGTTGCTCATACAGTTCATTTACTTTCATAACACAAACTATTATGCTGACAGTAAACTAAACTGGCTGCTGAACTGTTGAGCAACTAATGAATTCATGCTTAAACATTAGGGCAGAGGAAGTGGTTAGTTAGCTTTATTCACTGATAAAAGGGGGAAAAGCTAACATGCATTCGTGGAGGTCTTTGGGCTTGCTTTCAGTATTACATCTAACCAATTAAATAACAACCCAGCATGCAGTTTGATGACAGAGCAACTGCTCC
This sequence comes from Pseudomugil gertrudae, assembly GCA_037177535.1. Lineage (NCBI taxonomy): Eukaryota > Metazoa > Chordata > Actinopteri > Atheriniformes > Pseudomugilidae > Pseudomugil > Pseudomugil gertrudae. Next base: position 7,614,827 of record JBAMHV010000012.1, on the reverse strand, counting down.
GATAATCTGTTGGTGATGCAGTTAGATGTCTTAGTTCATATCCGTTTTAAATGTGCACTATCGAGAACAGATCTGAATTCAGACCTGGTAATTATTGTTTGTGTGTTTTGCCGTTTTAAAAAAATAAAACAAATCAATCAAACAAATAAAAACTAGAACAAAAATCGTTTCTGTGTTGTAATCTTTTGGAATAGGATGACCAGAGCCTGTTTAATTCATTGAGCCATGTTAAAAAAGGTCTACAGGTTCATTTTTGACCTGCATTAAACACAGAAATTTCTTTTGTGCTCTTTAGCACAGCGCGTTTCTTATCACGTATGTTTTTGGCCCTATATTTTTTTATTTTAAAGATTGTGTTTTGTGTAATAATTGGTGCAGTATATTTCTTTTTCATTTATAGTTGCTATTTATTTTATTCCAACATTAATTAATTTTCATAATAAACAGTACATAGAGTAAAACAATGCGCTTTATCACAAATATTTCAAGCAGACAATTGAGCGTTTTTACATACAGGCCAATAATAAGTCAGTATATGAACTATAGAAGTATCGGTTCTAAATTCATTATTAGTTGGGCTTTAAAATTTAGTATTGAGGCCACACCAGTGCTTAAGAGGCAAATTTATGTTGCTGCTGAGGAATTGTTATTGGTTCATGCAGATGGGCAGTGCAATATGACTAATGAAGCTACATGCTATATGTTAACTGCATATGCTTACCAAAGACACAACATGAGTCTTTTTCTGAACATCCCTGAACTCCCCTGTGATCTCTGATGCTTTGCCATCTAAATGTGGTCCTATGGTAGAGGAGAGCTGAGGTCTTCCCAGAGGCTGGAAATCTGATTTGTCGATCCCAGCCATTGAGGCTAGCTGACCTAGCCTACAAAAAGATATAAGATTAAATACAAATAAAACATTCAGTCTTGGAAAATTAACTTAACAAAAGTGCCGTAAAGGGTATCTAAACAGAATTGGATGCATTTATACACAAGAAATGTAAATAAACACAAAACAAAAAAAATGACAAATACATTCAATATAGATTAATTAAATACAAAATGAAAATCAAATAAACTTGTTTAGAGTCATCTGAATTCATTTTTAGTTAGGCGATTATGTGAATGTTTAATATTCTACCAGTGTAAAATGGAGACTGTTAATGCCAGGGATGGACAACTCCGGTCCTCGAGGGAAGCAATCCTGGAAAAAACGCAGAATTTCCCTGCTGCAACACACCTGACTCAAATCAGTGGGTAATTAGTAGACTTGTGAAGAAGCTCTGCACAAGTCTGCTAATTAAGTCTGATGTGTGTCAGGTGTGTTGCAGCAGGGAAAGTCCTAACAGTTGCAGGACTGCTGGAGTTTCCCATCCCTGGTTTATGCACAATAAAAAAGGGTGACAAAATGAACAAACATTAAAGTATCTAAACATCATGATGGTATAAACACAAAAATAGACCACATGATAACATAACTGTTTGCTGTCAGCCAAACTATTCTAGGCTCCTTACTAAATGGAAAAATATGGGATGCCAGGAAGTTTATATTAGAGGTATTATGCAAAGTCTCAGAATGAAACTGAAATAACAGATTGTTTTTTAAATAACTGTGACCACAACCTCAGGAAATGTACTTGTTTGCTATCATCACAATTATATCCTGTTTTTACCATTTATCTGCATTTTATGTACCTCAGCCACAATGCAGCTTAAGTGTTGCTGAGGATTTCACATCTCCTGAACTTCTGCATAGCAAAAAGTCACCGTTTTTTTTAAATAACTTCTACATATAGAAATAAAAGGACCACAATAAGGAAACCATTCTTATTATCCAGATGACTTATAAAAAAGAATAAACTGTGGTGTGTCATCTTGATAATCAGTGGATTAGGTGTGACTAAACAAACATTATGTTCAAAGATGCATAATGAAACCAAAAGGTGTCAGTCAGTACCCACCCTGCATCCTTGAGGAGATCCAGGAAGGCATGGAATTTAGTGAATGAGCTTTCAATGCTCTCGAGGACTGACTCATCATCAAGTGCACTGAAAGCAGGTGGTGCTGATGCACAACTAGTGCCTGCAAGTGCTTCATTTAGGGAGTTGTTGACATTGCGAAGTCGGGAATTCTCCAATTCAGACTGAAAAAAATAACAAGAATGTACTGGTAGCAGTGGGATTGTTTAAAAATTAACCAAGAAAATTAAAAGCAACCACTTCAATTAATCTTTGGCACCTTAAAATCTATCAGATCAGTGTTGCAGTCAAAGCATTTTTAATTGTTATTGGGGTCACTGATATAACTTTAACTCTTCATTTCTCTGTTCTAATGTGAGCTGCACCATGATAAAATCTCTAAAGAGTTTGAATAGGAGGATAAATCAGATTAACATTATTGCCCCAGAAGCAAATTTGTTTTGGATGTGACATGACAAATAGTAAAAAGGCCAGACTGTTAACATAAGTGTGCAAATAGAGAGCTAACCAAGCTAACAGCTACATTTAAACAGGAAGAACTAGCATTTATAAAGCAGTGACCTCTATTTTGCAATTTATGGTGTAAAATTTACAATTGTGTCATGTAGCATTATGCAAATATAAGATTAAAACCAGGTATTAGAAGATCCTGGTTAGTTAAGCACATCAGTCTAGGGAAAGAAAAATACTCAAATAAGGAAACATTACTGCAAATGTATTGTTTTGTTTAAAATTTTTAACATTTATTTTAGAAGATAAAAGGTTTGAGAAGCGATTCTGATTTGCAAGCATGACATTACCGTTTCTCTATTATTACAAGCACAAACTGGTAAAAGAAGAAAAGCAATAAGTTACATTGTAAAGATTTAGTTACCTCAATGAGTCTTGATTCAGCTTTCAGTCTTGCCCTGCGCTCTTCTGCCAGCCTTAAACGACACTCTTTCAGCTCCATCTGCAGGAGATGAACAGAAACAAACACTCATAGAGAAGAGCTCCCTAATCATCAAACTGGTATATGTATCACTGATTGTACTAACAAACCCTCTAGTAGTACGCTCATCCATTTTCAAACATAGACTGATTTATACATACTTTTATTTTTGTGTTATTATATAAAAGTACATTTTTTATGTGGTATATAAAGACAAAGGTAAAAGTAATCAAACATCTGAAATAGGATGAGAGTCTTCGGGTTTATAAGGGAAAACATTGGCTTATGTGACATAGTTAATGATACAATGTCAGTTCTGGTGATAAACCTTTTACCTTTTACAACATTTTACTAAATATTAGTTCATATTTGGAAGGAAAGGGGTAGCTCTCTTCTGGTGGTACCAGACAGACTGATAACTACTGAAGTGGTAAATGGTGAAAAAACTTTGGGAACTACTTCCCAAATCAGCTGTTTCACTTTCAAAGTCTTGACATTTGCCACAAATAAGCATTAAATGTCCATGTCTTAAAATAAATAATTCCTTTGGCTGACCTGAACATAATCAAGCCGTCGTCCAATGATCATGTCCTGGTGGTGCAGAGAAGGTGGTCTAGGATCCACTTCCACCACCACTTCCTCCTCTTCATCCTGATCGTCTTCTCTCTCTGAATCTGACTCCACGGTAACTTTTACCGTAACTGCATCCTAAAGAAAAATACAAGCGATCTAAAAAAGCTATACATGCTGAAAAGATTCCGATCCATTTTCCTTTCAGAAAGTCATTACACTCAAATCTGGTAATAATATACAAACACAGGGTAATGTTGTAATTCAGGTCAGACGTGTCCTGAGGCAGAAAAACCTTACCTGAATGCTCTGGTCTGTCACAGTAACACCAGGAGGCAAACCTCTGAAACAACAGAATCCAAAACTATTTCAGTCCCACCACATGCAAAGTATACAGTTAACCCTTTAAGTCCACTAAACATAAACACTTAATATGACGTTTAATGATTTCTTCTAGTGGGTTTAGAAGACATAAGCATCACATGCCTGAAAACTAAATCCCAAAATTCCCACTACCTCTGAAACAAGACATCTTATTTTAAGCAGCAAGTAGGTTTGCAAACATCCTCTGACCTTTGCCGCCCAGCCCTTGCAGCAGCACGCCACGGTACATAACGAGAAGAAGAACAGGACTTCTTTGTCTGAGTAACAACCGAGCTCCATCCTCCAGCAGATGTTCCTTTATGAGAAGCTGCACCAGAAAGAGAGCCGTGTCAAGAACTGGAAATTCATCAACACAAAACTTTTGTAGATGTAATGAGTTTCCATAACAACAAGGAAAGTACAGTTAAGTCTCATTAAAAAAAAAACATCAGTGTACAGGTAATGTTACTGAGCCAGTTGCTATTAGAAGTAATTAGAGTATCAGAAAGACTCCAAAGTCCTCTCCTTTAAAAATGACTACATGTCATTTAGTGGTTTCATGGTATGGAGTTCAACATGCCTTTAGTGGAATTCCTCCAACAGGAATTTTCCATCAACAGTACTCACCCCATGTAGAATGCAGAAAAAATACTAATAAATACAAAGTTGAACATATACATACATTTGTAAGATAAAAGTCCAAAAAACCTCATCTAACCTATAATGACTAATGACATTTTACAATTCTCAAAATAATTGATATTGTTGGACTTTCTGCTCTTTCTGGGATAAAGTCTGCACATGGGTTAGTTTGTGTTACATTAGTAAAGTCATCCATCCATCCATCCATTTTCTTCCGCTTAATCCCAGAGCGGGGTCGCGGGGGGGCTGGAGCCAATCCCAGCT
>JBAMHV010000012.1:7573980-7603081 GCA_037177535.1 Pseudomugil gertrudae | reverse complement strand
AGGTCAGCAGCCTCCCATCCCCACTGTAAACAGTGTTGACGAGATACTGCTTTCCCCTCCTCAGTCGCCGGATCGTGTGTGAGCTGGGCGGCGGCCGGAGGCGGGAGCCCTGGCGGTCCGATCCCCGGCTACAAAAGCTGGCTTTAGGGACTGACGTGAAGTGGTGCTATATAAATAAAGCTGGATTGAATTGAATTGTACTCACTGTCAGGGTTAACGGCAACGTTGAACAGTAACAACTATATTTATCAAAGCCAAAGATCAGAGCTTACGTTGAATAAAATGGCACACGTGCAGGGAAAAGAGTGAATATGCTGTCTGCACATTATTAAGCAATCACTATTTTTAGAGTAAATCATAATTTTATGACAATATATATATTTTTTAAAATTACATTAAGCACTTGTGCATTTTTATTTTTGTCCAATTTTTTCCAATGAGAGCCATCCATGGCAATAGATGACCACATATAAGCTGAGTCAAACTGTTGGCTTCCAGCTTTATTTAATGAAATTTAACCATTTAAAGAATTAAATGAATCTCTGAAAGCATAAACTCCTTAGTAAGCATTTTGAGTGACTGTGAAATAAAAAAAAAGGCGCAAACTGAGTTTACTGTATTCAAAGGTGATCAGACAAATGTATATTAAAGCAATTTAAAAACATATTTTATTCACAACAAGATAAATTCACATTACATTTTGAAAATAGATAAGATATTTAAAGTAAATGGACTAAGTAGAACCACAGGCTGAACTATATACATGGGTCAAATAAAGAAATCTGGAGCAGGTGTGTTATGGTGTGTGAGGATCCAGTCTCTGCTCCATGGGATCTGGACCTGGGCTGAATGGAAACCTATTTTTATACAGTCTATGATGGAAACCCACAGAGGTTACACACAGAGGTTACACAACACATTGCAACACTGTGCACGATCAAAGTTTACGTAAACAACAGCATCTGGTTTCCAACCACACACTGTTTCACACACCTGCTCCAGATTTCCCCCACCCAATGCGTCTAGAAAGTTTTTTATTAAGTGTTTTAAAGTGAAATTCTTTCATTTTTTTTGTAATAAATGGACTCACTTATATAGCACTTTTCCAGTCTTACCGACCACTCAAAGCACTTTACTCTATAACAGCCACATTCACCCATACACTCACAACTAGCCCCCCACACATTGGTATACATCGGGGGGCTAGTTGGGATGCCTTGCCCAAGGACACTTCAGCATGTAGTCAGGAGAAGCTTGGAATTGAACTCCCAACCTTCCAGTTGAAAGACAACTGCTCTCCTACCTGAGCCACAGCTGAAAAGAATGAATGAAAAAAATCTGGTTATTATTTTAGCAATATCCATCTCTGGGAAAATCCTAAATAATATATTTTTTTGACTGGGAGTGGATCAACGTGTTTGTTCATTTGTTCTCTCGAGATTTTGTTGTTGCATTGCATTTATAATCCAAAAAGTTGTATTGATCAACACAAAAAGCTGGAAGTACAGGTGTTATATTAGAGTAATGCAACATTCCTTTGACTAAATGTAGCAGGCTATAAGAATAGCTTTGATTACAGATAAAAACTGTTCCTGTGGACAATCTATATTAAATTTGCTTTTAAAATCTTAGTAAGTTAAAAAGTCACCATTTGTATTCAATAAATGCATAAAGGTCCAAATTCCTTCCCAGTTTCTATAATTTAATGATTTCCTTTTGTGTAAGGATGACAAACAAGGATTAACATGTTTGAAAAGATGATGTATTTACTGTGCAGCAGTCATAATTTAAAGATACTTGGTGTTATGGAAGGGCACGTTTACATCATTCCTGCACGGCAACGCCCTCTCAATGACGACACGGCTTTCTCGAAGCTTATTGGACAACGAGGACGTCAATCAAACTCGGAGCCCTCTCCATTCCAGGAATCCCAGCCTATTCTGGAGAGACGCTGGGAATGGTGAAGCTGTATTGCAGACTCGTGAAGCTACTTGGAAACAGTGTAGCAGGTTTTCTGTCACCTGTACCTCCTGGATCTACAGCCAAAACCACTGACAAAGACTTCGTCCTACATTAGAGGTAACAGAGGCATTACTGGCCTCCTTATTATAGTTTAATACTCGAGAATTTGGTGATGGCCGCTACTCGAGCTAGCACTGTTTTTCCAAACACAGTGGCCTGCCCACATGTATGGCTGGGAGCTGAGTGCGAATAAAAATAAAAAAAGAACATCACCTCACTTTGTTCCTTTAAACTATATTGCCTTTTTATCTTGAGATTAAGTTAAAACAATGTCAGATAAAATACTTTTGAATATGTTTACTAAATGTCTTGTTTACAGGGCTTGTTTTTTGTGTTGCTAACTCCAGTGATGTAAAAGATCCCGTGACGACGCAGTTGATGCCATCTAAAAGTATTATTTTTGTAGGAAAGCGCCTATTAAGATATATAACATAAACATGTAAAAAATGTAAAAGTATGTACAGAGTAGATGTACGGTGTGGTGTGCTCTTTGATTTGATTTATCTCTGGTTGGGACCCGAAAGAGAGACGTCATTCATTATAATTTGATTCATGGACAGACGTATTTCCTCTTAGCCAAGACAACAAACACATAACGGTGACCGAAAGGGATTCTTACAGTCTTCCAAGGAAGGTTTTCATCTTTACATTGTCCTGTGAAGAGATGTAGACAAAAAAACCCTACGTCATTTTCCTCTCTGCAAACATAGGACAATATGTTTCCCTGGAAAATTAAGTACAAATATCTCTGGTGATCTCTGATGTTTACGCCCCTCCTGCTGTAGCCTGCTTGTTTCTCATAAACTTAAGATGCTGTTTAATATTTAAAGAAAGTTAGAATACAATTGTTTGCCATCAGGTGATATTTATTCAGAATACTGCACTGCATAAGAGACCCAACACAACCTGTTCATAGCATATAAGCCATGACTGCTCATGCTTGAATGAATGTGGAAATATAATATTTATGTTTTTATTATGTAGACATGATCATGATTTTCTCAGATATGATTCAGCAGGAGGCAGCATGACAGAACTTTAAAATGTTAAATAAATAATTAGCACTTGATTGAAGATTTAATAGCTATTGAGGTTGATAATTGATTAAATTCATTGAGCACTTTTATAGTCCAGTCAAATCCAACACACTGTAATCCAATTATAATCTAATCATTTCATTTATTGTGATCCACAAGTCAAGTTTGTTGTAGCTGACGGCTGTAGATTTAACAAAGAAGAGAAGGGGTAGCATAACAAAGAAAAACATTGCAACATTGATCTTCTGGGCTTTTCGAAGTTAGTTAGCAAATCTGTTGTGTGATATAAAATATATGCTTTAAATATTTAACAGACACACAACCCAATGTGTTATAACCTGTTATATGGAGCAGCTGAGTACTGAGTAGTAGTGGTAGAAGTGGAAACTGTAGTTAAAGTTTAGGTGGTTTAGGTTTTATGCATTCAGTTAATGTTTGCAAACAGCATGACGGTTGAGGTGTTGATCAACAGGTGTGGGGGTTGTCTGAAAATTCATAGAGTCCAAGTTATAAACAAAGAATTATTAACCTTTGAATTATTAACAATGCTCTTCTGTTTGGTGCAGTTTCAGTAATAAGGAGGTGTTTTATTTAGTGATGTTATAATTCGACTGAAGTCTAAAATGAGAGTGAATTGCACAAATGTGTTTTTTAAATCCACATATTGTTGTTTAGTTTGGCTTAACATTACTCATCATAGCAGGCTGGATAAATATAAAGCCCCTACTAGTACCCGGTAGGACAGTGTCCTTCCTGTTGGGGTGTTTTCTTTGCAAACAAAGGATCAGACTAAATTTAGCTGGGATGGAATCAACAGCATGGTTTCTGACTAAACCATAGACTGTAGGACTGAACGTGTGTGTTTCATCGTGAAAGATGGATAACAAATTCTGTTTGTTTCAAATAAGCTTTTCCTCTGTTCCTGTTAATGTTAAGATTTGCATCTGTAATGGGAAGGAAGGAAATGCTGCTTGGTTGAAGTCCAAAAGCTGCGTGTACGGTACTGAATGTCCTTTTTCCACTGAGGCCGGAGCGCTGACTTTTCACACGGATGCTTTCGTTTGTTATACTCTCCCTGTTTTTCACTTGCTTTCTCACCGGCATCCGGTCTTCCTCTCATCACACTCAAAGGTCAAACATAATTAGTAGCAATTTCAGCTCTTCCTTCAAAATATACCCACACTTACAGAGGGAACCAGAGCCACTTGTTTAGTTCTGGTGGTCATTATATGACAGGGTAATGACAGTGTTGCCTGACAGTGAGAACTAACACAGAGCTTTTCCCTGAATGTAGCTGAAGAAAATGCTATCAGCCGTGTTGATTGTTTGGTGATACAATGTGGTTGTTGTAGTAAGATGTTTTTCAGAATGGCTGCTTTTTATGCAATGGGCAAATTTAGAAATGTTTCAAATGATGTCTTTTCCTTCCTGATTTAGAATGAGTAAAGGGTTTTAACATGATCCAGCCCAAACTTCCAAGTTGTCCTGCTTTGTACCCTCAATGTCCTGTTTGTAGCTGAAACCTGCTGTGCTCTTTGCTGCTGTGTCCACTTCAATTTGAGTTTGTGTTGCCATACTATCTTTTTCAATAAGCCTGCCCTCTCCTATGCCACCAACATGGCTTTTTTCCAGGTAATCACTGCTTACTGGAACTATTCACATCTTTAGACCACTTTCTATTAATATTGGAAATGGTAATGTTTTTCTGATGTACCGGTAATCAGATCTTAGTCACTTAAACTCCCCCTTCTTACCCATAATGCAACATGTGCAAGTCACCTTGACCACATCTACATGTTTAAATGCACACACTTGCTGACATGTGACTAATTTGTGTTAAAACAGTCGTACCAAATATTTATTTATGTATTCATTTTTCAGTGAACATGAAATCTTTTCTTTTAGACTAAATTGATATTTTCTACATGAAAACAAATGGATGAATTGACCATTGACATGCAGTCACATTACTGTAAAGAGTGAAATAGTTTGCCCTAGCTAGTAAACACACACACGCTCAAAGCAAATAATGGCTTTTTTTTACCTGAATGCCAGTAAATGTAGGAGTTCTGCAAACTGAATTGATGGAACACGTATTGACTGAGTGTATTGGTGCCAACATTTTGGTTACCAAAAACAAAAATGATTCATAGCAGCTGTAAGTCCTGCACATTACAGCTTTCTGTGTTTTCTGTATATCTGGATCCTTTCCATAGCTTACTTTATTTTTATATATATATGTATAAGTAGAAACTTTTCAGTATGGTGTGAAAGAGCTAAAAATAATCTTCATTTCAATGAGGGACTCTTAAAATACAACTCCTCCTTCTGTGAGGGAGCCCACAAGAAGCTGTTTTGGTGTAACCACATACTTTATGTATGTGAAAATGAAAAGCTGATGTTACACAGCTGTATTTTTCTTTTTTTGGACAGCAATATGCTATGTTTTTTATTTTCTTTGTGTTAAAGTTAAAACATTGCATTTAAACTTTTGAGTTATTTGCTCAGCCACCATAATAATTGATGTTGGGGAACTTGCGACTCTCCGGTATTTAAGGTTTTATGATGATCATGCATCTTGTTTGGGGGCATTTAAGCCTAGCTTATTGTCTGTAAAGCAGCTTCTTGAAAAAGATAATCATTTTGATTTCAGACAGAATTACAATCATACCAGAAATGTGACTTTCCTTCTTTTGCTTTTCCTGTCAGGGAAAGAAAAATGCTACTGTGCTCAACTCTGATAAATAAAAATAGAGATTACAAAACCTTGAGTGAGCAGCTGGATAAGTGGCTCAAACATGAATAACATACTTTCAAGCCAGTTTTTCTGTAAACACTGTGTATTTGTGCAGATTTCTGGGCCACACTGTTAACAGATGCTACTCCAGATACCACTTGTGTCAGCTTGTTTTACTCAGCGATGTGAGAACGGAAAGCTTTAAGAAACGTGAGGATGCAGTTTCACTTTTGTTATGTGATTTATTCCACATAAAGATTGAATCTTTAGTTTTAACCTTGTTTTAGCATACTGGGGTTAATCACACCATGTGTTTGCTGATGTTTGCAGTGATTGCACAAACCTCTTCAGAGCATTGGTGTGTAGTAATAATGGGATTAATGGTAATTCTTGTAAGGGTGGGTCCTGGTTACCGGTACTTAGTTATGGGAAACAGGCTTTACTAGTTTATGTTTTTATCCATCATGCTGCTGTTGTAGAAAGACTTAGTGGATCTATTTATCTTTTTTCCTTTTTTAATGAGGCCTGTCCTAGCTTGTTCATGAAACTGGATGAACTCAACTGGAGACTGTTACTCTGATTGCTCAACACACACATAGAAGAACTATATATTTAAACGTGCACAAGCAGGTAGATCGACCTGCGAGCTCGAGATGACCTCACTACACACGCATGTTCAGTGGAACCTCGCTGGTGAAAAGGTTCCAGTCTGCATACAGACAGGCGGCAGGTATTGTTGCTTTTTATGCAGTGTTTTCTTTGTGGTTTTTCTAACTTGTGGTTACATTTGTTACAGCTGCTAAGACAAGGAGCAGATCTCTGAAGAGGCTTATTGATTTGTGTGTTGGTGTTTAGATGTAGCTATCAGTTTCTTTATGAGATTTTCCAGAATATGCAGCTCTATTTCCCGCTCGCCATCCCTTTGAGATGTTTTATTTTTAGACTTTGACTAAATTTGTGGCTTTACCTGCCAACACTGTCTGGAAACTGTGCAAATAATAACATTTAGCTGGCAAACATCTGATCCAGTTAACTTGTCTTTTTATTAGTGCAGCAAGTCCTTCTTGTACACTGTGCTGTCTTTAATTTACAAAATATGCTGGAACTGAGAGATGCCTTGTGTGTCCAGTTGGCATCATGCTAATTGTGTTGCATCCGAGCATGCTTTTGCACTGAGGTATGATATTAAGCATTAAGAGTGTAAATAAAATGTATTTTAGTATTAAACCTAGCTTTGTGAGCCTTATGGGGGTATTTTCTGTTTAATGTATTTTTTGTGTGTTTCTTTGTGCATCTTTTCTCTCTCTTTTTAAAAACCGTCCAGTCTATCTGACTTTGCCATTCACAAAAACAGAAAATGAAAAAGCAGCGAGCAGAGAAAGCATGTCAGACAATCCAAACAGCGGATTTAATGCAAATCTAATGCCACGAGTTTTTTATTTGATCAAGATGTTTCTCATTTGATTCTAATTGTTCCTTTGGGATTTTCTTCTTTTTTTATTGTGTGGTTTTTGCAGTAATAATATACATTGCTGTAAATGTACAAGAGTTAAATAGCTATTTTTCATCTGCAGTCCCTAATTTTGTCCTTTTTTTTCTTTTTTGAACAATTCCTCACCATATTCATCACTTTCTGTTTGAATTATATTTCCCACAGGGCTCCTCTGTCTCCATCCTGCCTTTTGGGATGTCTAGCACAACGTAGCCGTTGTAGAGACGACCACCGCGTTAACATCAGCAGCTCAGCCAGTTGACAGTCATGCATTGCTCAAGCACCGGTCCTGCCTCAAAGCCAAACTGTGGGCTCTGGCTCATCTATGTTCTCAGCATTTGGGCTATAAACACAGATGCTAAGATTGGTAAGTGCCTAAATATATTTAAAGAAAATACACATCAACATGTCGACATTTAGTTTTATTGATCCGTCTGTGCAGTGTAAAGTTTATTTCATGTCTATATAATGTTTATATGTGCTGTTTTTAAATGTTGTTGCAGTTCTTACTGTACCTCATGACGTGAGCCTTGACGAGTATAAAAGTCAGCAGCTATCCATCTCCTGGCAAGGAGAAGAAGCCACAACTTTTGATGTCATCATTCTGAGAACTGAATTTAATGAAACGGTCTTCTTTGTAAGATAAATCTCTTTTTTTATCTTTCCCCCTCTCACTGTTCAGTTTTATTGTATGCATTGTGTTTATTATATATCTGTGTGTGTTTGGAGCTATGTCACAACCAGAAATAAGATCTCTTTTAAACCCTCACCATAAATATACACCTCCATTGAGGTTATTCTAACATTTTTTTGGGGGAAATGTGCCTTCAAGTGTTAGTTTTTTCCTTTTAATTATTTATTTACTGATGTAGAGAGCAGGACTAATCTCTCTGCTAGGTGTGAGTTAGGGTTATTCCACATAAATCTGATTCTATTCCCGCTTGAGCTATTACCTTGTTCAGAAACTTCCTTGTCCTCAATACTCTGGCTTATTATGTCTTTGTGTCTGTGCTTTACTGATAGGACACGGTGTCTGCAACAGTAAATCAAACGACTCACAAGTACCAGTGGGACTGGACGCCTGTGGAACCTCTGGAATGCACCTCACTGTCGATTAAAATCCGATCAAGAGCTGGAGAGACAACAAGTACATGGAGCAACACAAAAATATGGCAGGGTCAGTTGAAGGATAAATAACTTATTGTTCAGCTACAATAATACAAATACTGATGCCTTACCAATCAGTTTGGATGAACATGGCTTTGTTAATCAGTACGTTGCTTTGTCGTTGGCTTTATTCTGCACATAAACGCACCATAGCATTCTAACAACATCTAACATCTCCCATCTTTTCCTTTTCATTTGTCATTTTTTCTTTCACCTCTTTTGTTCAGGAAATGATGTCCCCAGAAACGATGCTCCCCGCATGTATCCCCAGGATCTGGTTTTACCTGTAGGAGCCAACACAACTTTCTGCTGCATTGTGGAGGAGGGGATGGAGTTTGGTGGCATGAACTACAGCCGCACAGTCATGAAAGTGAAAAGACTCAGTCGGCGAACTTATGCCTCGACGGCGGTCAACCAGCGAGCGTCGAACATGTCGGGAACCAACGTTGTCTGTTCTTCAAACATCAACAAATTAATGACAGGAACTGTCGTGTTTATTGGATGTAAGATTAAAATACAGTGATAAAAACAAGTGGTTGTCTGAACTAAAATGCAGTTAAAGTGGTATGAAAGTTATTTGGGGGAGGTTAATGTTTAAATCCACATTTTACATGTAGGCATTTATTCAATTATTGAAATAATCTTTTTATGCTGGTCAAAGATGTAGCATGTCTGAATGCTTTGTGGTGTATGTTAAAACATTTTTGTTATGACAGACAGTGATGATCTTTTGGTTTTAATTAATTAAGCATGTCAATTTGTTCTTGACTGTATTTCCAGACCCACCACAACCGACTGATTTTGTGTGCGAGACATACGACATGATTTCAGCTGTGTGCCACTGGAAGGCGGGACGATACACACACTTGGATGGCAAACGAGCTACAAGCTATTTGGTGAACGAGAGGTACACGGTCACAAAATCTGAAAATATTTAGACACGGATGTTTTTGCTCTGTTAGACTTACATTTAATACTCTCAGTAAAAAACAGCAGCAAGATAAAGGCTTACAGTGGCACTTTAACACTCGCAGTCAAAGTAAAATAGGATTATGGGATTATTTTAGATGAGGGGTGTCCAAGTTGTACTCGAGATCCACCATCCTGCATCTTTTAGTTGCAAACCTTGCCAGGCCTCTGCAGAGCTGGAGTACATGCAGATAAGGATCTTCTAGTGTTTCAACTAAAAGTTGCAGATGCAGCTTTAGATAAGGGCTTTCTCTAGATTATTATTTGCAGTTGAGGAATTGGCTATAATGTTGAATTAAGATTTTTAGCCATTTAAATACCCATTTGTGACAACCTCTGAATATTCACATCTAAATATTTATTACTTAAAATGGGGAAAAATAAGTTTTTTTTTGTGTGTAAGAAGTCTGAATAGGCCATCACAGGGATGGGTTGATAAAATACAGATTGTTTGGACAGTGACTGTTCTGCTTATTTTGTTCTTAAGATTAAGGCTCTGAATTATTTATAACAATTTTATCTCTGTAAAAAAACAGAAGAGGGGAAAAGAGCGAGGAAAGCACTTAGTTTCAGTAACAGCTTGCTTCTGTATGTTCACTTGCTAGTTGGTTGGCTGCCTTCCAGACCTTTTACAGGAATGGTCTGAAAGCGGGACAAAAGGTCCCTGTGCTATTTGTTATATTCGAATTGCTTAATTATTATGGCAATAAATGTCTGTCACACTCTTTTTTTTTTTTTCTTTTTTCTCCTTGTTATTCTTTATGTTTCTAGGAGCTGCACGAAGAAAGGCCTACTTCAGTGTAGTTTTCCTCAGTGGGATGGTAACTGGACTCTGGTAGCAGTTAATCCTCTTGGCCAGTACAGCCTCACTGACTCAGCTGAAATTAGTCACAGAGGTAGGCATCTCAACCTGCTGTTTTCAGCTATCACTGTATCTGTAATATCCAGTAAAGCTATTTCAGTTGGATTGATTGTAAATTGGTAATTTATGTATGATTTAAAGAAGAAATGCAGAATTTCTTTACCCATGTATTTGTACATTTTCAGTGTACTTATGATGCCATGTCGCTGCTTCTCCTCAGTGTGCCCAGTAGCCCCCGTTGGCTTCAATGTTGAGGTTCATGCCCGAAATGCTACTGTGACATGGAAGTGGACATATAATTACTCCGTGCCACTTGTCTGCCAGGTACAACTAAACAACAGCGGGCACAAAACAGAGGTGAGTAGTTTGTATGTGTGTATATTTGTGTCTAAACTAGAGCGATGCTAGCCTGTGAAGCCAGTTACTCATCAAAATAAGTAACTAGTGTAATAAATCTGCTCAGCTTGTCTTCTCTGGTGTGGGCCTCCGGTCTGTGGTTCTGTCCAATTTGCTCCCATATGAGGATTACAGTCTTGGAGTCCGCTGTGGAGTCCAACAGAACTTTTGGAAGTGGGGAAACTGGAGCGAGAGGTTTAGCTTCAAAACCATGTCCTCAGGTAAATAGTCCATTTATGGCATGTCATAATTTTAGGTAAATATTATAGTTTTCAGAGGATAATTTATCTGTTTGTTTTTTCTTTTTTGTTTTGGCTTATTTCGTTTTAGCCCCAGATGCTACAGATGTCTGGATGTGGATGAACAGAGATAATACTGGGCTGGTAGTTTGGAAGGTAAACTCTCATTTTTCATCTGTGAATTAATTTGATTTTAGATTAGTTTAACTGTCAGGCATGTATTACCAGCTATCTATTTCATTGTTTGACCCAAACAAAGTTGTTTAAATTTGTTGATAGCAATTTCTTCCTCTTCACATCTTCTTTTTTCCTCTTTTTGATTACTCTTAGCCTCTAACTCGACTACAGAGCCATGGTCTGATCACACATTATATAGTTACCGTCTGCGACCCCAAAGAAGGTCCAACTTGCACAAAACGTTTGCCACCAGAAACATATTCTGTACCAGTCAACCTCACACAACTGGCTTCCTTTAGGAGTGATAACAAGGTCATAGCCATCGTCACTGCAGAGAATGATGCAGGGGTCTCTCCACCTGCACGTGTACCGCTGGGTTTCACAGGTATGTCACAGTGGATACTCAGCATAAAACGATGCCAGTTTTACGGTTGATTTTGCAGACCTGAACTGGTTGTTATTTTAAAAATAAAACATTTACAAAATAGAAAATATAAGACACAGAGTCACATGCATATTTTCCTCTAGGTGAAGAAGCCCTTACCTTTTCCAGAACAGTTTACACAGACAGCAGCTTCCCTCTCGTGTGGCAGCATGATGCCAACAACACATGTAGTTATGTTGTTGAATGGTATCATGCTTTGTGTTCCTATGACTGCATTGTGGACTGGATCAAATTGGCTCCTGGAAGCACAAATGTCACTATTAAGTCAGGTATGTCTGGCAAGTTGAGTATTGTTAACGTCAAACTTCAAAGGCAATGTAAGTTTGTTGTAGATTCAAGCTAATATCTCAAATTAAGGCCTTTTACGCAAACTCACAAGTGTTATTTATCTGTTTAGATGAGGAGGTGTATTATAAATATTCTAATACTAAATAATCTCTTTTTTTCATCAGACAAATTCCAGCCGGGTGTGAGATACAATTTTTCCCTCTACAGCTGCCCTTATGTTTCCCCACAACTCGTACAGCGATGGCAGGGATACATGCAGGAGCTCGGTAAGGACAGTTCTAAAAGCCAGAACCTCAATATTTTACAAGAACAAATTCCTTCTTTTTGTTATAATTGGCATTTCTTTTCCATCTGTTAAACCACCAACCCATTTTTCCTTATTTCCTGTGTAACTCCACAGCCCCCTCCACACCTGTCCCTCTATCTGTCGCCCAGGAGGGCTCCAGTGTTATCCTCACCTGGGGAGAGATTCCACTGGTTGACAGAAAAGGCTTCCTGTTGGGATATAATGTTTACAGCAATAATGGTTACAAGCTCACACTTCTTGGTAAATGTTCTTGTGAACAACACATTCGTACATTATTATATTTGTGCAAAAATGATCAAAATGTGTTGAGGAAGCTGCATTTTGTACAAAGTCGCTCATCTTATTACTGTTACCTGGCTCTTTTTGTTTTGTTTTCCATTCTCCGCTTTGCATAGCAAATCTGTCAAACCCTGAAACCAGGAAACACAAAGTAAAGGGTCTCTCTGCTGGCTCCTATAAATTCACTGTGAAGGCCTACACATCAGCAGGCGAGGACATGGGCAGGACTGTTTCCATCACGCTGGAGCAAAACTGTATGCAAACTTTTAGTACATAGATACAACTAGCTTTAAACAGTATTTGTGAATATTATTATGTTCATGTAAACATACAATCTTACAGATGTCATACTTGTATTAAGATATAGTGTAACTTCTACTGTACTGATGGATTATTTTTCTCCCTTTGTAACATGTCAAAACAGTATATCAGCTTATCCTGGAAATACTGCTTTCCTTGGGAGTCGTAAGCGTATTCCTGATTATTGTTACCTTCATTTGCTACAAGAAAAGAAAATGGTGAGGCTCCTGTTTTGTCCTTTTTTTGTCATTGTGTAATTAAAATGGTGTAAATCCTAAATTTCAAACCATATTTATCACATTAGTGACATATGAACATGCTGTTTGGTGGATTTTTTTTATTTTAGATGCTTGATAATGTCATTTATTGAACATTTGTACATTGTGTTTGTACCAGGGTTAAAAAGGCCTTTTATCCAGACATACCGGAGCCCAAGCTGCCTGGTGATTGGTCCAGGACAGAGGTACTGTACTAGCATAAGCAAATATAGCACTTTGTTAACAGTTGTGTCTGATCTTTAACCTTTTTTTTTTTTTCTGTTTTTTTTTAGGGGCCTTTGAATGTAAAGCCATCTCACCACAGTTTGGTCCAGATTGTAGAAAGACCTGAGCGTGATTCTAGTAAAGAAGCACTTGTCGTTATTCCTGAACAAGATGAAGACGATGAAGGACGCGGAATAGAAGATGAGCCAGTTAACACAGATGAGCCACATTCATTACGCTACTATAACCAAGTGGTCGATGAGCGCCCCATAAGGCTGCGATTTCCAGACTCCTCGACTTCGTCTGCATCTTCTTTAGATTCAGCGCACACCGATGTGACATACACAGGGATCCAGACCTCAGGTTCTTCTCTGGTCTTCCAGCTGGATCCTCAGGGCTCCTCTGAGGGTCTCCATCATCAAAGTGCCCACTGTGGGACTGGAGGGGAGTACCGGCCTCAAATGCACCCTATGACCTCCAGTGATGACCAGGGCTCAGCTTCTCCAGATCCTTTCCGAGAGTCCCAGGCTTCTAATTGTGGAGGGTACAAACCCCAGAACTCCTGGCATCTGGATTCTCCCACAGAAAGGGGCAGCCTAGCCCCGGCTCTTGGATCACCCACCTCTGTTACTTCCACTGAGTTTCTCCTCCCTGAAGGAGAGGGATGTGCAGAGGGAAAACGACAGTTGCCATCAGCAACAACCTGGTTCACCAACCTGCTGTCTTCCACAAAACCTTGATACCATCTCTTTCCCTTATGAGCAATCGGGTTATGGAGGTTAACATAAACTTTGATCTTTTCTGTTGCCAGAGTCATGTATTACCTAATTTGACCTACGGTATATATGGTCTTTGTTAAATCATTGGCCACCAGCCTCTGTGATGGCAGAGAACTTCATATTGCCAGTGATGCTTTGGAGCATTTTGGCTCATCTTTCAGGACCCACAGAGTATTGAGTTTAAGGACTGCAGAAACCGGAAAAGGGTCTTTTGACGCATTCGATTGTTAGTATCCGAAAACACACCAAAAGATGTTTTTGGCAACCAGTGAGTTAACTCCCCTTCATGGTAGCATGAAACTGTTTAACTTGCATTGTGTTAAATAGTGCTTTTTAAGATGATCATACTAAAAATACATGGAGAGATGTAAATTTCTCTCTCTGTTTATGCATCATCTAGACGCCTGGTGGTTGTCCGACACTTTTGTTTGCCATGCTGCAATGGATGTTTTGCAGTGGGGTGTCTTACGTTTTAGCTAAATATGCATCACTTTTTTGGTTAATTTTTAAAAATTTTGAAAACAAGAGTTACACAGTATTTTGAGGAACACTTAAAGTGGAGTTATGGTGTAATGGGATGTAGGGGATAAAGTTGTCCACCCATTATTGTCCATGACTTCTGTTTGTCCCTCACTGGGGTAATTTTTCCTGCTGACAGTAAAAACAGATATGTTGATTGCCTTTAAAATTCAGTTTGAAGGTAAAACCTCTTGGGTCAGCCCTAAATTAGCACCCAACTCAAGTTACTGCCTGAAGAGTGAGATGTTAATGGAGAGATGCACTTATGACAGCTTACCTGCTGTTTAAAACAGTGGTGCTTTCTACTATGTCTGGAATATGTGGGTGTTGAGCCCTTTGGATATACACTAATATAAGCTAGAACATCAATACAGACTGATGTTGTTTAATGAACAAATCAGCTTTTGTTACTTTTGTTTTGTCTTCCTGAACACAGAGTTTATTTTTTTGTTCTTCTTTGCTTCCTTAGTGATGCATTTCAGTCAGGCCAGTGTCTCTTTTTAAGCTGTTCTGTGATTTATCAACATGATTGGTATTAAATCTTATGGGGTACCCCTATATGGGGTAGTTTTTGGGCATGGGCGATCACTTTTCACAACATTAAATGTAAATGCATTATATGAAAGGTTTAGTATTAACTGGAGTTTTGTGTACTTGCACTTGTGTACTTTGTTTTTATTTTTTAGATGCATTTTTGTGAATGCTAAGCCTTTATTTGCTATATACAAAGTTGGGCAATAAGAGTTTTGATCTTGGAAATTTGACTCTACACTACATTTTAAGTATTTCAACTTTGAGATGCAAATGTCATCTTCTGAGTTTTGATTGGAAGAGGGACCAAGGGGAAAGTGTTTTATTGTGAAATGAGTTTCCAAAGCATTTTCTATGTTTTAGCGACAAAAATGTGTGAGAAATCACACATTTAACTCTATTCGAGCTTCTCTTGTCTTGTAGATACTTCATGTGTAAGGAAGCATCTTTGTTGAGGATTTTAAAAGACAAATATGCAAAGTTGATCCGTTTTATGGAGCCATCCAAGTGTTGCAATTGCTCTTTTTTATTTTAAATACACATAGTTTGGCCGGGCTTAACTGTACGGCAAGACTTTGATTTTTTTCTCTTATTGTGCCTCCAGTCAACAAGCTGTAAGTAGAACTACTGTGATATGAAAAGTGACTATTTGCTATAAAGAAAGTGCTCACAAGTTAATAACAGCTGAGCGGTCGTTGCTTAATAATCAATCTTTTCTATAAGCCTTGTTAAGCAGCTTTAAATTTGACCATGTTTAATATGGAGAAGCTTTAATTGTGCCCATTAAATAGTGTAAATGGAGACCACTGGCATTAGTTAGAAGTTATAAGGGTGGAAATGGGTTTTAAGCGTGTTTAAATATGGCTGCAAGTTGTTTTTTTTTTAAGGTGCAATTTCTAAACGAGCATGAGTAAAGATTGTGTTACGGGATTAGGGTTGATTTATATCGACAGATTGGCACCTTTTTCATTTCCTCTACAATGTTTTTATGCAACTAACTGTACAAAACTGTAATGTTCTTGCTTATTTCTCACAATGTAAAACATTACATAGTTTTATCATAGATTGCATTTTAGCCTTTATGACACTAACCCTTTTTGTTAACGAATTATGCAAACATTTGTGGATTGTTACATTGAAATGTGTACTTGTTCTGTGCTGAAACATGTGAAAGAATTTGACACTACATGTATGCTATATTAAAAATGTGTGACGTCATCCTTCTTTGTCTCCCCATCAGAGCTGTATTGAGCAGAGATGGCATAAGCAGCACTCGCCATGTGTACGTGTATTTCTTTTATTCATTGTCCACTCAGGTTTATTCAGAGCCAGTTTAATCTTCGTCGGACAGCATACGGAGTGCATTTATTGCATAACACAATTCTGTCTCTGGCCCAAGATATTTTGGGAAGTTGGTGTATGCTGTGTAAACATTTACTGTGATGACATGGCTTATGAACTCTTGATGATGTGACACTGTGGCTTTAAAACACTAATGTTGACTAAATGTCTTGCATGATAAAATTACTTAATTACATGCATCTGAAAAAGCTTCTTGTTTTATTCCCACTTTTGCTTGTAATTGCTGAAATATACAATATTTTGCAAAATCCTTTATTAATAAAACTTGGCTGAGTTGTCTCAGTGAATATATAAATGTAAAAAAAAATCATTAAAATGATTTGTCTGGCCATTCAATACTTTGTGTTCACAAACAATGTTGTGTTGTGTATGTAGTGTGAGGAGGAGTTGTTGCCATGACAACCCCACACCACTGCTCACTCCCTCAATGTTGTGCTAAAAAGTTGTATTTGGTGACATTTAGTTTGGGAGGAAATTAATTTAACAAGGACAATGTCGGCTATTTTGTGCAGGTGGCTTAACCAAGAGGTTCAGCTGTCAAAAGCAGTTGGTAAGTGTGACTGGGAACATGGGAACATGGCTTATAGGTGTAGCTAATGCTACAGACAGCAAGTGTTAAGCTAAGAGTTGCTGTTGTTTGGGTTTAACCAAACAAAGTAAAAGGCGATGTTTTAGTAGTTTGTGTCCCCATACAATCTTAAAGTAGTGTAAATTAGCTTTGATGCATTAGTGTTTGAATTTAAATAAAAATAGATGATAAAACATGCGGGTAATGCTTATTTTACATTTTAATAACCACAGACCCCAGGACATTTGCCAGGGATTTCTCTAGTGGTTACCTAATTGGGGAAATTCTTCATAAACATCAAATTCAGGATGATTTCAGCATGTTTTTGGAGATGGAGTAAGTCTTTTTCTGTGCAATCCTTGTTGCTAAAACAATACTTCATTTCAAGTATTTTAAATTTTTTTAAATGTGTATTTTAGCAATTGTTTTGATTGGTTAAATTTATTTTTCACAGTACCTCCATCTCCAAAGTGAATAACTTTAAACGCCTAAAGCCTACATTAGAGCTCCTTGGAATCTGCTTCGATGCAAAGATGACCGAAGACCTGATGAAGGAGAAGCCGGGTGTTGCCATACATCTCCTTTACCAGCTATACGTCTCGCTTGAAAAGAAGAAGAATCCAATTATCAGCAGAACAATTATACAACCTGCAGCCAAGACAAACCTGCTCAAAGAGGAACATGTGAGGGGAAAATATTTGTAGTATGTGCATGTGGTTAAAGGCTTGTTTGCTTACACGATGCAATCTTATGTTTGAGATGACACTGTCATGAAGTGGAGCTATATAAATAAAGTTGAATTGAATTGAATTACACAGCTTCACTTTGATTAACAAAATATATTGACAGAAAGTCTACAATACCAAGTATATTTTATATAGTTTTATCACCTTATAAAAAAATCAGTATTAAAAGTTGACAGGTTGTTGTTGAAGCATCTTCAATATTTTATAGGAGCTTCCTCAGATGACCAAACGTGATTTCAGCATGAAGCGTCAGCAAACTTGTCAGCATTATGGTGATAAATGCCAGCAACTGAATACCAAGTCTGTGGTATCTGAACCTATCCAGCAAATGGGACAACTTAAAATCCAGGATGAAAAGCAAATAGAAAATGTACTGTGTTATAGAGATAGGAGTAAAATACTACTTTATTATACTTTCCTCTATATTTGCATCTGACATATGTGAATCTTTCCCCAGTTTCCTGCAAAGTTCCAACTCCTTGCAGGATTTTGGTTCATTTGCAGTATTTCATTAGATTATTTATTAAGAGTGTAAAAATGAGTTCTAAATAGGGAAAAAAAAGTACAAAAAATATTGAAACCATGGTTGTTGATTATGTAATGCACTGTTTTACAGGTGTGCCACGAAAACATCAATGCCTTGACTTGTAACCTGACCACTAAAGTCCAGATAAAACCACCTTCCCATAGTTTGCCTCTAAACACCAAGAGTAGAAAGCAGAACAAAGAACAAGCCCAGGTACGAGTTTAATTAATATTATGCTGTGTGCATTTCTACAGAGGTAATTTCCCTTTTGACTTGCTGAAACAGGACCTTTCTTTTTTTTCTGTCCATTTTCTTTACAGAAAGTCAAAGATGAAATTGATAAGTTTGAGACAAACAGGAAAAATCTGGGTATTCCTGGTTTTCCATC
The DNA here is from genome assembly GCA_037177535.1 of Pseudomugil gertrudae. Taxonomy (NCBI): domain Eukaryota; kingdom Metazoa; phylum Chordata; class Actinopteri; order Atheriniformes; family Pseudomugilidae; genus Pseudomugil; species Pseudomugil gertrudae. The sequence goes on along the minus strand of JBAMHV010000012.1, from coordinate 7,584,463 downwards.
CTCCTCAAGGTCAGAGAAAGCATTCAGAGTGTTATAGTTCATGAAATAGTCACCATTGGAGATCAACCTGAAATAAGAACATTTTCAGTTTCAGTGGCCAGACCCTTCTTGTAGATTTCCCCCCTGGTGGCAGCAACCAGGGCTGTAAAATTTCAGGAAGTGGAATTCAGCTGATGCTACAGTCCAATGACAAATACATAGAGGAGATCCATCAGAGGCAGAGAGAGAGGGCTGTTGCTTGTGAGCAGAGAGAGAGAAGGAAACACAGATTCCTGATGGAGCAACTCGAGGCACAAAAAGCTCAGCAGGTGAAACTTCCCTTTAAGCAATGTCTCAGTTTACTTCATCGTAACAGTAAAAACCCATTAAAAGTGGCGTAAAATCTTTTAATGTTCTCCGTTTCTGTTACAAGCAAGAAGCTTTCATTTAAAACATAGAGAATATGTCAAAGCACTGTTTCTTTATTTGTTAAACCTCATACTGTCTGTTATTTTTATGTTTTTAATTTTGTTGTTCTGCTCCAGGAGGCACAACGAGAAGAGCAACTGGTAAAACGCCTGACACGTGAAGCTATAGGGGAACAGCATGTGCTGGATCAGTTAATGCAGATACGTAGACAGAAAGATGCAATTCTGCAGGATCGCCTTGTCAGAGATCATCAGTACAGGAAGCAAAGAGAAAAGGACTTTCAGAAGGCTTTGGATAGAGACACGGTGAAACAGGACAAATAGAGAGGAATCATCCTCTGTGTTTTAGATTTGTTTTCCTGATGGCAGTTTGATCAGAGCAGAACAGAAGTGAGACAATGCAACAGAGAAAAGATATACTGAAGACACATTCACAGATGTGGTGATTGATGCATGAAACTGGAAAAATGGGAATAAACATGGAAAATAATAAAAAGAACAAAAAAAGAGGCAGAAGAGTGAATGAATGAGTAGTTTATTTTTTAAACATGTAGCACATGGACATCAAAAGACAATGGTTACATAGATTGTTCTGCAAAAGTGTTTGGAAGTGGGTCAGTGATGGTCTGTGGAGGCATATCCTTGAAGGATCACATGCTCCATGTGCTAGCTAGAGGTATCCTGACTGCCATTAGGTACCAAGATGAGATTATCAGACCAAAAAGGTCAGAACATATGCTGCTGCAGTGCAACCTGGGTTCCTTTTGATACACGACAGTGCTTGGCTTCACATGACCTGAGTATGTCATCAGTATCTGCATAAGGAAGGCATTTATGTATGGACTGGCCTGCACCACTTCCATCCACCATGTCACCCAATACACCTGTCCAGGGGTTGACTGGCAGGGGGTCCTTAAATAGATCATACATTAGCTCATCAGTAGCATGCACAGACGTTGGGGTGCTTTTTTATACAGTCTATGGTGCAGACACATGGAGCATGCATTATTATGTTTTTCATTATTTTATTATGTTTTTAAAGTAAAAAATAACTTTAAGCAATGCTCAGTTCATATTATGATCCAATCAATTCACATGTAATTATATATTTGACCTTTAAAATATCACAATTATGCATTTATTGCTATATAGCTTTTTATCAATAAACATTCAAAAGATATTTGATGCGTCTCAATCAGCGCACTTCGCGCACTATGTTTAAGGGCATTTACATTGACACTACATATTGCGCAATGTAATGTTAGTGCACTGATTGAGAGCCTTTAACTCCCACTTCTCTGAGTTTGAGTGAAATATGTTTTTCAACATTATCAACAATGAGGGCGCAATTTTATTTTGCTTCTTGTTCCTGACTGTGACAGGAACAGCCGTGATTGGCTACAGCCCTGCAATTTGATTGGTCAAACCTGGGAAAGGGGCGTGACCAAACGTCTATGTTTATGTGGCCCACTGTCCGACGGTGTATTTAACCAAATGAAGGTCTCTGCAATGTGATTTACTAACATTGATTTGTTTTCCTTGTCATTTAGCTTGCCGTTTTCGCCACATTATGCATAGGCCTCTGATATGGGGCTTCACTAACGGGTAAAAGACGGAAGAAACCGAGGAAAAAGCCGGGATGGCAGGCGCCTTTGCCTTCAAAGGCTGCCAGAAAATTCGAGGTCCGCAGATTAGAAGTCTGCTTGAGGCGAAGGATTTCTTTCTCTTCGACTGCGACGGGGTCATATGGCACGGAGAGAATGAAATCACGGGCGCGGCGAAGGTGGTCAATGCGCTGATCCGCCACGGAAAAAACGTAGTGTTCGTCACCAACAACTGCACCAGGCCGCGGGAGAATTATGTGCACAAGTTCTACCGGCTGGGTTTCACCGACGTGATGCTGGAGCAGATCTTCAGCTCGTCCTACTGCTCAGCCCTCTACCTGCGAGACGTCGTCAAGGTCCCCGGCCAGGTGTTTGTCATCGGCTGCGAGGGGCTTCGCAGAGAGCTGCTGGAGGCGGGGATCCCCTGCGTGGAGGAGGCGGACGATCCGGACGCCACCATCTACAACTGCGCCCTGGCTCCGGACGTTAAGGCAGTGCTGGTGGGGCATGATGATAAACTGACTTTTCTCAAACTGGCCAAAGCCTCGTGTTACCTGAAGGACCCGGAGTGCCTGTTTCTAGCAACAGACAACGACCCCTGGCACCCGCTGTCAGGTGGAAGGATACTACCAGGTATGGTGGCGCGTGGATGCGTTGTGTTGAAGCTTTACGCAGTTTAACTGTGATCATTTAAGGTGCTTGGACACTTTAACCTGGTCCAGGTTTCCTTTCGTGGTTCTGGTTATAATAACTGAATTGAAAATCAGATTGCGTGATCTGAAAGTGTGCATTTTTGTTTTTAGACCAAAACGGTGTCATCTAACGAGCCTCTAATTTTGGGGGTGTAAATTCAAGCTGTATTTATTATGCAAGAATAAATCAAATCTGGGGCCACTTTGAGGATTCACACCTGCCTGCATAGAGCCTCTTATTCGCTGTGCATTGTAATGCACCTGTCCATATCTAGGGCGATTATGCACAGACTGCAGCAGCTCTTATACAGTGTATACACCAGGTAATGTGCTTGGTAAATGCAACATAACTTGCCCTTTTAAAAGATGAGAATATAATTATAGTAGCAAAAAAAGTGTGTATGTATATAATGTATAATAATAATGTTGGGTCTTCCTCTTTGGTCTTTGCTGTAAGATGGGATGTTGCAATACAGATGCACACTTACACATTTCTGTCTGTACTGTTCCCTCTCAGGTCTGCAAGAAGGGTGAAGTTGCCTAAAAGTGGCCACTTTTGCCTCTCTAGGAATTCAGAAAAATCTGCAAATTAACTTGCATAGTTACTTCAGGTTCATTCTGATGTCATTTTGCTTTTATCTTTGGCATCCAACAGGTTCTGGTTCCCTAACTGCAGCTCTGGAGGTAGCCTCGGGTCGGAAGGCCACTGTGATCGGAAAGCCCAGCCGCTTTATGTTTGAGTGCATCTCCAGTCAGTTCAGGGGAGTTGATCCAGCTCAGTGCCTCATGGTCGGGGACCGCCTGGAGACGGATATGCTGTTTGGGTCCAACTGCGGCCTCGACACCATGCTCACGCTTACTGGTGTGTCTCAGATCGAGGAGGCCCAGGAGTACAGGAAGAGTGACCTGACCACCAACCACAGCTTTGTGCCTGACTACGTGGTGGACACCATCGCCGATTTCCTGCCAGCATTTGAGGAACTGGAGGAGGAGAGCAATTGATGCAGTCACCTTGCAGCCAGTATTATGGCTCTGCTACATTTAATTTGCAATGTTGAGTCTGGCACTTGCACGAGATGTTCCAATCGACTCCTCTGAAGTTGATCATATCTAACATGACGCTGTCATGACGTAGAGCGGTCTCTCTCCGCTTAATCAAGAGTAACCTGTGCATTCCTGTGTTCCTAGTGTTGTGGCCATTTGTAACTTGGCAGTTCATCGTTGCCGTCTTTAATAAATATACTTTACTCATGAAGTTCATAGTATTTTGTTTTGTTTTAAAAGTATTTTTGTAAAGCCATGATTGTTCTACATTCATGCATTTATTAGGAAGTGGTTGTTTTTTTTTTGCCAAAAGGCAGAAACATGTTTACTCCACTGTGTTTGCCTGGGTGTCACTCCTAGGGAAAAAAAAAAGTGAGCAGCTTTTCTCCACTCTGGTAGAAGCTGACAATCTCCCACCCAGACAGGACAGTGTTGATTCACTTCAAGCCTGTTATTTCTGTACTACTTGTGCCAACATTTGAGTAATAAACAGCTAAGTGAAGGTCAGAGTTTGAAAAAAAAGTTGCTAGTTTTACTGCACTGCTGTAAAATGTTAATGTTGTGAATGTTTACCATATAGAGCATGTCAGCAACCGTACAAGCAACAGCTGAAAGTAAATTAAACATTGTTCATCTATCTGGCCTGGCTTGTCATTACTAATGTGCATATCCTCTGGGCCTGTGTATTGATATTGTGATGAGACCATTTACTTTCAATATCCTTTTAATCTTTTAAACCCAGTTCATATGAATTCAGTACAAAAACTGATAACAAATCAAAGATTACAGATCAGTTTACTGCAGTGACTGAAATGCAAAGCAATATCTCAGCTGTGAAACTGAGCTCCTGAACGCACATGGGTGGCTTTCCTGCATGAAATGAGGTGAGTGGAAATCCAGGTTTTAGCACAACAAACCTGTTAGGAATATTTGTTCACTTTGCAGAGTGAACCAAGTGGCTTTTTAATGTGTTTTATTATGAAATGTCTTTTCATGTGAACTTAAAATACATCACAATCATCTAAAAAATAAACTTATGTACATTTGAACAGGGTTCATGCAGCTCTCTTTATTCTACATGTCTTATGGCATTTGGTTCTCTTGTGCTGAGGAGCAGGATAAAGATGCAGACTGATCTCATTGCTGTCAGTCAGGTGCTTCGTGTCACTCCGGTCCGCCACGCTGTTGCAAAGAGACATTAAAATACAAAATCAATAATGCTAAAGCACCTACATTATATAAATCTGCCACCACAACGTGTATATGAAGGCCAAAGATATTAAATTAAAACATAAACCGCTTGTTTTTCTTTATTTTTAAATCAGATAAGACTTAAAATCATGATTTTTGCAGCAAAATTCTTTATTTTATTGAACAAAAGATCAATTTTCCTTTTGTAACAGCTTCATTTCATTTATGGCTTCAATCTCGTGCAAAATGTTTGAAGAAAATCACTGCTGCTGTAAATGTCTAAAAGATTTTCCAGCTGACCTGCTTTCCAAATTGTCTGAAGGTTAAAATGACACATTTATAACCAAACTGATTTTCATTTCATTTTGATCATTTACAATTTAGTGGTGAAGTTTAATATGAAATGCTGTTAATGCAAAGTTTTAAACCAACTGCACAGCCAATAGTTATTAATGCTCTTTGGAAAATTTAATATTGTTTTAGGGTTTTTGTTTATTTTTTAAAGATTTGCATAATCCTCATACCATTACTTTTAAGTAAAAAATGCACAGAACAAAAGAAATATTAAAAATAAATAAAAATTAAATATATAATAAATTAAATAAATTAAAAATATTACAAGGTATGTTTAATAGTTTACATATCCTGTATGATGGGCTGCGTTTTCTCACCTGGATGTAGTCCATTTCCTCCATTGTCATCAGTCTCCTGCGGTATCTTGCAGGAAACAGCTGAATAGAGGCTAGGGTGTCTGGTGTGCCGGGTATCGGATTTAAAGGTACGTGAGGTATTGATGATGGCGGTGCTGCAACTGAAGGGGAACTCGGAGCGTTGTGTTGTGGAAGGTTAACAGCTAACACCTTCAATGCCTCCTGGGCTTAAAGAGGAAAGATTAAAAAAGGTAAATAGAGGGAAGCACAAATTCATCATTGATAATAGATTTTTTAAATTTAGTGTTTACATTATGTTCAAATATAGCTTATTAGGTGCACACATGGGGATGGGCTGTTTATTTATGTTCTTTCAGCTTGGCAAAGCGACTGTAACGTTCATACTCTGAATAAGGAGCCACTTACTCCAACAGTCTCCTATCAGGTCAGAGGAGCTGTCAAAGAACAGTTACAATTTTTCCTAAATTGGAAATACTTTAGCCTGGGATATGAAAGGAAAATGCCCAAAATGAGATGATCTAACTCTTTTTGACCAGCTGGAATAAAGTGCTGGTTTTAAACTGGTTTATCTCAGGAATTCCCATAAAAACTTTGCTTTCTTTGCCATTAGAGCTCAGTAAATGACTATTACAATACATATCAGGACCTTTTATTTAGTTACATGAGTCATCACAAACCTGCTCTACATCTCTATGTAAGAGTATGTCATGCATTTCCTTGACTTCAGCTTATATAATTTATTTTATTAGGTTTTGCACAGACTTACCATTAGGTCTTTGTATTCCCTGTCTGTTGGGGAATTTGATCAGAGGAGCATGCGGCCGCACAGCCTGGAAAAAACAAAAACATACTAATCAAACAGCACAATTTCCCAATTTGTCTTATTTTTGTTCTGAAAATTGTGTTTAATCTCATTTAAAAATGTAATCTCATTTTAAACAATACACCTTTACATTTGAAACTTTGTGAAATAATTATGTGGCTAAAATATAGAAATTACAAACCTAAACAAATATTTTATTTTGCCTTCTTGTCTTTATTTATGTGGATAAAACAGCAAGTTTGATCTATATTTCTATACAGTAATTACATTATTTACCAACTGAAAAATACCCCAAACATTGTAGAGAGAAATAATTATCCGTTATCCCCTTTCTTTTCTTTTTGGAAAGTTTTTTTTGTATATCACGTCTAAAGATATTACATGAATCTGTAATAATAAGGAGAAAATATCGGCATGTTTAGAAAATAGTAAATAGTTTGGTTGATATTTGTATATCGTCATGATGTAAGTTAAGAACAAAACCGATCTGTCAAAGCAAAGGCCTACGGTAACAACTCAGATGCATTTATGTGTGTTAATATTTTAGCAAAGGACACAAACAAGGGTACGACGGTGTTTGTTACCTAAAACCAGGCGGAAATAAATATTCAGCTGCCCCAAAACTACAAAAATAAAATTTTACTTAAGAGCCCTCTTTAATAAAAAACCCTCTACATATACTGGGATGGAATAATTGGGATTTAAGGAACGTTGTTACCTGAATTACCCTGGCGGTGGGAGCTGCCATTTTGGAGCTGACTTTGCTCCCCATGATGACCTCAGGGGTTTACTTCCGGTATATATAAAAAAGTTGCTTGCAGCTGTAGAAATACAACACAAGAGGGCGCTGTTGTCATTACAGATTGTGAGGTTTCAACTAGAAATGACCGTCGCAGGGTTATTAGCAATGATGCGGTACAGTTCAGCATATTTTAGCATTGTTATATTTAGATTAACAGAGCATTTAGTTTTAGTAGCGGGCAGGATGTGAGAATTTGACCTACATTTAGAATCTTATTACCTTACCTATGTCCTTACCTCTTCGGCGATAATGGACAGCAGTCAACCAATGTGTTATTAGTGATTGTACTGCTAGATCAAACGGTCAGGCCATAGTGCAGCTTCTGTTAGCTCTGTCACATGAAGGGACAAAGATAAATATAGAAGACTTTAATCCACTAGAAGCTAAATCACTCACCATCCTGCAAGGCTCCGAAAATTTTTTAACCCGATTAAGCATTCAAATGGACAAATAACAGTCTATTTTATAACGAAAACATCAATATAACCCCATTGTGCAAAGCAAAGAGAACATTCATACCATATTTTTAATTCCACTCCGTCTTGGGTATAAAAAAAGAAAAGAGTGGTCACATGGTCAAAGTTCGTCCAATCATTAACTTCAAATGGAACAGAGATATTTTATAGTGAAGATGCGCCACTACATGAAAATTTAAGCCTCCCCTACTAAACGCGCTCACCAAAATCCATGACAATGTTAATTTTTCATCCAAAAAAAGAGTGTTATTATTAAACTGAATTATATATATGTATTATTTTTCTATAACAACAGAAGTTCTTAAGTAGTGGACAGTAGTTATATTTTTTTCTCATTTTACTGCTTAAGACCAGTATCAGTGAAGTAGCTGAGATGTAGCCTGATCTAATCATTTATGTGGAGATTGTAGTGTGGTTGTATAATTCATGGATGAATTCTGATAAAGTGTACAAATATGATTCTTTTACCCACTAAAAGGTTATAGGCTGGTAGACAAATGGGCCATTTGGAAACCTACTTACATTTCTTCACTTCATTAATCTTTAAAAGTTGACCGCATTGCTCTGAAGGTTTTTTGCCACATGAAAGGTAACATAAAATAAATTATTCAGAAATTTTGAGTTTAAATTTTTTTTTCACCTGCCAGAAAAAGTGCAAATAATTGATATCATCACTGCTACAGTTCATCCAATAAAACCTATCAATATAATTGTGGTTCTCATGCAATATTCTGCATTCAATATGTTAGAAATAATGCATGTGAGACTATGCTTAGTCCTTTATCCAGGTTCAACCCCCATCCACAACAACAACAAATTTCAGATTCAAATAACCAGTTAGACTTCATATGAGATCTTCTTTTATTAATCAAACTGGTCTAGGGTCATGGAAAACACACACACTCATATTGCAACATGGGCCGACTCCTAACTCGAGACACTGGCCTCAGGGTTACGATCAATAAATGTACCCATGCAGTCTTGAGTAAGATTTTGCTGCTTCATGTTCAGTTTTTATGTGCAGAAAGTGTACACAACTGGGTTCGCTGCTCCACAGCACAGCTGTTTGACTCATGTCTTCTGGGAGGTGTGAAGACGATGGACTGAATCAGTGGGCTTTTGACCTTTCGAACAGTTGTTTGAGTTGATCCTTGGAAGTGGCCTCTTTCTGTTGCATGAGATCAGAGTGGCCTTTAGTAATGCCCCAGCCATCGGGGACTGACATAGAAGCACAGACAGGACGACCAGAGGCTGGCTTCAGGCTTTCCCAGTAATCACGACGGGCCCTGGAAAAATAAAAGTGAATACTTACTGATGCAACAGAACTTCTGTGGCAAATTAGATGGTTCTGTTTCTTACCTGGCTCTAACCCAGGGCTTGGTGTGCATCTCCAGACCAGCACCCCACAATCCATGCTTCTCTGATGCAGATGGGAGGATGCCTCTCTCTGTTGCAAGCTCCTCAGCCAGAGCCCTGATGTGATATGGCTCAAATCCACAGCAGCCTCCGATGTATCGAATGCCGGTGTTGTAGGCCTCTCTGGCATACTTGTGCATATCCCAGCGGGTCAGGATCCTGGGCTCCAAACCTAACAAAGAATGAAGTCATTTCATTACTTGTTGAAGCTTCATGGGAAAATTAGCTGTCTTGCTGTAACTTCATACAATCCACCATCAGAGGGAGATAGTGCATAGACACAGAAAACAACCCATGTTAAATAATTTCACACACAGAAGTTTTTAAGTGCAACATGGTGTATCGTTACCAAAGGGGAATTCTGGCAGATCGATGAATCCCTGACAGTTGCAGTCAGGAGTGTGATATGCCAGCGGCTGCACCATGTAGTGAGCCTTCAGCCCGGCCTTTTCTACCCCTTCCTTCATCATTCTCACAGTTTTCACGCAGGTCATGGGGTCAAAGTGGCAGTTGACTCCCACAATTTGGGCACCTAAGAGAACATGTTGTAATGTGAGTTGACCTTTGAGTAAATGTACATAACAGCTGTGAATTGTGGCAGTTGCTGTCATATTTCTACACTGTCTTTATAATAGCTGACACTATTTTTTTTACTGGTGACTGAGCCTAAAAAGCTACTTGGAAGAGTTTTACACTTGAAAAAGATCTAAGTTTTAATGTTATAATGCCAATTAGAAAGGATCAGAGAAGAAGTGTGTCTCGTCTGTTAGTGAGGAAAGTCACTGTGATCAACATTGTCTGCTTAGAAAAAGAAGGGTGATTTCTGGCTTTTCTTACAGACCCAGAAGACTTTTCCAATGCCTTTGCTAAACTGATGATGCAGAACTTTGATTTATGTGGAATAAGACATTTTTACGAATATTAAAGACCACTTTACGCACCAGCTTTAACCAGCTTAACAGCGCACTCTCCCGGTGAGATACCATGCATGTCTCCCTCAGGCCCAATACACAGAGAAGCAGCCACTGGTTTCCCTGTCTGCTTCAGCACTTCCACAGCCCACACGGCCTCTTCAACATGCTCAAAGTACTGCAGGACAAAACATTCAGTATAGCCTTGCGACCACTTTAGAGCAGGGGTGCCCAAACTTTTTGCCTCCAAGGGCCAAGTTGAAAATGAGTCAGTGAGCCTCGGGCCAAACATTGTAGCTTTAAAGCATCTCTTCTCTGTACGCCACCGCCTGTGGGTCTCCATGCAGATGTGTTGAGTCCGAGAGCTCAAGGCTGCATGTGCAAAGGCTCATGGGAGATCTTTCCAAGTTAATAAAACTATATAAAAGTGAGGAAAATATTGACTT
>JBAMHV010000012.1:7552065-7573880 GCA_037177535.1 Pseudomugil gertrudae | reverse complement strand
TATTTTATTTTATTTTATTTTATTTTATTTTATTTTATTTTATTTTATTTTATTTTATTTTATTTTATTATTTATTTCTTACCAGGGGATGGCGCCATAACATTCACTTGCTACCTTTTATAAATATCTCATGTGCGAAAATTAAGAAGAAGAAGAAGAAGAAGCAGGAGGCGGAAGTGGAATTTGAAGAGGGAGGGCTGAAGTAAACAATCGATGGTATGACTGATGCAAACATTTTCACATATAATTGCCTACGTGCGGGTTTTTTATTTAGAATTTATTAGAACATTTAGAATTTATATTCTTGCTAAGTTGTTCTATAGTTGCTATTTTTTTACGAAGAATTCTTGAATTTTCCAATAATTCGTAATAAAAATATGATCGCAGCATGCTAAGAGCTAATAAATGGAGACAGCTAGCAGAAGAACTAACGAAATGCGGTACCATTTTATGTTTCTTTTCTCCATTATACTAGTACTTATGAAATGCATGCGTTTGATTTAAATAAGAAAAGAACGTTTTTTAAAAAAAGGGAGAATCAATAGAAAATGGATGGATGGTTAAAAATCGTCTGTATCCTCCACAAGTATGATCATTTAAATCTTCAAATTAGCTAAATAAGTCTTGGTTATTCAGTTTGAAATGAATTAAATTAAATTAATTTAAAAATAATGTATTTGAAATTTCCTCTTGGATTGATAAAGTATTTTTCATTTAATTAATTTCAAACTGAATAACCAAGACTCCTTTTGCAAATTTGCAAAACGGAACTTTTAAAGTTAGTGTTTTTTTTTGCAACAGTAGGGGAGAATACACTACCTTAAAATAAGTAAATGATGATTTAAACCATTTTTTTTGTCATTTTACAGCTGATTTTTGTGTATGTGTGTGTTCATTCAGACCTTCAGAGTTATCTCCAAATCCCTACAGATACATATGATTCTGTAATAAAGTTTTATTTTAACCCCTGTTTCTTTTAAGTGAAATTAATGTGTTATTTTTCTTGTGTATTTTGCTCCCTTAGGTTATCACACTAAGGAATTAAGACTTCCAACTGCAAGCATACATTGTTATGGAGAATGATGAACAACTCAACAGTAAATAAGAACCACATACCCTGTCAGACATGGGCAGGCCAGAATGGCTGGTCAACAGCTTTATCTCAAGAACTCCAGCTCAACCAGTACACCAGTTCTCACCATCTCGGTCTGGGCTCGTCCTCTGAGCAGAGAACATTATATAATCTCTCACAGGCATCCAGTCAAAGCTGTATTAATGATTCAAGTACCTTAACTTCCAGAAACAGTCATCCCCACACTGCCATGTATAATAACCCTCACATGAGCAGCATTTCATTATCTAACGTGCTGTTTGACAACACTGCAGTCTCGAGTGCTCCTCACCCGATTACCTTTGCTCATCAAAACCATCAAACCTCATCAATGATGATATCCGCAAGCCAAGAAAAAGCTGTCCCCCCGACATCTCTTCCCCAAGGAAGTCAAGGACCACAATCTTGTATGACCCAGGATTTACCTTTTATCACACCCAACAGCCCACTTAAAGCATTTATTCAAAATCAGATATCCAGCCAGTGTTTCTCAAACAGACTTCAGGATTTTCCCATCACTCTGCAATCGTGTGAAAATACAAGTCAAGCTAGTTTTCATGGACAAAATTTAAAGTCGATGGGTATTATCGAATACGCTCATAGCAGTGCCTCGTCTTCCACTTCTCAGGAACACTCTCACTGGGTTCTTTCATCACAAAGTGAGGGTAAGCTTCGTTTCTGTTAGCTGTGTGTTACAGTGTCATGTTCTTTATGTATCATCTGCTGACATTATTTACACATTATTCACGCAGTTTGTTTTATGTCTAATGCATCTGTTTTTGGTTGCATCTTGCTTTAGTAATAAATCATGTTGCATTTACGCCAGCTGTATGTATGCTTTCAAATGTTCTTGATATTCTGATGGAAATGAGGGAAATGAACAATGTTTGAACCTTAATAGTTACTTAAAAGTTTTTGTTAACTGACACAAATACTTATTGATACACTATGAGTAAATCACATCACACACTAAACCCAAGTACCCTCAACGATAACATCAGATATCAGATAACCTGAATATATTGGTGCCAGAGACCAAAAACTACCCACCTGACATTGATTTAAAATGATGAAGTCACATTAACTTTGTTTATTTTGTTGTTGGCTCAGGAGCTGTAAACACAGCCGCTGAAGCCGTTCATCCTAAAAAGGACCAACCGCAGAAAGAGTTAACGGATAATGTTCCCAAAAATACTCCACTGGTAAGTTAATGCCAAACTTCACAAGTTTTTTAATGTGTGTATTTTTTCTTTTTATTTAATTTGTTTACTGTGATTTCTGGTTTATAAGCCGCTACTTTTTTCACATGGTTCCAATCCTGCAGGTAATGTATGTATTTGTTATAGCTAACAAGTCATTTTGCACTTTATGCCTACAGTGTGGAATACCATAGGCTGTAGACACTGTAGATACTTGAAAAATCTATTCATGATGCAGCCGTTAAGTTAAAGTTGGTTATTGTGGCTGTCGAGAAAAAAATAGAACTGCTGCGCGCTTGGTGAAGGTGCAACTTGTGTTCCGGTGCATTTAATAGTTTGGAAATTACAGTAATTATTATTTTAAGGAGTTTGTTTTACACATGGGGGTGCACGATGTTATATGCATGTGATAATGAATGCACAGCAGTGATTTTGAAACGGCATCAAAACCGACCGTGTGATGAACTGGGAACCTGTATCCTGCCTCTCACCTGCTAATTTCTGGGATAGACTCCATGTGAGTCTGAATTGGATAAGCGGCATAGAAAATGGATCTATGTTTGCAACATCTTGTGAACAGCTCATGTAGAGCTGCAGAACTGTGGAGATTTGACATCACAGCCTGAAATGTTTGTTTTTATCTGCTTTCAGGCAGATAAATCACGTTCAGCAATTCTACAACAGCGTGCGCGGCTTCTCGAACAACTGGAACAAATGAATGAACTTGTAAGGCAATTTTCTCGTCTTAGTCATTATTATAATTTTTTATTTTGGTATTATATGTACGGACATTATGTCTCTTTAGTGGTGCGCCTCACCAACTTCATTTTGTTTTGCGCTTCTAAGCTCCAGTCACTTCCTCCAGATGATAGCGATGATGAGATAGTGCCAGAAACACCTGAAAAGGTGGGTTAAATACTGTTTATAATGTTGTCATTTGTTTCTGAATAACAAAGCTTGTTATATGTACAAAATTACAATATTCTTAGTCACAAGATGATTTTATCTTTCTAGAAAGAGGTCGACACCAATGATGGATACCAAATTCAGCTGCCTGTGAAAGAGGTAAATGTAGTTTACGTTACTGAATATTCATACGTTTTTTTATATTGTGTTAATATTTTAAAGGTATGATAGTTGTGCATTAGTATTTCATGTTTTTGTCATGTGCTTTCAGTCTTTTCCTCCTGCAGGCTGTGCTTCACTTTTGCTGTGTCATTAACCAAATACTGTATTTGTCACACCAGTGATACCAATTTAATTATAGTCTATGTTCAGGGTGGCTTCTGTTCTTTTTAGCCTAGTAATAATTCATTTTAGAGAACAAATCCCACTGCAGTTTTGTATGTACACTCAAATTTGTATAATTATTGGCAGAAATGATGTAGAGAGAAACACCCACACTCTTTCACTTCTAAAGTTTTATACATCAGAACGTGGATAAAATGTTCTGGTAACAACAGGATTTATACTTAAGTAAATACAACATGTCATATAACATTTGTCAAAATGCTTAAACAGTGTGTGAAAAGCACAGTGCCGTACCTCTACTTTCATACATCTGAAATGTTTCCTACCAGCCAGTTGCTGCTGATCACATGCATTTGATTATTTATATTTTTAAACTGCTGAAATTGTTTTGAATTAAAATACTTCAATAAAATAACTACCTGCACTATCTTGCAGTATGTGTTATATAACCCCCCCCCCAAAAAATGACTTGTTGTGTTGTGTTATGTTGGGTATTACAACACAAACTGGTTTTGTTACGAGGATGTTTGTAAACGTCACAATTTGCAAAAGTAAAAAAGTATAAATGTATCTGTATGAAGTATTGGTGAATGAGTTTTAATGTCTTTTTGACATAATGTTTTGTGCAGCATCTGTCCTCCAGCCACATTGAGAAATCCATGACCTCCTCTGGATACCAAATTATTCTTTCCTTACTATTCTTTCTTATGGAGTCATCTTAATCAGTGACTCCAAACAGAAGCAAAACAGAATGATCGACAATATAAACAGTTCAAGGTATTGCAGTGATCCAGCAAACATCCAGACCTGAGTCTAATTAAAATGCTGCAGTGCGACCCTAAATCATTAAAGCAACATGTTAAAAGGAGAGGGGCTGTAATTCCTTCACAATGCTGTGAGAGGAAAGTTATTGTTGCTTAAGTTGTCCTGATGTGTAACACCACACAGCTGCAAGAGACAGCACTTTCTCTTTTATCACTGTCTCCAGTTGGACAGTCAAAACTACTGATGACTTTAGATTCTGACATGTTACTTTTTTATGTTTTAGGAGCATGAAGACGGATCTGAAGCGGAGGATGACACTGATCATGAATACGACTCTGATTACATGCCTAACAGTGACGGCAGTGATTCTGACTCGTCGTGCGACGAAACCAGTGATTCTCACCACCGCAGCAGTCCCTCGTCCCCTGCTGAAAATAAGAAACCTACCATAAAGGAAGAAATTATTGATTCAGAAATTCTCACTGCAACTCCAAAAAAGAAACCAAGAAAAAGTCAGAGCATCCTAAAAACCATCGTGTTGTCGTCGTCAACCATGAAAGTGGGATGCGATACCAAAGCAAAGAGTTACTGTTTGTTTTGCTCCAAGCCGATGAGCAAATTGGCCCGGCATCTGGAGAGAGTGCACAGTGACAAACCAGAGGTTGCCGTTGCATTCCAGTATCCAATGTGTTCCAAAGAACGAAAAGACATTTGGAAAAAGCTGAGAAATGAAGGCAACTTTGCACATAACCGAGATGTTTTGGCAACAGGAGAGGGTCAGCTTGCTGTGCGTACAAGACCCAGAGTTCTCACTAAAGCTCTGGACTTCATTCACTGCATTTACTGTTGGGGTGTCTTTAAGAAGTCGTCTCTTCACAGGCACGTATACAAATGCACAGAAAAGGCTAAAATGAAAGATATCTTGCCAAAGGGTAGAAAGAGCATCATAACGCGAAGTGTGCTTTTAATGGTAGGCAGTGATGAGCTTGGCATTGGTGAGAGTTTGAAGAAAGTCCTGGGCGAAATGAACTATGATGACGTGACCCGAGCCGTCATGGCCGACAAGATTCTTTTGCAGTACGGTGAGCAAATGTGTGAAGACCACGGCCACAATGAGAATAGGTTTCCGTACATTAGGCAAAACCTCCGCCAGATAGCGAGACTTTTGCTCGAGACTCAAAAGACAACCTCGATGCTAAATATGGAGGATTTCTTTCACCCCTCAAACTTCCAACACGTGGTGTCTGCTGTGAATGTCCTGGCAGGTTATGATGCGGAAAAGAAAGCATTCAGCATCCCCTCTCTTGCAGTCAAGCTCGGTTACAACATTCAGAAGACCTGCTGCATTGTTGAGGGCAACGCCATGGAGGCAGGTGACACAGAAGCGGGGGAGTCAGCCAGAAACTTCCTCTCTCTGTATCAGCAGAAATGGAGCAAACTCATCTCTATAGATGCATTAAAAAATCTCAAAGAAATTAAACAGAAAAAAAAACTGGTGTCATTTGATGAGTTTGCTAAAGATGTCAAACTCCTGCACACCCACATGGAAAAGGTCCACGAGGACGCAGAGAAGAAGCTGAGACAGGACTTAAATAAGGACAACTATTGTGCTCTGGTCAGGATCGTACTCGCTCGGATGATTGTTTTTAACAAGAGAGAAACTAAAGAGGTTGCAAACATGCCTATAACAGCGTTCATGTCACGAAAAAGGTCCACTGCCTTTGATGAAATGGATGTATCCGTTTCAAATGTGGAAAAAACTCTGTGTGGATTCTTCACTAGAGTTGACATCAAAGGAAGTTGTGGGAGAATTGTTCCCATTTTACTCAAACCCTGTTTTGAGACATCCTTGGAGCTTCTGGTAGGTGCTCGCATGGAATGCGGGATCCCCTGTAGCAACCCCTTCGTTTTTGCCCGACCGTGCTCAGCGTCTCCTTACCGGGGAACAGACTGCCTTCGGAGATTCGTCAAAGAGTGTGGAGCTAAAAACCCCAAAGCGATCACATCAAAGAACATACAGAAGCACTTCACAAAAACTCTCAAGCTCATCAGCCTGAGTGAAGAAGAAGCGCAACAGATTTTTGGGCCCAAAAATCAAATGCAGCAGCAGAATGATGACGACGACTCTGACGTGGAGTCTGGAGGTAATCAGTTTGGTCTGTAGAGGATTTAAACCAAAATCTGCAGTGAAGGTTTTCCGTTAAGGATCATTTGTGGGTTTTGTAACTTGTAAAATAAGCTCTTTAAAATATAAACACCTTTATGTTTAGTATGTTGCTCTCAGTTCTGCAGAAATATTCTGATATCTTGGTGACACTTGACCCACATTTCCTGCATAGCCCCTGTAAATAAAAAGGTGCATGAGGTTAATTTTGTGGAATTAAGGAAGACATTCCTGGTAAAATATGTGCTTTATATGGAAACCTATGTTACCATAGAGCAGCAGTGCTCAACTTCAGTCCTCCAGATCTTTCATCCTGCAACTTTTAAATGCCTTGTCCAACACACCTGAATCAAATGGCTGAATGACCTCATCCACACGTCATTCAGCTCTGCAGAGACCTGCTAACAAAACATTCATTTGATCCAGGTGTGTGGAAAGGGGACACACCTAAAAGTTGCAGGATAGTTCTTGTGGACTTGGGCACCCATCTTCTAAAATTATGTGAAGCTTTTTGGCAGTTCATCTTTCTAAACGTGCAACGTGTTGTTCATAGATGCTAACATCTATGACTTTTAAACTCTATTCTTATGGCAAGCCTTGTGACCCCTCTTCCTCTTCTGTCTGGAGGATGTGGATAGATGGACTTTTTTTAAAGCAAGGCTTTCTTCTGACTGCAGAATGGCTTTTTATTTACTTCCACTCAGTGATCCTTGATCAGAGAAGATGTTGCTTATGAGATTTGCTAATCTTTTATAGTATTTTTCTACATTTTACACAGTGAGTGGTACTAATATAGCAAGTACAGTGAATTCAGCCAGATGATAGCGCTTATATGAATACAGGAGGTTTCTAAGATTAATGTAGCTTTTTGTCTTGGCTACTACCTTCAATTTTCAACAGAAGAAGAAGAGGAAGCCACCACAGGGCATCGAAGGAAAGTCTCCAGTACAAGCCAAGGATATGCAGGTCCTAACCATCAACACACACACGGAGACCGAACAAGCTGCAAAAGGAAAGCAACTTCTAAACTTTGTAACAAAAGAAAAGGTAGGGCATGTCTTTATTACACTGCCTGTCTCTTTGTCTGACATGTTTGCTCATCACTCTAAAACTGATTAATTTATAAGACACAAACCAAATACTCCCCCATGTTTATTTCTCCTGGCATTTAAAACCATGAATGATAATAATATATATATATATATATATATATATATATATATAATGTGTGTGTGTGTGTGATCAGATTATAGAAATTAAACCCTGCCTGCTCACCATTGGGTTACCTATATGCCAGAAGAGGCGTAGATAAATTGTTACAGCTCTGTATGTGATATTAAGTCATATGTTTTCTATTAAAAAACTCAGCAAAACCATAATTTTAGTTTCACGCTTTAAATTTTCCAGAGATTTTAATAGAAATCATTCCTAAATATAACTGGTTCTTCCATGTTGATGTTGGAGCTTCTTCATCTTGTTTTTATTTGCATATTTTGATGCTTCATTACTGCACATATGTGTTTATGTGTGTACCATGTATGTATCTTTCTACTCACTCATGTTGGAATGTTGTTGTTTACATGTTTGGACACACTAACCCATTTATTAAGAAAAACGTGTATATTATAATTAACACAAAGCAGTTTTCTGTTGATTTAACACGTATAACATGTTTTTCCCATCTTGGTTCTCGTCCTACACACTTTTCCACATAGTGAATGTACATATTAAGAGATTCTCCTTCTGTTTAAATGAATCTGTTTCTGCTTGGTGTCTTTATTTTTTACTTTACCAACAGAGGTATGATTTTATTTCTCTTTTGCCTCTTTGCAGGTCGCAGTCACAAAGGCAAACTGAAGTGGGATGAAGCAGAAGTCCGTGCTGTGGAAAAATACCTGATGCCTTTCATTAAAAAACACAAGGTGCCCCAGAAAAACGACTGTGTCCAATGCCTCGAGGCGGAGCCGCATGCACTGAAGGCCCGCTCCTGGAAAGGTGTAAAGGACTACGTCAGAAACAGGATCACGTCCCTACAGAGACAGAATGACTCCTCCAAGGATTTATCGAGACGTAAAAAGAGGCCAAACCAGAACAAATCACAGCAGGATCACGGTAATTTCCAACAGTATGATGATGATAATACACAAGAATGTTTGATGCAGCTTCTCTCGCCTAATAAAACAGTGTTCTCCATTAGAGTGCTTCAAACCTGGCAGAAAATGCAAAGTTTCTGGGATAATTTTGTTTTTTTATGTCACTGCAGTGAAATCACAACCTTCAGAGGGAAATGAAGCTGCTTCAGGGTCTCATAGGAGTGATGCAGCTGATATTTATTATCAAACAGAAACAACATACAGGGAGAAAAGTGCACCTCGCACACCTACTAAATCGCAGGATAAAGGTAATATTTTATGGTCATTCACAAACATTTTATACAAGACTTTGTGTCAGTATAAAAAGTTATTTAAAAATGAATAGACGGAATAAACAGGGTTAAGTGTTTGGTTAAATAACAGCAGTTGAGGATTAACAGCAGTTGAGGATTAAAGAGGATCTTTGCTTTTGTTTTAACTCATACAGGAATCCGTCACAAAGGCAAACTGAAGTGGGATGAAGCAGAAGTTCACGCTGTAGAAAAGCACATGATGTCTTTCATCAGAGAACACAAGCTGCCCCAGAAAAACCACTGTGTTCAGTGCCTCGATGCTGAGCCGCATGCACTGAAGGCCCGCTCCTGGAAAGGTGTAAAGGACTACGTCAGGAACCGGATCACGTCCCTGCAGAGGCAGAATCGCTCCTCCAAGAATTCATCCAAAAAGCAAGACGGGTCCAAGAACGAGGAAGCGTTTTTGCAGAATAGTGGACATTACCATCAGCTGTAGATGCTGTTGTTCTTACTCAAACCTGTTCTGCAGGCTGAGCAGGAAAATGCTGTTCATGTTTGTGATCAGTGACTGATCAGAGTTCTCGTTCACATTTTACTGTACTTTTTTTAAAAAAGGTTAATTATTTGATAGACTTAAAAATACAAAGTATGTGTGTTATAAATTTAGCCGATTGCAAGTCAGTGTTGATGCTGTTTGTTTACTCACTGACTATGGTTTAGGGTTAATATAGTGGCATTTTGTTTTTGTGTAACTAACCAGCAACTAAGCATAAAGGAAGATAAGTCACTGCTATTCCATAAATAAAAGGAAAGTTCATTTCACTGCAGTGGTTTATTGTTGCAGCGATAGAAGCTAAAATACAATTATTTTCAATTTGTGTCAG
Organism: Pseudomugil gertrudae; assembly: GCA_037177535.1. Lineage (NCBI taxonomy): Eukaryota > Metazoa > Chordata > Actinopteri > Atheriniformes > Pseudomugilidae > Pseudomugil > Pseudomugil gertrudae. The sequence goes on along the minus strand of JBAMHV010000012.1, from coordinate 7,564,120 downwards.
GAAAAAGTCTGAAATGTGCTGTTTGGCATCATTTTACAAATTACAAACCTCAAAGACAACTGTTTAAAGTCACATTTATATAATGGTTTATTATAAGTATAGTATACTACATTACTGATGGAAATGATGCATTAGATCATAAAAAATGCATGGCAAAAATATTATAGTTAATAGCTTGTAAAGTATAGAAAAGAATTATTTGTGTCTATTGAGTGTAAATGGGTGAATTAGTCTGCAGAAAGTGCTTAAAAGCTTTAGGATGCTGGCATAATGGCAGAGAAACTTAACCATAGCAAGATGGCGGGCAGCTGGAACAGCAGCGGTAATTCCATCAGGTAATCCTACTCTGAGGTAACTGATGCTGGTTGCTGTCAGCAAAGTACAAACAAAATGGGAGGCCATGAATGGGTTACTGGTTGACCTAGAGGAGGAAATTTAAGGTGCAAAGTAAAACTTATGGCATGGAAATGGAAACAAAGGAAACTTAAAACCAAATGGACCTGAAGAGGAGTCGTGTTTATTACGGAACAAGGCTGCATCGGACAAAGAGAGACGAGTAAGATGCAAGAGCTTACACAGAAATGTTGGACCATTTTATGTTCCACCCATTTAAAAAATCCAATGTTTAATGATAATTATGAGGATAAAAAGGATTTATGGTTCTAATGATGAATACTTTTACTACCATAGATTGTGTTAACAGCAAGTGATAAGTGAAACATCAGAATTTTTTCTGTGTAGATTTATGATCCGTTAACAATTAGATAATTGTAGGTTGTCAATATGTCCTGCAGTAAAGACACTAGTGAGGGGAGATGCGGTCAGAGTAATGTAAAAAAATGAATTTTTTCTCTTAAAAATGGGCTTTTCCCTAAAATGCTCTGAAAGGTCTCCAGCTGATCCAAAATGGTGCAGAAATAGTTTTAATAAGAATTATATGAAGAGGTCCTTTCTTCAGTTCCAGTTACTCTTCATTGGGTCCCGGTTAACACTAGTGATCAAATTCTGTTGTAAAGATTAAATAGCTCAACATTTACCCAGCAGAGCCATTCACCCTCAGACCGCTGCTTTACTCAGGATTCCCAGTGTTTCTAAAAGTAGAGTGGGAAGCACAGTCTCTGGGTCCCTTTCTTATGGAACTATCTCACAGTTTGGGAGGCACACATCCTCTCTGCCTTTGGGCACAAGGTAGAACAAATGTCTTTCTTTAGATTAACATTTTGTATTATCTTGTTTTCCATCCATCCTATGTGCAATCCCTTGAATTGCTTTAAAATTTAATACCTGGTGCAGTACAAATAACTATTTAAATCGATTGGAACGCCATACATTTACTCGTATCTGAAAGAAAAGAATAAATAGCGTTATTAAATGTTTATTTGTCTTTATTTTGGCCATGCGATTATTATTCCTTCCTTGTGGAAGATAACTATCTCAACACACGCTGACCTGTGTTGTGCTCGACAGACGTCAACTTCATAAAACAAAAGAAGAAGAAAAACAGAGCATCTCATTGGTCGAGAAACCAACCTGAAGTCATCATTGTTTGCATCGAACATCAATGTGGAAAACCGTTAACATAATTTACACGTGTTTAAATCACAAAATGTAATGAACAATGAACGTATAGCGGTGGATATCACGTGTGAAGTTTCAGGAATAAATACCGCACTTAACGGCTGGAGTGAAAACCTTCTTGAAAGGCTAGATTTGGCATGAGCTCACCATAGATCGCCCAAAGAGCATGCTCGAGTTACCAATTTTCCACATTAAGTTTTGTTGTGTGGTTCCTGAGCTATTTGGCTAAGTACGGCACCGACGCTGTCGCGTGGGGGCGCCGGTGTTAGCGGATTTCTGAACAAATTGTGTAATAAACAGTGTCATAGTCCTGAATTAGTTATTTGAATTGTTCATGCATATGCCACTAATCCGTAAAACATTGATATTCGATCTGAACTCGATAGTACAATTTCCAAATCACGAGGGTTTATCATTGCCCTCTTGTGGCCACAGCCCGTAACTACAGCTAGTAAAATGTGTAAAGTTAATTATATTAAAAATAGCTGTGTGTGTCAGCTGTGTTGGACCAGGGATACATGGAAAACCTGCAGGACTGTGACCATCGAGGACCGGAAGGGACCCCTGATTTAGTATTTTATGAAGACGAATTCCTTTTAGATCATATATATTGTAGGGTGCTTCGCGCCTGTCGCAGCTTGGGGCAAATAAAGAAGATACAAACGTCGTAATGTTGACATGGCCAACGCCGCGCACAGACTCAACTATTTCTCTTGATGTAAGGTAACTATAATCGCTAGTCACTGAACATGGTCCCATACACCTAAGCCTTTTTATTTAACCGTGACCGTTTATCTGGAGTCACTATATGTGTAGAGTTCATCCATAGACCACCTCAGTCACTGTGCGATCTTTGTTGTTGGCTAATATTAGCTAGCAGGTAAACTACTTAAAGAAAATCTAAATCATATTATTCATCATCATATCATCATATTACAGTCATGATTTAGGTCAGGTAATAACTAGGTGGTGTGTGACATATCACACCATAAAATAAATGTATTATTTGTTTATTAAGACTGCCTGTTAACAATTACATGTTGTTGAATTAAAATAACAGATAATATAATCACGACCCTTATTAGATGTGCCAAATCTCGCGAGAGAAAAAGCAGTCCTGTTCATGTCGATGCTTTCTGCTAAATAGTGCCCTTAGTAATCACGCTATGGGAAATTTATATAGACACTGAGTTGCTAGTGTATAAAACATCTATTTTTAATTAATTCCAGCCTTGCAGTTAACCTTATGTAGGTGTAAGTTCTGATTAGATATTAAAATGTTTATTTTATTTATTACTGGTTGATATGGACTAGTGTGTCTGCAATAAAGGTGAATAATATAAACTAAGAGAAAACTGGGGTTCAAAAGTTATTTCTACCACCTCAGTGTGGTGTTGTGATACAGTAACAATAAACAAGCATGGATGTACTAGTAGAACTAAAGCTAAGAACAAATAAAGTCTGCAGTGCACATAATTTAAAAGCTAAAAATGTTTCAGTGTAAGCGATTGAAAAGCATTTATTCAGTAAATACTGCATCTGCATGTATCAAACTGAGTTATTGTATTATTGAAGAACACTTACAGCAGGAGGGCAAAATTTGGCTTTAGAGTAATTTTGAAGTAAAAAAGGAGGCGGAGGATGCAAACCTGTAATGCTTTTTGTTGCCTTCTTAGCTCCTGCATCCAGTGAGAATCATTTCCGTCCTAGATGTTTATGGAGGATGATGGATGACCTTTCCAACAGTCTGGGACCGCCTCCCAGTCAGCCATGGGTGGTCCAGAACAGCAGGTCTTCAGCGACACCTCCAGAATCTTTCCACAATCCTCTCCCCAGTTTTCCTCGCCTCAGCCTGGGTCAGAGCTCTTGCCTCAACCACCCGCAGGCACCCAGCAACTACTCTGCCAGTAACGTTGCAGCCTTGTTCTCCAGACACAACAATAATCACAATATGCAGTGTTTTAATCACGTGGACCAGAGCATGAAGCAAATCTTTCCTGATGCACATGTCTCAGCCACAATTCCAGCATCAAGCCAGGGAGCAACTATGTCTCCATGTTCTCTTCCTCTTATAAACGAAGGCATGCAGCCATGCAGTCACCAACAAATACCACTTACCTCCTCTCCCAACTCTTACCAAGCAGCAACTCCCCCATTCCAACCTCCACATGCATATCAGGGTCAGCTGAATGGACCTCAGTCACCACCTCAAAACCACCTTCCTGTCAGTCCTCCCTTCACTGGACAATGTGTAAACCCGACTAAAGAGTATCCGCCTGCATTTGATGGAGAAAATCTGGGGTCATCTATTGGATATAATCATAAACATGCTTCATCCATTTCTCCCATCCAGCATCAGCCTGAGTGGACAGTTTCTACACACTTCAGTGGTAGGTTGGTTTATATTTATATGATACACTAGAATATCAATGCTTAAAGAAATGGTAACTAAATTTCCTCATTATTTTCAGGAACCACAGATAACTTCCCCAGTAGAGTCCCACATGACAAAAACCAGACACCACAGGTGGGAAAATGTTTTAAGATGAGTAAATATCGAGGGAATTAAATAAAAATGTTCTTTCACATTTTATAGTGACGTCATGAAACTCTGCCACAGCAGCAGATAACACTTTATGATCTATTTCACATATTTCTTCCTGGCAAAAACCTGAAGACTCATATAAACTAAAACATAATCAAGTATTTTCTGATGATGTCTCCTCCTTATTCAGTGTGTCAGCTGATTATCACTTCACATCAAACATCTCAGGCCTGTACTGGATTACTGAAGCAGTGTTTAGGCATGTTTGTGTGCAGATGGCTTGTTTATTAAGCGCTCCCTCTCTGCAGTCTCCCAGCTCTGAGTCCCGTTACGGCTTGGATGCCGAGCTGTTGCCCAGTGCTGTGAGTTTTTTCCTCCTCTTTTTATTTTGTGATTTCTTCTTTAATATTAGCATTACCTCTAATGGAGAAGAGTCTCCTTCCTGCACCTTTTTATTTAAAAGTTTTATTCTTAACACACGTGTGCGGGATCGCAGAGCTTTGCAGGATTGAGTGCACATCATGTGCCGTATGGCGTTTGCAGCATAGAAAATTGTTTTAACTTCTGAAGACAATCATACCCAGTAACGAGTAACATACTCGATTAACAGCTAAATTATTTATTGTTACGAATTGGCTGCAAAAGTAATTATTGGATGGAAATTACTTTAAAAACTGCTAAATGCCCCCGTAGTCTTCCAGGTTTACTCCTCTCTCTCTCTGTGTGCTTCAGGTGAAGGTAATGGCGGAGGACCAGGCTGAGTGGGAAGGAAAGATCTTTGTTTCAGAGCCTTATTCCCGTCTTCCTCCTCTGGCAACAACATCCTGTGTTGTGGAAGACCGAGGTAAACACTCATAGCAGCAGTTAATCAGGACTACTTTAAGCATGTATAATGCTGAAGATAAACTTTTAACCCACTGAATCCCTTTAACACCTTTGATGTGTATTATGTATTTTATCAATGATAGAAATGTTCATTTAATTAAAAAAACAGTCAGTCTTATTTCATATTTAATGTTGCGTTTGTGTCCAGTTTTTCTTGTTGCTGTAGCTACTGTATTTTAATGTAGTTCAAGCTACTTGCAGATCTTACTGGTTTCCTGTATGTGATAGGTAACGCAACTCCTTTTGCCATCCGCTCCACCTCATACTGTGTACCATGCGAGGGTCAGATGGCGTTGCTCACTCATCTGCCGTTGGGAGCTGTGGTCACCCCACTTGTGAAACAAAGTGCTCAAGAGGTTGGTTTTAGATTAATACATTTATTAACCAGTAAATGCCCATACATACACAATGTATTGATCCTCTGCTTCCTGCATATGATGCATATTTCTGTCTATAAAGACACATCAGCTGTGAAGCAACAACTACAAAACGTTCAGACCATTTTCTGCATGTGTTTGAAAACAGTTACATAATCATTCATGCATTCATTTTCGATACCGCCTAATCCAGTTCAGGGTCGCGAGGAAGCTGTAACCTGTCCCATCAATTAGCAGGCGAGGTGCAGGGTCACTGGGACAGGATGACACTGGACAGGTCACAGTTCATCACAGGGCCCACTCAGAGAGACAAACTAGTCACAGTTACACTCACACGGTTAGCTATAAGTGTTATAACATGCTTAAAACAACATAACTATAAAATAAAACAGAAAATCACACAGCAAATAGAATCACTTGTGTCAGATAACATGTGGGAAGGCTCCTCCTGTTACATGTTTAAAGAGGAAGATACTGACTCAGCTGCCCTGATCTGCTCAGGCAGCTTCTTCTGACTTGTGAGAAATTAAATGAATATATCTTTGGGAGAAACATGAGAAAGTGTTAACAATATTGTAGGTGTGAAAAGATAAAACTATGTAACTGTGTCTTTAAAGGACATTTTTCTGCTTCCTCTGTTGCCTCCAGAAGCTTCTCCCAGTCTGCAAAGACACAGATTGCATTGTGGCTTGTGGGTGGTGTGGAGCCTCCATGTGCCTGGCGATGAGCTGGCAGGACTGTGGACAAAGGTTCTACTGCCCCTTCTGTGGTAAACTCACCGAGGGTAAGACTCACCGTGGATTGTTTCTAGTCGATGTACCTGCAGAATGTGTTCTATCTGTTGTTACTCTGTGCTGAGTATGAATGAACCGCTTTAGCACAGCTCTTTTGATGCTTCCTTTCTGCATCAGTGTTTTTCCTCCTCTCTTGTGTCTCAGTTCCTTGGCAACACTACCAGCCCACCAAAGGAGTCGAAGGGGTTCGAGTTGATAAAGACTCGAGGCCTGAACTCAGTTTGGGGTCCTATGAAATAGTCAACTCTCAGAAGGTTAGCTTCTCTCTCGTAGGTTTTGTGATGCTTGTGTTGTAGTCATGGTTACCGTTTATCTCAGGGTGAATGTCCTGCCCTGATTCTGGCCGTGGATGTGTCCGCCTCTTCTCTGAGAAGAGGGCATCTGGAATTTGTAACACAACAAATACGGACGTTGCTCGCCTCTTTGAACAGGTACGTGCTCGCATATGTTCGTGCACATTTTCAGTAGAATTTCTGAAATCTTCTGGATTCCCTTTACGTTTCCAGGGATGATGGTGATACTTTGCCAGGTGTACGTGTTGGTTTAATCACATATGACAGCAGGATCCACCTGTATGACTTCAGTCTCCGCCTGTCCTGCCCTCACATGCTCGTCATAACAGAGACGGATGACCTGCAGCTTCCTGTGAGGGAGGGGCTTATAGTGCCTATCAGAGATGCTATAGAAAGTATTGACAGGTAAAACATAACTGTTTAATACTCTTTTTATCTGCATGCTGTTCTGATTTTAGGCTTGCCTTTGTTGTCTTGAAAAGTGATATTTATGAGCTTCTTTATTAGATTTGTGCTTCTCTGCTTATAAATATTCATCTCATGGGCATATGGAGCTGACACGTCCACGGTTTCATAATCTGTGTTTGTCTTTGTAGAGTGTTGCAGCTGATTCCTCAGTTCGAGGCAGAATCTGAGGAAACCATTTCCATTGAGCTGCCCATCAAAGCGGGCTTAGCTGTGCTGCAGGTTGGGTTCTGTATTGATCTGTATGGGTTGTGCAAGCTAACTGTTATTGATGAAAGGATTTTCTGTGCAGGGTTCGAGGTGTCCTGGAAAGCTGCTGATCTTCCATGCTGCAGATCTGATCGAGACAGGAAACACCAACCCCTCCTCAGGGTTTTTTGGCACCAACAAGCCAAAGGTACATGTGGCATACATACAGTGTAATGCACTTTATCTGCTGGGAGGTGTGCAGATAATTCAGCAGCAGGAAATCTGATGTGCTTACCTGGATCTTAAAGGAGAAGGTGAGCAGAATTAATTATTTACTTTATGTTTATTTCCAGTCCATCTTTCAGCCGTCAGAACCAGCCATCTCACTGGCCAAGGAGTGCATCAGTCAGGGGTGCGGCATTCACCTGTTTGTCCTCTCACATCAAGATGTGGGCGGAGCCTGGCCAGGGCATATTCCATATTTGACAGGTGGAGCCCTACACACCTACAGCCACCTGCAGGTGACTTCTACTTTTACACTGGAAACAACTAAACTGTTTTTAAAGAACAGTTTTTGGGACTAAACTCTTTAATAGATGGTTGTTTATAAGGCTACAGGTTATTTTTAGCAGCTAGTTGGTCAGGGTGTACCAGTGCATCGATCATGTGATCAATGAGTCAGTTACATCGATGCAAAATACAAATATTGTTCATCCATCCATTAATTTTCCATGTCACTTAATTCAATTCAAACTAATCGAATCGAATCGGAAACAAAGTGTGACTGAATTTGTGATGTTGGCAAACACGTCACTATGCATTTTATATACTGTGTCCTCAAACTGGGGACTTGCACCTCCTCTAGTTAGCTTACCTGTGAGGAGGGAAGCGTTTCCTCCTGTAGCGGCGCAGCCTCAAACTGTTCACATTTCCACTGCAGGGTGAGCCGGACAGAGAGCGTTTTAGGGCCGACCTGCAGCTGATCGTGCAGGCAGACACCGGCTACAAGGCAGAACTCAAGATTTTTGTCAGCAAAGGTGAGAAATGACTTTACTGGGATTTTTGCAAAATGGGCCACATCCTTCCACTTTTGACCTGTTTTACCAGATTTGCGTGTGTCCGGTTGTTATGGACTGTTTGTACCTGGTCCACACCCTGGACGTGTCACCATGGCAACCCTTGATGGGAAGACAACGCTGGCTGTGGAACTGGCACACACCAGAGCTCTGGATGAGACGAGAGGTCCAGCCATACAGGTGAACTGGAATGAACCTTTTAATGTTTATTTGGGTTGTTTTTAAAACTTTGTACAAATAATTTTATAAGTGAGGTGACATCAGAATAAATACAGTTAATTTTATCTGCACCTACAATAAACAGTAAAGTAATCCCTCCTCTCCTGTGTCATCAGGTTAATCTGTCCTACAGCAACCAAACGGGTGAGAGGAGGAGCAGAATTCACACTCTGACTCTGCGATGCTCGCGTCAACTTCAGGACACCTTCAGGAACTACCAAGCCCAAACGCTACTCGCCTTCTACTGCAAGAAGAGTAAGAGAGCTGCACCTTAGATCAGCTAAATATGCTGAAATAAACCTGAATTACAGCTAAAGCAGGCGCTCATCGTACAACCAGAGTCTGAAACTCTGGCAGAAATACACAGCGGCGTCAGAAGTTACTGGATAAACATTGTCTCTGTAAAAGTTGCATTTGTTATCGATACGATTGAAGTTTTTGTCCATGTTGAGTAAATCAGATCTTTTCTTCCACACTGTGGTTGCAACTTTTATCGTAACTGAAAAGTGACTTTATATTAGAAGGGTGATTGTGAGCAGCCTCAGTAATGAATATCTTTAATATAAAGAGATACATCTTCCATTAAAACCACCAGAATTCACTGGATGAGGTTTCTAAAATTCATTTTGAGCAACTTTAGTATTAAATTCAGCCCCACATCTCGGTTGGTCCTTATAGATAGCTCCCTCTGACCTTATGATGGGACAACATGAGGTAATCTTTTTGCATGTTTAATGGTTTTAAGCACGTCTTATTTCCTCCTGGTGTGTGTTTAGTGTACTGTGCTGTGCTGGAGCGCCCTCTGCAGGAGCTAAGGGAGGAGCTGCAGACTGAGGTAACAGAAGCTCTGGCATCTTACCGGAAACACTGCTGCTCTTCCTCAGTATCTGCTGGACAGGTGAGATGATGACACTCGTGTGTGTATGAGAATATCTTCCGGATAATGCAATGCTGTTCATAACCTTTTTTTATTCCTTGTTTGCACTGCAGCTGGTCCTTCCTCAGTACCTGCGAGCTCTTCCTGTTTACATCAACAGCCTGAGGAAGAGTGAGGTGCTGCTGCCTGGCCTGAGGAGCTCCGTCCACCAGAGGCTGCAGCAGCGTTGTCAGGTCCTCGGCATGGATGCCCACAGCACAGCCACACACTTCTACCCTGTGCTGCTGCCTCTGGTCAGTCCCACCAGCTCATAGGAAACAGCCTTAATCAGGATGAAACTGAGGCGAAACTTCTGCTTAGGGACCCGAACACTCAGGAGTCGTGTCTCAGTGTTTTAAGCCATATTGTTTACATTTATCTGATGGAGAAATGTAGAAAAATATTCAAAAGAAAAAGCATTTCTATTCATGTCTAATTTAATTTTAAAGGTGAATATTTCAGCCATGCTGAGCAGCGAGTACTGATGACTGTCCAGTGCTAACAGATTAATCTTCCTCATCTTGCTGTTGCTTTTCTTTACACATATGTGGCAATGAACAGAACATGTAAACCTGTAAGCTTTCATCATATGATTCCACATCACTTGTTTTCTTTTTACTTTACTGTCGCCTGCAGCCACAGTCAGTCGGCAGCTACAGCCCCTCCAGTCCCGAAGAGGCTCTGCGCTGCTCGAGTGTCAGCCTGGAGCCCAGAGGCTTGTATCTGCTGCACACACCCCTCATCCTGCTGCTCTGGGTGGGCACCCAAGTCCCAGCATCCACTCTCATTGAGCTTTTCAACATCAGCAGCTTTTCCTCGCTTCCATCTGGAGAGGTGTGTGTACAAACACACACATTATTCCAGTTGCAGCATGTTAGAGCGGTGCTGTTTTATTGCTGCTCTGTATTTTTATGTCTCACCAGACCAAACTACCTGCTCTGGAAAACCCTCTGTCCACCTGTGTTCGATCTCGCATCAGCACGCTGAACTCTCAGGCCGTCTGCACGCGCAAGGTGAGCTGCTGGAAGTTTACGCCATCTAGCAGCATTCCCTGTCAGCCCTGCAAACAGTACCACACACAGGCAAATCAGATATGACTCACATCTGCGCTGCTATTTGAAACGGATCCAGATCTCATCAGCCTGTTTGTGCTGGTTATACTGGTCTGGATTTTATGTAACTGTGTGTAACTACACATGTGTTGCAGAAACACAGCTTTTAGGTGGGAAAACATTTATATCTGTGTACCAACAGAGCACTAAATCAAACTGTTTATAATACATCTTTGATATTTCATAAAAAACTAATCAGTTTTGACCATTTCAGCTCTGATTAGTTTTCCTTTTTCTTAATTTTTACCAGTTAAATTGTTGTTTTGTGGCTCGTTTTGTACTGGGAATATGAGCTAAATGAAAATGGCTCATGCTGACGAGCCCGTTTCCATCTGTCTGTTTCAGCTGGTGGTGGTGAAGCAGGGCGATACATGTGAGGAGGCTTTGCAGCGCCACCTGGTGGAAGATAAGAGTCCCAATGGAGGCGCGTCCTACGCTGACTTCCTCTATCACCTCCACATCAACTCTGTCCGGCTGCTGCAGTGACCACATGTCTCTGGCTGGAGTTTGTTTATGAGAGATGCTCCTGCCGACAATAAAAAACAGAAAACAGGAATTATTATGATCATTATTTCAGATAATTGTGATTATGGAGTATTATAAGGTTGCTGATGGAAGTTCATGCTGCGCATGGGGAAGCATCAAAGCAAAATATTTATACAATGACTGATGTGTTTGTATGATGAGTGTGGAGCTGAACGGATCTCTGGAGTGAGTCTCATTTATTTATTTCTCTCATGATACTTGTATGTATGCAGGTTATGATTAAATACACAGTTTAGAATAGAATATGCAGTTTGAATGAACTTTAATGACACTTATCTTCTACTTGATGGAGCAGTGACGTTGCATACATCATGCAGCAGCAGATCAATATGACTCAGGAAGCTAAAGGTCAAACGTCTGATCAGTCTAAGAGGCTGTTAACACTAATTAGCTGTGAGGATGGGAAGCATGAGAGAAAAGTAGAAGTGAAGGTGCCTTTTTTAGGAATTAAAATGTGGTTAATAAAACCTCAAATGAATGACAATGTGATGTTTTCCACTGAGGTGAGCTAAAATACAAAAAAATACTGATTTGATGACATTATTTCTGTTCATTCAGGGTTGGAGAAATTGATTAATGCTCAGCTTTGATCGCGTGCCACTGTGGCGATTAGTAAGGTTCACGTCGGATCGCTGCAGCCACTTGATTCTTTGCTGTTTCTGTCGCTCTAGTGTTGATTTGCACACTGTCACACTGACTACCATGCAAATAGATTTACTTATATTTCATTCTAACTGGTCATGTCCATCCATCCATCCATTTTCAACCGCTTGTTCCCAGAGCGGGGTCGCGGGGGGGCTGGAGCCTATCCCCTAACTGGTCATGTAAGCACTGAAAGTGTTAAGAAAACACTCACAGGCCATTTTATTATTAGGTACACCTGTTCAATCGCTCCTTAACACGTCAACCAATCACATGGAAACAGTCATGTAGATGTAGTCAAAGTGAAGCTCAAACTGAAAATACATTTCAGTAGGGCCTGTTGTTTGTTGGTCTGAGTATCTACTGGGATTTTCACACACACAACCATCTCTAAGGTTTATAGAGAATCATCAGACAA
>JBAMHV010000012.1:7538289-7551965 GCA_037177535.1 Pseudomugil gertrudae | reverse complement strand
ATTAATTATTTGGATTGTCCATGCATATAACTGGCCACTAATCAGCAAAACACTGATGTTCGAGCTGAACTCGATAGCTCTAACACAACCATGCCCTTCAAGAAGGTTGTCACTCCAGCCGTTAACTGTAGCGTTTGTTTCTGAAACTTCGCGCGTGATACGTTAATTATTCCTTACATTTTGTGATTAAAAACCGTGTAAATTATGTTCACGGACTTCCAAATTGAAGCTTAATGAAATGAAAAATACTCTATTGATCCCAGAGGGAAATTCAAATGATGTAAACAATGATGACTCGGGTTGGTCTCTCGACCAACGAGATGCTCTGATTTCTTCTTCTTTTGTTTTTTTGAAGTTGACGTCTGTTGAGCACACAAAGATCAGCGTGAGTTGAGATAGTTATCTTCCTGTTTTAAAAAAAAGGCAAAATAATCTCGCATGGCCAAAACAAATAAGCATTTACTAACAAACTTTGAACGTGGAAATGTACAAAAGCTTTACGCAGAAAATCGTTTAAGATCATTTCAAGAAATGGCACAAGTTACCAAGGAAGTGAGGGGGAAAAACAACGGAGTTGTAGCTGTAGTTACGGGTTGTGGCCACAAGAGGGCAATGATAAACCCTCGTGGTTTGGAAATTGTATTAAGACTATCGATTTCAGATCGAATCAAACCGGGAATCTTTCTGTTTGGAGTTTGCATGTTCTCCCCGGGTACTCCGGCTTCCTCCCACAGTCCAAAGACGTGCACCTTGGGGATAGACTGAATAGGAGTGAGTGTGTGTGTGCATGGTTGTGTATCTGTGTGTTGGCCCTGTGATGGACTGGTGACCTGTCCAGGGTGTACCCCGCCTTTCGCCCGTTGTGAGCTGGGATTGGCTCCAGCCCCCCGCGACCCCGTTCAGGGAAAAGCGGTAGAAAATGGATGGATTTCAGATCGAACATCGGTATTTTATTGATTAGTTGCCAGTTATAGACATGGACAATCCAAATACCTCATTCAGGACCATGACACCGTTTATTACATAATTTTTTCAATAGAACTCCGCTGGGGTGACACCGGTGCCCCCACGCAACAATATCGGTAGCCTTTGTCAAATAGCTCATGAGCCACACAACAAAACCTAATGCAGAAAATTTATCAAGCATGCTCTTTGGATAATCTATAGGGCTCTCGTGCCAGCTCCTTACATTTAAAAAAAATATTTCTTGTGTTTGTGCCACAAAGTCGGTCCTCGGGGCCTCTTTCCTGAAGATTTTATTAAATGTAGGGTATCCCTGTTCCATTACCTGGCTTCCAGCAATGGATACAAAAGCCAATGAAGTTCAGTATGACTCATTAACTTGAGTTAAAAGCTGTGTTGGACCAAAAATACAAGAAAAATCTGCTAAATTGTGGCACTCGAGGGCCGGAGCTCAGGATCCAGATTAATGACAAATGAAAGGAAATTATTGGCAACAGAGATTTCTGATAAATTCTTATAATGTGCTAATTTAGTGCATCTGAAGGTGTGTTAAATATGTCACAACTTTCTGATATGAATCCAGAAATATTAGTTTTATTTTTCACGTTCTGGAGGCACAAACGAGCTGCTTCATATTTGCCCCTATTTGGAGATACGCAGGCGGGAGGTGTGTTCAATCCCGCGCGTCGCCGCTAAACACTTTGTCCAGCAGAGGGCGGCAGAGAGCAAACCGCTCAACGCGCCGCAACCATAAACTGTACAAATGAAGCGGAGTGCATCAAGTTAGACTCCATAAGCAGCGCCAAACCGGAAACGGAATTTCTTTATCCTTCAAAATAAAAATAACCAAAAGAAAAAATCTAAGTGTCAACATGAGTAAATTCACCTAAAAGGCTGAGCTCTTGGTTAATTGAAGCCTGAAATAAATATATAGTAAGTCTCAGTTTAAATTACTGAATGAAGTGAACAAAATTAGAAATTTAAAAATGTATTTTGAACATTCAGCACTAAGCAAAAGTTTTGTATTACAAGTACTGTAATATTTACAAGTGGCTTTCTGTAGATCTTTTAAAGTTCATCTTTGGATGGTAGTACTTCTTTTTTAATGCAACTCAACATCATTAATTAATAATTAAATAATTAAACGGTGGCTGAATTAATGGCTAAACCAAAGCCGTTTCAATAAATAGCAGGGATCTTGTAGAACTAAATTTAGACATAAAAAAAAAACAGTTTGACAAACATAAAGCAGTATTTTGGCCCAACAGGGTTATTCACACATAGCTTTCCTAAAAAGTGGACATGTCACAATGTGGCATAATAAAAAGAACTAGGACACTGGCATAGTGGGTGATAAATGAAAAAGCAACAAGCTGTAAAAACTTCTCTAGGACTAAAACAAGTGCTGTTCACAAGAAGTTAAGAACAAAGATCTGACACAGAACCTGGGAGGTATGTCTGGTACAGTTTACGGAAGCCTCGGCTGAATTGTTTGACCTGCCAAGAAGTTATTCTTAAGCAAGTGGAACATAGAGAAAAATCTGTGGTGTGAAAATGTGTTGCAGCAGGTCAGCGATGGATCCTCTGCAGAGCTGCATGCTGGTGAGGGAAAAGCAAGACTATTCCTGGATCTGTGTGGAGTTTGCATGATCCCCGTGATTTACAGGTACCCCAACATCCTCACACAGTCCAAAAAGTAAACAAACACGTTAGTGTGTGTGTGTGTGTGTGTGAGCGGTTTTTGGCTCTGTAAAAGACTGGCATCCTGTCCAGAGTGTATTTGGTATATTGCAAATACAGAAGCACTTTTTAGTTTTTGCACATTTCAATAAAATATCACAGATTTCCTCTTTTCTGGGCATTTACAAAGAAATAAGGCATGCCTTGATATTTTATTATTATTATTAATTATTATTATTATTATTATTATTATTAGTAGTAGTAGTAGTAGTATAGTTAAAATAAATTTCGCATTTAGCTTTGAAAATCCTTAGCGGAAGTGCGCGTGCACAGCTGAGCGCGCTTGCCTACGGGTCCGCTGCGCGCGGTAGCTGCTGTCAGATAGCGGAGTGAACACCCACACGGGCTGCTTCGTCTTTCTGGATCAACCCTTCCGTCACTCGGCGCCTCTTTACGGGCTTTTCACCGCTCTGACGGCCCGCTAGCTGCTGGGCGGAACTAAAACTGTCTTAATATCATTTTAGCCCAAATAAATTCCTGTAAGTGTTTTAGAGTTGATTCAGGAGGAAGAAATACAGCGAGAGACGGAGAGACATGGCCACAACAACCTGCACGCGATTCACAGACGAATATCAGCTGTACGAAGAGCTGGGGAAGTGAGTGTTTGTTGTTGTTTAGAAGGTGTTGTTTGTTTGTTTGTTGTGCAGTGTGAGCTGGACGGAGGGGAAGAGCTGCTCTCCGGGCTGTGCGGAGCCTCTGCAGGCCAGCGCTCGCGGTTTGTGCGCGCTCTGATGGTGGAGCGCGTGTATGTGTGTGCGCTTTTTCTGGGATGACAGCTCTCATAATACGCTGTGGTTTCATTTGCAAAGCTTTTCTGTTTATATTGATAAATGTTTATTTTAAATGGCGCTAAATTGCGAAAACATGCTGCTTGTGTTGTGCAGAAAGCTGCGCGCTCTGGTTTCAGTATTTCCATCACAGATGAGGAGAAACATCTGCGGGTCATTGAAAGTATTTTATAGAAAAACGGAGCAAATCTGCACAAATCTGAGCAGGAAGAAGTATTTTACAGGACCTTTTAGTCTCCTCTCCGAAATGCCCGGGAACAAGCATGGAAACATTATTGTGGTTAAAAAAAATAAAATTTCAGCCTGTTTTGGTTTTAATTTAGAATATTTCTGATTCACAGCCTGAATGATGAATGACTGCTTTTTAAAAAAGAGATTTTATTTCAGCCTGATCATCATGAGAGAAGGTATCATCACAAACACAGTAAGCTGTATTAACTGTCCAGGTTGCAACATGAAACATTTTACTCCTCACTGTCTAATATATTTAGCAAGTGTTCAATAAAAAGTCAAACTAATTGAAATTGAGTTAAAATGTGAAACATGTGCAAACAACTGTTTGCACATTTTATTAGCACTTTGTCAGCATCACTGTGAAGTGTTGCCACATGTTTTCAGTAAGTTACACATCTGCATTTCACAGTTTAACACCCAGAGTGTTCTACACAGCGTTGTAACATTATCTTCTCTTAATGATCTCCAATCACAAACGAGTTATTGTGGAAAATGTATTGATCCAAGCTGTAAATTTCTTTGAGAAATTCTGCTTTTAATCCGGCTTGAAGCCCTGATGGTGCCAGTGCTTGTTGTCCAGATTTTACAAACACAACAGAAAGAGATGAGTGTTTCAGTCTTTTATTCATTTCTTCATTTAATACCAGATAACAGTTTATTTCTGGTGATGAGGTACAGTGCATTACGGGTTGATTTAAGTTATTTTTTTGAGACATCAGTGTCTGAATTGTGCAAATGCAGCTTTTCTGTAAGTTAAATTGTTCATGAGCCGTCCCGTTATTGGCTGGAAGCTCCATCTTTACACAATGAAATAATTTATATGTTATTGTCATTTCAGTCCCTTATGAAGTGAATTAAGATCCCCAATCACAGCAGACATCCCTCTGCTCTGTCTAGACCAGTTAGATGTAAACACCTGAATCAGATACCAAACAGCCAATCAGGTTCTGCAAAAAGAGTCAGCTGTGTTGGAGTATACATGGAAACCTGCTGGATTGAGTTCCCGTTATAAATCTTTATTCCATGTGGAACAGTGAACAGCTTCCCCTCTTTCCTCTCATTCCTACCAGAATATAAAACCAGTGCCTGGTCAGTCCGGTGGTCGCTCACCCTGCTTCTCCCACCCTGCATCGTGGCAATGACGAGAGCCTCTCCTCAGCACTGAACACATCTTTGCTTCATACCGCCCTGAAACCAAAGCAAAAACGTTACATGATGTCATCTTTTAAAAAGAAAAAGTTGCAGTCTGTCACCCTGACTGAGAAAAGAGAGGAAATAAGAGTCGTGGTGCTTTTATGCTCAGATTCAGGATTGTGGGGCTGTTTGTTCCTCCCATCTGAGAGCAGTCGTGGTACCTACCTGCTGGACTGCTAATTAAGCTAATTTGCTACTAAACTCCCAGTTTCTGTGTTTGATGTCCTATCCTGGTACTGGTGCTATGTGGTTTTAGTTCCATCTCATGATCTAACCACCTAAATAAAATAATATAGTCAGTACGCTGTATGGAGACTAATCTCTGTTGCTTTCATTGAGTTTTAGCAGCTTTATAGTGTCAACTTCTTCATCTAAGTGTTAGGAAGTGCTAAGTGTTAGTTTCACATCGTCATAGAAGCTCTGACTAGTTTGGACCCACTGATACGTTCATTGAATAAAACTAAGTGTTGTGTAGTTATATATATGTCCTCGTCTCAGCTGCTCCTGCTGTCCTGTACTGATGCAAACCTGTGATCTGATTGGTTAGATTACAAGAAGAGTGGTGAAAAAAGGTTTTAAAGAAGTGAAAAGTTTATATAAATGTTTTACGACACTGTGCCATCGTTGCTGAGAATTCAAACTAGCTGCAGCTGCTGTCCACAGAGAAGTGCAAGCTGCAAATGCTTCAGATCCTTTGCTCGCAGGAGGCGAGCGTGTGACACTGCAGACGTGGTTTCTTGGTGCAGCCTGTGTGGACAGTTGTCTACCAGACTGACTGCACAGAGGACAAACGGATCGGATTCATTTACAGCACTGCGTCCTCGGCATGACATCCCAGCAGTAATAAATATTGTGGCAGGGAGTGTTTCGTCTGCCTAAGATCCATTTATATTGAACCTTAGGAGATTTCACACTAAGTCTAACAGAAAGATGCACGTGATGAAGCTACAGTTCAGACACTCCAGCCCGAAACCTCTTATCTTCAGAGGCACTAATCTGGACACCATGCGCCACAAACTGTCTCTGAAAGGGCCGTTTTATAATTCGCTGAGTCACACAGAACCTGGACGGCGAGCGGAGGTGTGGCTGGCTTGGCATCTTCACCATCAGGCTCCGATCAAACATTTCATGAGAGCTAATCATTTTGCACTCGGCTGCTGACATTTAAGCATCGTGACTTCAGTGTGTTCATCTCTTTTATTACAGATAATACCAGCAGTGCTGGTTTTAATGGGCACAAACATTTAGTTCATTTACTGGTATTGTTTTATAACCTCCAGTATTTATCAGAGAGAGAATTCCCTCATCATTGTGTTAATATCATATCAGTATTTCTATAATATCACTCAGCTGTGTGTTTTGTCTGCTGGATGGGTTTGTGTGTAATTCCTCTACATCACTGGTTAGTTTGGAGACTGTAACGGCGCACCAGTCACCGTTATCCTGTTACAAAACAGTTAACCTCTGAAGGCGTCAGGTGTTTTTCCCCCAAATGATTTTAGGTTAATTTATATCTCCATGCTGTCTGTTTGGGTGTCAAACCACACAATAAAAAGTCCTGATTAATGACCTGCTGCCTCATTTAACTGTGTGTGTGTGTGTTAAAGCATTTCAGCCCCAGCTATAGATACTTATCTCAGTGAGTGTGAACTTTCCAGGCACAGCTGTGGAGTTTGGTGTCAGTGGCTTTATGTTTGTTTCTGCGCCTGGTATCACTCGTCTCTTTTGCTTTCCTCCAGCTCTGGATGTTGTTCTGCAGAAGCTCACATGTTGCTGAACACACACAGGTCGACTCTTTGCTACAGAACTAACTGGTTTCTGACAACCCCCCCAGCTTGGGATTGTTTTTTCCTTTATGTGATGAAAAACACCCGCTCTCTCCTGCTGAACTCTGTCTCCTCGTAGAGACTCCTGACACTGCTGACTCACCTGTGTGGGAAATTGTTCATCTGTTTTCTGGAGGTTTTTGACTTGAGGTTGCTCACACACACCAAGTTCAAATCCAGCTTTTGAATTGCTTAATACACATAAACATTTCCACTTCCCTCTTTTATTTTTCTGCATGTGTGAAACCACATGACTGTAAAGTTTAGATGAAGCATTTGTACGATGTGCTGGGATTTTTGTGTTTTCAGGGTTTAGTACACATCCGCTAATGCTGAAGCTGTGTTAGAGAGCTGCATTTGTTTAGCTCTGTTCTCCACATGTGTGCACATTATTTAGAAAATGCTGACTGTGTGTGTGCTTCCTCTCAGGAGCTTATTAAGGAGATGAAGCTGAGCAGCTTTGTCTTTAAGGTAGATAATGTGTAAGAACTGACAGTGTGCCTGTAATGCCTCCAGGCTGGAGATAAATACCAGTGATATTTATACAAACGTGTATAAACGTGTGTGTGTGTGTGTTCAGAAAAAGCTGAGTGAAAGTCATTACGTTAGTGAGGGTCTTCCACCACTGTGATAATGCTGCCCCGTGACCTGAGTGATGCACAAATGAAGGGCTCAGTTATTGTTTCCAAATATCCACATGCTGTACCTGACCACCTCCTAATGAAGGGTTTTCTGTGTTTTACAGGGGAGCATTTTCAGTGGTGCGCAGATGTGTGAAGCTGAGCACAGGACAGGAGTATGCCGCCAAAATAATCAACACCAAAAAGTTATCTGCAAGAGGTAAGCGCAACTCCGGGTGGTGGGTTGGGACATTGATTAGCTTTAACATTAAACCAGTACGACAGATTGCTTTTGCTTTGTTTGCAAAATGAACTCGTAACCACACAAGCGTCTCTTCACCCACCGCCTTTCACAGCACTGTTTCTTGCTTTTGAGCGATTGATTAGAAAAATCTAAATCACTTCCTCCTTTCTGCTGCTCCTTTCTATCGGGTTGTTGAAGATTTCAAAATAAAGGGTTGCTCGTTCCTAAATAAAGTAACACACACAGGCAACCTTTCCTTACTCCATGACTGCAGTGATGTGCTTAGCTGTCAGTGTAGGTGCTGAAGCATGTTGGGATTGTCTACAAGGCTTTGCATAAACTATCCAGACTAATGGAATAAAACTCTGTGTAGAAGTGGTGCATAGATGGGATACATTTCGTTGACCAGTTTCTTTTAAGACATTTGCACTGACTTGTTTAGAGAATCTGCCTGATATGTTTATATACTGGTGGCTTTGGATTGCAGGAGATGCATTTACTTCTAACTTAATGCAACTTGTGCTGGTTAATAAGTATCGTAGTTTTATGATCAATTTGTCTGCACAAATCAGTCAATCTTCTGAACATCCACAGATCAGTCCCATGACGAGTAGCTCCAAGAGATCCAAGCAAAGCTGATGGCTTGTGCCCTCTAGATAAATAACGGGGGTGAGCTTCACCTCATGTTGCATCAGCTTCAATAAGTGTTTAGCCATACATACATTAAATTGATTTGTTGTCAGTGCCTAAAATATGTCTATTTAGTTTCCATTAGCAACGCATTCTGCTTGTTTTAAACAGCCTCGTGCAAAAAGATGACTCGTATCGTTACATTTAGCCAAACACGGACTGTTTTCAGTTCCTGTGATGCAGATTTGGTTGATTTGAGAAACTAAAATGACTTTCTCTCGGCTTTCTGTGGGTCCTTCCACCATCCAAACACCCTGAGCAGGATAAATTAACTGGATGGATGACATGCTTACATCATGTTAATGTTAATCTCTAAATGCAGTAATCAATATTTCAGGAACATCCGACTTAAACTTGAACAATTAACCGATTGAAACATAATATTCAGTAACATGAAAAGAGTCTTTCTACCAACCTTTAAGCTGTTTGATGTGCTTACCTGTTTAATTGAATTGGGCTGTAGGAAATCTGTATTTATCACTGATGTATAGATTATACATCCAATCAATAATCAGCAGGTAATTCAATGTCTGTTTGGCGCTGCCGCCGTTCGGTAATTATCATTGAGGCGAAATTGTCTGAAGTCGTATAAAATTAAACGTAATTTCACCCAAATCCCTTTTTTATCTCCTGCAGCATCCTGTAGCAAAGCTCGATCTCTGCTGCTATCAGCTGTTCCATGAAGCAATCATTCTGAGTATACAGGAATATTATAAATGCTGTTAATCCTCTTAGATTTTATGATATTGATTTGTTGTCATGTTGGAGGAAGTTATAATGCTTCCTCTGTTATTTAGTTACATACCATAAAGGCTTCACTCCATAAAAGAGGGTTTTTATATCTTAATTAGTAAGACTTGTGGCTCAGGTGTTATATGTTGGAGCCAGAGTTGAGAATAAATGCCACGGCCATGGCAACCAGTCCAGAACTACAGTGGACACTGGTGCGCTTCACAGTCACACTTGCCCAGTGTAAATCTCCTGCTGCCCCCACGGCCTCGTAATCAGAAACCCGCTGCTGCTGGCCTGCCAGGTGGCACCCCACCGACACCGGACTGCTACCCCGCTTTCCCAACACAAGCAGCTGGGGCTGGGAAATGTTGTGTGGTGGGACTGGTGTTTTATCAATCAAACTTTATTTATAAAGCATTTTCTCATACATACAACCAAAGTGTTTTACATTAAAATGTTAAACTTATGCATGAACATAGTTATAAAAATACATTTAGACATAAACATGCACATGAAGCGATGTCTCACCATTCGCATCAGGGAAACTAATCATTAGAAATGCATTTTGCTCTTAAACATTTGTTTAATGCTGGAAGTTGTCTTTTATTTGGAACCTGTGTTCTGATTTTTTGGTCAGGTAAAACTAGAAAAGCACCCTGAGAGCGCAGACCTCCACCAAGCAGCACCATAATGTTACTGAACATTTCAAAGTAATCCAGAATCCAGGATCTTTTCCAGATCTCCACCAAAAGTTAATCATTTGTTCCCAGTGACACTCCCAACATATCCTGAAAATTTCATCAAAATCCATCAATAACCTTTTGAGTTATGTTGCTAACAGACAAACAAACAGACAAACTCCAGGAAAAGGCGGAGGTAATGATTTACATTTTCTCCGTATGCCTGAAGAATAAACTCGCCTTTATATAAAATGTAGGGACAAAATGTAAAAAATGAATGTTTCTAAAGTCAAAGTAGTCTTCTTACACGTTAATTATGCAAACACATGGAAGCACTCAATGCAGTATTGATAAATAAATGAGATGATTTTGTAAGTGCACTTTTGTTTTCCACAATGCTTTTTCCAGCCACAGCAGACGGTGGCCACAAATAAACACTGCGGGTTTCTACAGGAATATACCACAAATTGTGTTTGTTAGATTTTTAGACATTAAGCATTTCAAAATGTGAATTCTGACAGCAATGTTAGCTTTTTCTTAAACTGACAGGCTGAGGAAGAAACCTTTCATTTATATTCACATTTCAGTATAAAGTGTTTTATTAGCCAACACCAGCCAGAAAAATGTAGTCTTCGTCATAAAAGCAGCACGACGTGCTGAATCATTTGTAATATCACATGATCTGCATCTCCTCTTTGTTTACAACATTTGCATCTGTTTGTATGACGAAGACCCTGACGGTTATTTCCAGTAACTGGTTTGATGAAGAACCCAGACTGGATCATTCACCTGTAGCTTCTTTTGCCATCTTTGGTCTTGTACATTTCTTCCCGGCTGCTTTATCAGGGAGGACAGCTGCTTGAAGCTTTCTGCTATATTTCATCAGCACAGCATAATCTCCCTGTTCCAACATTTGATAGGACGACTGATCTGACCTGACTGGGTGGTGTGTGAGGCTTGTGTGGCGCTCCTTACTAATGGCTGAGCCATGTTCTATGAGACGGCAGAGCAATGTTAGAACCGGCAGAGCTGTTGCATACTACTTTACTCCAATGCTATTTATAGCTCCATGACCTATCTGACATGAGCTGCTACAGCCAGGTTTTATGGCCATCATGATGACTAGCTCGGCTTTAGAAGTGGGATTTGGTTTGAGTGTTTTTTTTCTGAGGTGGTTATATTTCTTTAGATCCTCGGTAGTTTAAGAGGAACATTTGTTTGGTGCTGGAAAATAAAGATGGTAGCTGAAGGGAGAGAGGGGTCATGCGAGAGAAGGCACCCCAGGCACTTGGCAGCTGAGGGCCATGTGCCTGTACGCCTACATGCCTTTAGCACGGGACTCTCATCTGACTCTGCCTATCCTTCTCTGTGACACACACACACAGTAATACACACATATTCATCAGATATTCGGATAGCTAAGCAGAAAAGCTGGCTGTAATGTAGCCAATCAGCTGGAATCTGAGCTCTGTTCATTGTAGTCTGATCACAGATCTCTCTCCTAAACATAAACATTCATACATGTATGAATACATGTAATTATAGCCAGGGTTCTCATGTATGTGCTACACCTAAAACCACCCTACCGCCCTCCCTTTTGCAGCAGCCAAAGGGTTAATGTCAATCCAACTCATGTCAACAGGAAATATAGGGCAGGTCTGCTGGGCAAGGCTACCAGCCAATCATAGCACTTGTTTACTGGCAGTGATCTGTAGACGGGGATGCCAGAGGTTCCTGTATGGCTTTGTAATTTATCACGATGAAGTAGATGTGCTTGTGTGTGGTGTCTGAGACTTACCTGCAATGCAGTAGCAGTGATATGACCTGCTTTTGGTCAGCAGGCTGTGTGTCCATGTCAAATAAGCAGGACAGATGTAGTCGAGGCTTAATGCTATTATGAAATCAAATAACTTTAGCTGTAAAACAGATGTGAGTAAATCCTGTTGTGTTAGTAGTTCACACTTTTCACTGCCAGGTAAAAGAAAAGTCGCCACTTGAAAAACTGTAAGAGGTTCCTGCTGGAAAGTGACTAATATGTTTCAGTGAGCACAAGTTGTTTCATCTCAGATGATGCACGGAGGACAAATTATTGATCTGCGTCATGCAGGAGATTGTTGAAGCATTATTAAAACCTGGATGGACATGTGGGAACAATTATCATTCTGCTAGAATTTATTGTGATTGAAATGTTTGGTGAAGTAAACAAGTAGAAACAGGGTCATTTTGCACACACATAGTGTGATGGGAAGCAGGGATAGATTAAAACCTGCTCTCCCCTCATGGGAGTGCGTTGAGTAGCCTTCTGTAAGGTATGAGGTTGCTTCAGTTGGTCAGGTCTCAGTTGAGCAATGTTATGTACCTAAAAAAGGTTGCTTACAGGCATTTTACAAGCAGGCAATAGCTTGATTCATCGGGATTGTTTTGGAAGATGTAATCAACCATGTTTGTGCAGTTAAAACAAAGTTCTGATCAGACCGGTACTGTTTACACACACCCTGAAAAAGTTTTTCCCGGTTTGACGTCAGTTTACATGCATCATGTGTTTGAGCAGAATAAATAATGCAAACCTGTGCAGAACTGTGTCTGTCTGGAAACAGCAGAGGAAGAAATGAGGATTTCCCACGTCAACACACAGCTGTGTGTGTGTGCTCTTGACTCTTGTCAATTTAATTTTCTCCCCTATTTAATCCTTTATATGAATTTCTTTAGCAATATATTTGTATCACGGATGAATCAGCTATGTTTGATCTGCCAGTAGCGATAATGTGCAGCACTTGGTTACATTACATCAGAACACACAACCCGCCTCTCTTTAGCAGAATACAGTTTTAATTTGAAGGAGTACGATCAGATGCGAATCTTCTCATTTTTGTGTCCATGAAGCATTTTTATTCCCGTCCAGTCACGTTTTGAATCAGAATACTTGTGTTCATGTAATCATGGCTATTTTCACATGTGAAGCCACCACAGAGCTCCAGACTGTAACCCTGCTGGTAATCTTTGGTATGACCTGGAGGTCACTTTACACAGCAGTCCAACTTTTCCATCATCTGCATCACAAGTTCTTAGAATGACTGACTGCATAAGCTGATCAAAACAACAACATTGCAAAGACATGCTGTTATCCAGGCTAAAGCATGAAGTGATCATTCTTATAGAGCTCTGCAAGTCAACATAGAAACATAAATATGATGTATTATTGCAAACTAGCTGTATTTTCTTTCATTATTGTTGTATTGCGAAGAAGGGAACAGTTCATATTACACATTTCCCAGCTGGAAGGAGTCCTGGTTCTGTTGCAAGTTAAATATTCTGAACAGCGGGTATATCTGACTGTCTTTGCACATTTCCTCCCCTCTTGAGACTTTTTACTGCTCACTCCTCACTGCTGATGGTTTCCTCTCCTCGCTGCTGCTCCCTTCTTCTCTTGCACAATCATTCCCACAGACCTCACCGAATGCTGTCCTTTAGTTATCAGTGTTCCTGTTTGCCACATATCTCCTCCTGCATGTCCTCTTTTCTCTACATCCTGTCTCATGCCCCTCAGGAGCAGTCCTCATCCTCCTTCCTTTCTCCTCTCTTCTCATTTCTTATTTATCCTGCTGCATCAGAGGCACAAGGTTTGTATATGGCTGACCTACAGTTTTAAAGACAGGCTAAATGAATATTTGAAGCATATTCTGCTCTGCGGATGCTACATCACCATGGTAGCATCTATATAATCTTCTTCCTTTCTTTACTTCTTATTTATAATTTTACATTATTCAAATATCTGTTGTATCAGACTAGGACCTTTGGAATGAAAGTTGCCACTAATTAGGTGACTCTCCTCCCTTTATTGAAGTTGAAGCACAAATTTGACAGCGTCTCTTTAATTCTTAGTTGATAACAAGGTGAAGGGAGTGGACCCAATAAGCAGGCAGAAGGAGTAGCCGAGTGAATGGAGTGTTTTATTTACAGAAGGT
>JBAMHV010000012.1:7512652-7527923 GCA_037177535.1 Pseudomugil gertrudae | reverse complement strand
ACCTATATCTTTGTGTATGGGGTGGGATGTGTATGTGTGCTCTTTAGATTTGGTTGGAGTGATATATATATATATATATATATATATATATATATATATATATATATATATATAAAATTTTGTAGACATTTTCTAAAATTGTATCTTTTTATATGGCAAAATATGTTTATTTTCTAATCACATTACATAAAGTTATTGAATAGTTAAAGTCATAATAATGTGTCCATAATAATGTGTCGTAACATGTGTTTGTTATTTAATGCTAACGTTAACTATAACAATAGAGAACAGATTTGGGCTCCTGCTGGAGCTACTGACATCTGTTCATAGTGTCCCTACCAAAGACTCTTTTAGAAGTATTTAAAAGGTTCCTTTAGACAATAGCCTGACTTTCCATTGCAGTTTTGGAAATTCCAACATATATGACAAGTTAGCTTGTTGAAGAATGAAGAATGAACCATTTCTTTGTGGTTCCGTGTTGAAGCTGCAGGTCTGTGTTACAGCACGGTGGAAGTGGGGGGCATACATGCAAAAGTGACAAAGTAGCACCTTCCTACTGACTTGTGCTCAGGTTATTTATACACTAGAATCTGGCCCAATATTTTGGCTATTTGTGGTGCAGAATGGAAATAAACAGTGAGTTTAATACAGAAACTGGTAGAAATCGGATACTTCAGGTGCTCAACCAGTCAGAAAGGTTGAGCATTGCAAATCTCATGTGGAAGTTACTGGAAGAGACCCTGGACCAGAGTTGTAGATGTGAACTGTGTCTCATTTTCATGGAATTACTTGAATCCCAGTTTCGCTACACTGACTTAAGCTTGTTACATCCTCCACAGGAAGCAAGAAGTTTGTAATTGCACTCAAGGCAGCAAGAACAAGGAAAAAGTTCTTTGTGGTCTGGTCCATTCATACTCCATCAGAAGCTTTGTCTGCAGTGGGGTTGGGATTACTGCGGGTGGAATGTCTGTGCTTTTATGTGCTATGAACAATTAAACGGTTATAAGATCATTTGTCCACAACAGGGCAGGTTATGTCTTTAAACGCCACGTGTAGTAAATATTTTTGTACTTTACCACGTTGGTCAGCGGTTTTATTAAAAACCTGTTTAACTTGGCGCCAGTAAAAATGTAAAAGCAGCAACAGGTCACTTTATGCTTTTACGCATTAACCACGCCCACATCATCTATCCATCCAATTGCACAATACTTCAAGGAGCTCCACAAGGAAAAAGTTCTGCCAGCTCGATGACGAGAACTGCCTTCAACCACATCTGTGAGAACAAAATGATGTCTTTTTCTTCTCGGGGCTCCAAGAACAAGAACAAAGTTTTTGCTTCTCGTGGAGTATGTAACAGGCTTCAGGTCATGGCGAAGCACCAAAAAACTGTTAGCACCATATCTTCAATGTGAAGAGGATTAAATGCTTTCACATGAAAATTGTCAAATGTCTGAATTGGACCTGTATTGACTATGCCTCCTTTAAAAATACAAATATATTTTACAAAGGAAAATAGAATACAGAGACCACAGCACCTTTATGCACCCAGTGCAGAAGTGCAGCAGCACCCTACTCCACTGTCCAGTGTTTGTTCTGCACATGAACGCACTATGCAAAGTGCTGTCCATACGCTGTATATTAAAAAGTTGACCTCAGCGAGGTCACCTGTTGGTTTCTGATAAGGAAAAATGAATCTTGGTGAGCGGTTTCTTGAACCAGGTTATAAACATGTATATTTCTGTTGTTTAAGTTGCCCTTTTGAACATGGGGTCTATGGGGATTTGCTTGTTTTAAGCTCCAGCGGATGAAGAGCAACTGCAATTTTTGGCACTTCTGCATAGGCTTCACTTTTATCCAACAGAAGTTGCCCCATGGTGCTGGCAGGGCGAGAGGAGGAGCCTTATTATACATTGTTAGATAAGCCCATTTAAGATAAACTTTGAGAACATCAGACAGGGTTACTACATGTGGAGTGCAGAGAGAGGAACCGTAGCTGCTCATAAGTTTCCTTAGATTTTACAAATATGCTGATGAACAGATCAAGCACAGTCTCGACTTGTTAGTGTGGTATTAACTCTATTAAGATACTTTTATTATCTCAGAGAATAGATTGAATATAGATAATGTAATTTTTATTGCACTGTCATAGGTGCAAAATCTATTTCTTATTTTGCATCTTATTTTGATGCTGTTGACATGTTTTCCAGCAGCAACGTGCGGTTAAAAGCACATAGATCACTTACAGCGAGAAGGTCATACCCTACAGCATTCTGTTAGCCCCTTTATGCAAATACACTGGATTTTACCATGTACAGGAAAAGGCAGGGGAATCAACTAAATTTTACAGCATAGATTTAACACAGAAAAGGTCATGGCCACCATATAGTTACCTTAGATCTTTTTCAACCTTCTGTGCTGCCAGAGAGGACTTGGGATTTTCTAAATCTGCTGAGGAGGGGGTGTAGCTTTGTTGTTTCACCATACAAGAAAAGCTGATGTGAATACCTTTGTCGTTTGATATTTCCAACTTTTGCTGGATTTGTTTTGTTTTCTTGCCAAATTCTTTCTGATAGTCTGTGTAACAGAAATGCTTTTCTAAATAGCCCAGCAATTGTCTTTACCTACAAACAGACATACTCACTTTCTTTCCCCTGAATGTCATTCATCCAGGCCAGTATGCCTTCTCACCCACACACACATACACACACACACACAATCCCCACCATCCTCACTCCCTTGGAAACCAGAAAGAAATGGGACTTTAATTAGTCATGATAATTAGTCCCAGGCTCACACAGACCCTTAACTGTGCAGCATCACACCTTTTCGCCCCCAGCCAAAAACTCTTAGAATTCCTCTTTGCTGGTGTTTGATTGGATTTAGGCCACTCTGAGTAAATTTAGGAGTAAATTACAGCTAAATATGCATGAAGGAATCATTTCTAATTTGGGATCAGGAAGAGTCAACAAAAAGGCCAATAGACTCAACCTTCTGGGTTTTTTTTTAGTTGTTTTGCTCAATGTGTTGGCAAAACTTTGTATAAACAGATAAATAACTGCCATATTAGCATAATAATGATCTATACATCTTGCAGGTTTATTTTGAAGCATCTAGCAAGCATATGAAAGGGAAAGGGGTCCCTTTCCTCTTGAATTTCCACCCATTGTCTATTTTCCTGCAGAGAACGGTGGGACATTGTAGCCCAATGTGCAGAGTTTTGTTTCTATGGCCTGTGTAATCAGGGCTGAATGGCTTTCTCCTTTTCTACCTACCAGGAGCTCAATAACAGTTCCTTAGAATGACATAATGGGTTTAGACATTGAGATATTAGACACACACACAATGGATAAACAAAAGAGAGAGATGGAGGTACTGTCTTGTTTCCAAATTGATTATATTCTCAATGTGGCATTAAACTGTCCCTTTATCCTCCCTCCATTAATATTAGTATATGGCTAAAATGATTGAAGCATTTGTTGTGTTTCATGATTCTGTAAAGCTGTTTTTTATCTTTTAATTTTCATTTAATAGAAGCTTCTAAATGTTAGCTTATCTAAATGTTATGTTGGTAAGAATAGAGCCAGCGACTTTACTTCAGATGTGCCCTTTGTATAAAGATTGTGACTGTGCTGTTAACATCTTTCAGCTGCAATTTTTAAATAAGACAAAGTGTAAAAAGATTGGCTTATATTGATACAAATTAAAGCAGCAAATTGCTGTGTTATTTAATGCCAATAAAAACATTATCACAATATCACAAATTCATTGTAGAGCTGGTAAAAAGACAACTAAGACTTTTGCCAGCCTCAGTACAAATCGGGAAGAAATCGGTGACTAGTTTTCACCAGCTGGCGATGTTGCATACAAGCTAAGCACAAAACTGCCACAAAGAATGAGCACAACAGGCAGCACCTTCCCTGGCAAGGCTGTGACCTGAAGTGCTAGCTGATGCTCTCTCTATTGCAACCATCCAATTAGATAAGACCCACTAGAATACTACGGGCAAGGTTAAAAGTACACGTTTGCCTTGGGCTCTACAGCAGATCTTCAGTGATCCAGTAACCTGATCATATTAAGATTTTTTAATCTTTCAAATGATTTCTTTTCTCTTTTTTAACAAGCTTGTTTGTAGAAGTTACAAGTCGTAATTTCCTTATTGGCATTAGACAGCTGGAAGAATTCTTACGACAAGCTGAGGCCAAAGTTGACAGTTTATATGTTTAACTTGGACCTTACGCGGTGAGGTTTCCAATGACGGACAGCTTAAACTCATTCTTAGTATTTTTTTCTCTTTTCTTGCTTGTGTTAAAGAAATGTCGCAGTCAGGAAAGAATATTATTACTTCTGGTGTTGCCTGTCAGTGTAGAAGTCTGTAAGCTGGGCTCACACATGCTTTTTTGTGCCGATGTGTGTTTCCGTGGAAGCATACACATGCATATATCTCACTGATTCTCTCTTTCTCAGTCCTCCCACTCACTAGACACTGTGTGGGTGTGGATCCTTGAGGCTGCCCAGTATTAGTCACATATTCAGCACATTATACTCGCTCATCACACCAAGCCTACATATACAAATATTAAAGTGCACAAACACAACATAGTGAGGTAGTTTCATGTGTCTGTTCCAGTGATGGTTTCCTTTTAGTGATGGAAAATAAACTGGCATCTGCCCACTAGCCCCCTATGATTCAGTGTTATCCTGTACATAAGTGTTCCATTTCTTTCATCGTCTCTTTCTTTTCTCTTTGTTCTCTCCTCACTGTTCCTCTCCTCTCCTCTCCTGCTGTTGTAATTAATGTGTGGCTCTCATCTCTTTTTAAATAAGCAAAACAAAACGTTTTTGTATGCTCCACCTGTACTTACCCACTCCTTCCAACATCTCCATCTACATCACTCTCTCCATCCTCCCCCTCTCCTCTCTGTACCCACCACATGACCTCTGCTCCTCTTCTCCTCTAACATTCTTTAACACTTGCTGTCCTCTTATCAAACCTGCCCTTTCCTTGTCTATGATGTAGTCTTATTGCCCTTCTCTGTCACTTTTCATTTTTCATCTACTATTTTTTGTTCTGCCATGTGTATCCCTCTCTGTGCATCCCTCCTTTCACCCACTTCCACCCTCCCCACCGTCCCTCCTCTCTCTGTTTTGTCTTCACAGTCACTGTATCCATCAGATTCTAGAAAGTGTCCATCACATTCACCAACATGACATAGTGCACAGGGACTTAAAGGTTAGTATATGTAGAGGAGCATCTGCATCCCTCCCCTCCCCTTTAACCTTGGCTTGCTTCCTTTCCTTCCTCCGTTCTCCTTGCCCCCTTCCTCCTCGATCTCGATCACTGGTCTGATGTCCGCCTGTCCGACTTGTCTCTTGGTATGGTATCTTTTTTTGCTTTCTCGTTGTTTTATATTTGATTTTCTAATTGGAGGACCCTGGCTTGTCTCACCAACTTCTCCTTGTACCATCTGTCCTCCCACCTGCTGTCTTATCAATCATTTCACGACCAACTACATAATAAAAGCTCCTGTTGCACTGACTTTAACTTGCACATCAGTAAGTGAATGAATGTGTAAAAGTGCAAATACATAGCTTGTAAATTTCTATACAAACACAAAACTATTTCCCTGTACTTTTTCAAGACAGCTTCATCTAACTTAAAGTATATTTTTAAACATGGTAACCTGCATGTATGGCGTTCTACAAGACCCGAGTGTTAACCGGACACATACAGTTTGATATATGATCTGCTGCTCAGACGAATCTGACAGGAATTCTGTTGGTAGATCAAAAACTGTAAACCAAGAAGGACTTTAAAGGTATTGTAAGGTGGTGCAGCGATAAAAGCAGTGTTGATGTGGAGACGGTGCCCTCAGGAGAAATAAACATGTTTTTGTCAAGATTATATCAGCTGTGCTGTAACTGCAGTGCAAGTAAACCTTCACCTGACTCTGTAACAAGCGTAAACATGTCAAAGTTATATTTTAAGCTGTTTCTATCCAACTCTGTTATATTTCACACATGTACTGAGCTGAATTAATATGAAGGTAGAACATGCTGTGTATAAACTGTGATTGTATTATAGCAAGCTTCACACTTTGTCCAGTCTCTCACAAATCATAAATATCACGAGGAACATTTACAGAAAAGTGACAAAGGTGTGAATATCCCTGCTTAAACAGACAGGTGAACTTGTCTTATGAGTAAAACTGTTTTTGTTTTAACAATTAGTTTTCAAAAGTGACCTTTTTTTTATTCGGGGCACATTTTCATTTAGGGCACATAAAGACTAAGAGTTATGTAATGAGTTACTGAGTTACTTATAAGTTGATAAGTTACTTATGTAATTTACTGAACAAGTTAAACACAATTTTTGTTGTTGCAAACTGTCATTATAATCTTTTATCCGAAAAACCACAGAAGTGAACACGAGCTGATTATTTCAAGTCCCACAGTGCATTTATGGCAATGATATGTCGACCTAATTATCCACTTCCTCTTTGAAGAGTACAGTAAAGTGGGTTAACTTGTTAAGTTGCAACAAAACTAAAGGAAAATGTAGCTTTAAGCATTTTACATATTTAAACAAAAACATTGTTTCTACAGGAAGTGTGCACAAAGCTAAAGGCATTGCATAGTTTAAAAGTTAGGCTGTGCATGTTTCTGTAGAATGCACACGTGTTTGCAAATGCTGCAGTTAGATTTAATGATTTACATGCAGATCAAACTAATGACACTTTTTTATGTAAATATGAGCAATACATGAGCAAAAGTTCTTATGACTAAATCTTTTCATGATTTTTACAGCAAGTTCACACTGAAATGCTTACTACCTCAAGGACATTTGAGATAGCATTGTATGGAGAGGGCTTAAAACCCACACATGCAGAGGAGTTATTTAGTTTAACAGCTGGCAAAGTGGTGAAGGATGTAAAGACACATATTCTGTACTGCCAGCACATATACTATTCATATAAATACTGCACATATACTATACATATACATACTGCACATATACTATTCATATAAATACTGCATATATACTATACATATACATACTGCACATACACAGCACAGAAAACAAGCAAATGTAGTCACAGTTGAAGGTTTTATGGAGCACTTTGCAACACTCAGATGTCTTTCTTTTAACTTTACGTGTTTACATTTCCACTCACGTGAAACAGTATAGCCAGAATACACATGTAGATGCTGAAAATGAGACCTGACTAGTATTTATTCAATGGGAGACATTTAGAAATGAGACACAGGACTCTGAATTTATAGCTTTGAACTTTCCAGTCAGGCCAGTCCATCTTCCTCTCTCATTTTCTCCCTCTTGCTCTGTCAGTGTATCTGTTTCCACTTTCCTTTACTGTCTTTCTCTTCTTTCTCCACAGTTATATTTAATAAACTGTACACACTTAGGCTTTAGTTTTAGTCTTGATTGTTAGGTTGTTAGGTTGTTAGTTTGCGCAATATTTCCAGTTTGATCATAAGGAAATAATTCAAGATTTTAGACTTTATAAAATGTGTAGTATGAGTTGGTTTCTGGTGCATCTGAGACTTTATAATGCATCACGTCATAGTTAAAAATAGTTTGGACGTTTCTCACATGTTTACGGATGGTAGGATTTTAGCTGGCGTAAATAGCTTCAAGGCTGCACACAAGAAATAATTTGTGTGCCTGCAGTTACAGAGACAATCTGTCAACTCTGGCACACGAGGAAATGGTTACACATGAATATCATAAACATCAAGTGTAAGTGCACTACACCCAAAACATCTAGAACTTTTATCCCAAAGAAAATGATGCCTCGTGTCTGTTAAACATCAGGCTTTTCATTTACATAAGCCATTAACAAAGATTGAGCAGCAGCGTTTTACAGTCAACGTTATAATGTTAGTGGTATTTATTTCTTTATTAATTTTCTTCTTCTATTTGTTGGTGCACCAAATATGGAGTTTATAAGAACCACAAAGAATCTTGTTTATTATCGAAAACCTTTGCTAGCATTAATACTGAGGACCAGCAGTGAGTAATCTGAACACCAGGCTGTTTTAGTGGGACCTTCCTGTGAGAGATCAGTTCAAAGCCAGCATGTCAAACACAGGTAATTAATTAACCCCCCTGATTGCTCATCAGATAACAAAATACCAGCAAGCTTATCATCTAATGTAGCTCGAAGGAAGCATTTTACTGCTTTGGAAAGTTGCTTTGTTACAAATAAATACTTTAATAGAACACGTTAATAAAAAAAATATGCACAGTAAAGTGTTAAAGGTCAACCAGTTTTAAGGTTATTTTGCAGGATAATGTTGCTAATGTCTGTCTGACTGAGCAAGATCTTAGTCTGATAAATTCTTATTGTCTGGGCAGAAAAGTAACCTTCCTCTTTGAACCCCGGAGGAGTGGACAATCTCTTGACATGAATAGTTAAACCTTAGCCTGTTGTGGATATTACATTTCTAGACATTGAGTCATGTAGCCGACACACCATTAATATTTAAATCCACTCAAAGAAGAAGTAGTTGTGCTCAAAAAAGAAGAAAAGACAAAAGTTGTCAGTGCACAGGAAGCATTCATGCATGGCCAAGCTTTAATTAAACACAAAAAGACCCAATAGTTCTAGTGTGTGTGTGTGTGTGTGTGTGCGTGTGTGTGTGCGTGTGTGTATGTTCTAGTCAACGTGTTCCCCAGCTGGATCCAGACAATGTACATGACCCTACACACATGTACTTGATGTCTGTCTCATCACATTTATCAACCATACATCCACATATGTGTTTTGTCCTGTGGCATAGACATGGATAACCTGCTCACCTCAGTTCTCTCTCTCAGGGTACTTTTCACAGGTTTTGGCTTGTTGGGGTTTTTATTTTTAGTGCTAGGTGGCTTACTGACATCAGAATGGCGACTCTTATTAGTAGAAGCCATCTCAGACACATTTTTTATGTGTTATTAATTGTACAATGACTCACTCCTTCCCATAGTTCCTTCATTGTGCTTTCTGTGCACCCTGTGGCCAAACATATTCTCACACCCCTCTTTCAGTGACCTAAGCCTGGTGATGGAGTATCTACCATCCACCGTTAGCCAACGACGTACAGTCAACATACTGTCTTTAAAACTGTCACACAACCTAAACTAAAAACAACTTCATAATCACTGGTTATTTGCAGCATTTGATTATCTACAATAAATGTTATTAATAAAATTACACACACTCCTTTTGCTGTCCTTAAGTATTACATTGATATACTTCGTGGTCTTTATTTGCATTATCCTGAATGTGTGCTTAGCTGAAGCAAATGACAGGCTGGACTCCATGCCCTGCAGCAAAAAGGGCCTTTTCCACCCCTGCTCTGTCCCTCATACCTTCTCTATGACCCACCTTCCCTCTCCTCCCACTCCCCCTGGCCTGTGCACGGTTTGTAGCACTGCTAAGACTAACATGCGCCCCCCCTCCCCTTGGTGTTTGCATGCAGTCATTGCATCCAGCAGATCCTGGAGGCGGTGCTTCACTGCCATCAAATGGGCGTGGTGCACCGGGACCTGAAGGTGAGTGATGGGGTTCACCTTGCTGGCTTTTAATGGTTTTACTTGTGTGTAATGGGGTTTTGTGGTTGTGCTATTTGTGTAGTTTGTGTGTGTCTAATCAGTCGGTAAGAAACGTCTAGCGATATTTGTTTTTTTTTATATTTGTTGATGTGATTTCATTTGCAAGACTTGGTAAATTGTGGAGTGTTATGGAGCAGCTTCACACAGTAGTTGTCATTTAGATTCAAGTCAGAGCTTCTAGACTCATCTTTGACTTTTTGCTGGCTTTCATGCCCCGCACAAAGCTTTCAGCTCTCTCCCACCACCATCTTGTTTTGTAAACATAATTTTCCCCTATAGTATGCAGGATTATGACTATGACTAGAATAACCATCTTTGCAGTATACAACCAACACTGCATTTCAATTACTTCATGTTGGCTGCTGCCTTTATTTGTTGTGTTTTCATAGTTGATCTTATTTTGTTATGTGGTATATTATAAACTCACACCAGGGTTAGTTTGCATTATTTTTGTTTAAAAGCAGTGCGACAAGTTAAATCACTATTATTTCACTTTGTTAGGGGCATCGCCATAGCAACGCCTTGATCAACTGTTTGATATCAGATGGCTTTTGGCAACTAATTCAGTTTCTCTTAACAACTGCTGTTTAACATAAAAAGTTACTTTTCTTAAGTATATTTAGCAAGTTTTGTGAAAAAAAACCTTCATTTGTAAAAATGTTAACTGTGTGGTGTCATGGTATAAGTGGATGAAACAACTTACCCCGTGCATTACACAGTTTACGGAGGGACTTTGTCATGCATTAAAACATGCACCAGTCCAAGTAGCTTAATCCTTACATGTGGATGTGCAGCCTTTGGCCAGGTAACTACTTATAAAAGAGACTTTTGGTCTAATGATGTTTTTAGCCATTAAATAAAAGAGAGAAAAGAAAAGATTTCAAGTAGATCATGCATGGCTAGCGTTGTGATTCGCTAGCAGAATTTATTTCACTGCACAACTGATCTATTAGACCGCCCAATGGGATAGTTAACTATCGATGATCCGACACGTGTGTGGTTTTGATTGCTTTTATGGATCAGTTAATAACTCAAATTTGAAAGTTAATTTCCCAGAAAAAGGGGTATTGATTAACTTTATATTTTATGTGAGCTCTCTTCCTGATTAAAAGACCCTATTTCAGAATTTCAATTAGTCAGTTTAATGTTTGGAGATATTTTTTCTGAGGTCAGATCAATTCTGTTTACACTACTTTCCAGTTCTAATATGATTGAATCAATGTCTAAACACGTGGAAATCAAACTGTGTTGAACCTGCTGGTGCTTTGTGTTTGTGCATGCCTTTGTATGTTTGTCGCATCTTGTTTTGCATGATGCACTTTGTCAAGCAGGCCTCTATGCAAATGTCAGTCCCAGCATTCCAGTAAAGGCGTGTTGTGTTTATCTGAACTGTTGTGACTATTTCTTTATTTAGCTTGCACGACTATCTGGTTTCACACCCAAGCACCGGAGAGCGTTTCATGCAATAGGTCATAGTGTGATGACTGAGTACAGCCCGAGTGACAAGATCCCTCAAATTAGGAACAGGGATATGGTAAATGAGATGACAACACCGTGAACAGTTTGATCTTTAAGCGATTTCAAGGTGTTTCTTTTATATTTCATATTGATATACGGCCTCTTAAATAGTGTTTGTGGACACAAACTTATCATTGGCACTGTTTGTGTCAAAGTTAAACAAGTTAGAAACAGTTTCTCCTTACAATCTACAACAGTCTGCGTGAAATGAGGTGCATTTTAAATGCAAGGCTATATTTCTGCTACTTTCTCTGAAGGCAGGAATGCCTTTCTATTTCCCGATCATCTACAGACTAATAAATAGAAAGGAAGACTGGGAACCACTCAATCTCAAACACCTACTCATGACCAGTCGGCCGTCTCTGCCCTCAAACAGACCAGCTGCTTTATGCTTATGTCTAACTGTGCATTGCCAAAAAACATGAAAGATGAAGGTGTGTTTGTGCCAATCAATGACAATAATAGTTGCTGGTGTGTCTGTACCTGTGGCCTTGCTGTTATTTTTTATCTTTTTCTTTATTTTGTGTCACTTTCATGCATCTTTTTTAATGAAAGCAGTTGCTTCATCATGAATTCCACCCACATCTGATTTTACGGATTATATTACTGCTGCAGTGTTGGCAAGTTCTAACTCCCCGTTTTAGAGAAGAGAAAAGCGTAACCAAGTGTCAGAGCCAGGAAGTGGGCACAGAGCCTTGGAATTACTGGTTCAATAGCTTGCACCTCTCTTTTATTTCTGAGCTCAAAGGCTGTAAAAACACACCTTTAAATATCTGTGCTTTCAGAGCACAATATCCCATTTCCCTTAAGGAAACAAGTAGAGGTCTAAACAGTAATTGAAAGACAGATGCTGCTGCACTGCAGAGGGGGAAATGACAGAGATGCAATCCAAATATAAAATCCTGTCGCTCTCAGTTGTGAAAGCTATGGTTTGTGTTGCAATGCACCATGATTCATGATTGGGATAACGTCATTAGCTGATTGGAAAAGCCAAAAGGAAAAAAGTCCTAGAAGTGACTCAAAGTTGCATTGGGCAGAAATATCCTATATATCATTGTTTCACTTGACTCAGTTCAACTTAAACAATATTTTTGATGCACATCACCAAGTTAGTTTACAATAGATCTGCTTTAAAGCAACCAAATCCTAACACACAAATGCCTTATGAAGAGATCTTATCAGTTAGCCTGGTATCAAAAGTACGTCAGACATCAGTAAGAAAGAAAGAAAGAAAGAAATTAACTGATTCATATTTTGCCATCATTTCCAACTCCAATGCTTTATTTGCCAGTTAGTAGTGCCAGTTGCTTTAACAAATGCAATAATTTAGTAAGACGAGTTAAATGTAATGAGAGAGCAAGAAAAAGAGCAGGGGCCGGTGGGGATAGAAGCCCATTATTAGAGCCCTCCTCTGACAGAGAATAATGAGGCTAGCTACATTATCTGGGCCACAGAGATTCAGCCCAAAGAGCCACTGCTCATCACATCAGGCCAGGACAAAAAAGCACTGCAGAATGAATTCAGTACTGAAATGTGGACTAACTTTTGCTCTGTTGCTTTTATTTGTCCGTGCATGAAATACCATCTCTGTTGTTTGTATTTGTCTGGGCTGCATAGAAAATGTTCTGTTTGAACCCCATTGCAAACTTTTGCATGTACAGATGCTGACTCTTTGTTTTTCCTCCCCTGTGTAAATGTTTTGAACCTTTTTATGATAAGTGTTTGACAAACTTTTCACTTCATCTCCTATGCAGCCAGAAAACCTGCTCCTCGCAAGCAAGTGTAAGAACGCTGCTGTGAAGCTGGCTGACTTTGGCCTGGCCATTGAGGTGCAAGGGGATCAGCAGGCCTGGTTTGGTAAGTACAACAGATTCAGACCAAATAATAGTACTTTTTTTCAATGCCACACAGTACTGTGCAGAGATTTCTGTATTTCTTTATAGATTGCTAAACAAAACGAAAATGGATGCAAACTTAAATTAGATTATACTATTGTGTGTAAAGTTAAATCAGAGTTTGTGCAGCTCTGATGAGCTTGATAGTTGTATTTGGTAAGAGCATCTTGGTTCTTCGTGAAAATCTGAACCCTTTTAGATCAGCTTTCTTGTACTTGTCTTACAGTAAATAGTCTTTAGGAATAGTTTCCAGGTTTCTTAATGGACTTCCAAAAGGAGTCATTCCAAAAAATCCATTTACTGTTTCCAAAAACGACTGACCTACAGTCTAGTTCTGGTGTCATAGGGCATAACTCAGCCTTTCCTCTTCTACAGAAAGCCTTTGTGACAGCCATCCTTCCATGGAGAGAATTTCTGATGAGACACTAGATCAAGTTCATCTCTCATCTGTGTTAGATGGATGTTTCAAACTTCTTAAGGGCATAAGTTTACAATGCTATTCATTAATTTAGTTCTAAACAGATTGTTTCATCCCTGTAGCAGAAGATTTGCCACTTCGTCACAATACACTACAACTTTAGACCCTTAAGATTTCAGTCCACAGCAGGAACAACAACTCAAGGCTTATGGAAGATTATCTTGTTTTCTATTCAGGCTGATCCACAGATAGCATCTAGGCAATCTGTTGCGTTGATTCGATTGTTTATGGGCTTTTATTGCAGGATTTGCGGGCACACCGGGTTACCTGTCCCCTGAGGTGCTGAGGAAGGAAGCATATGGCAAACCTGTGGACATCTGGGCCTGTGGTGAGTTGTGGTGAAACACACTGATTCACACTCACTCACTTGGTATTTCCTCAACGATTACAAACCCAAAAGGCAGACACACACCTACAGTACATTTTCTAACAAACTGTCTGTGTGTGTGTGTGTGTGTCTCAGGGGTGATCCTCTACATCCTGCTGGTGGGTTACCCTCCTTTCTGGGATGAGGACCAGCACAAGCTGTACCAACAGATCAAGGCTGGGGCTTATGATGTGAGCCTCCTCTTCAGTCCTCTCTTGCTCCCTCATTACCCCCCACCCCCCCTCCCCGCTGTAATGCCCTCCCTTCTCCTCCCACTTGCCCTCGTTCCTTTTTGGCAGCTGTTACGTAACTCAGTCACCTCATTCATATTTCAGGGGTTGCGAGAGATTGAGTCTCACCTCAGATCGCATTAAAGCCAATGCCAAATAAAGAGAGGCCCTGACTGAGTCTCTGGCACTGATTCTGGACCCGTTGGACTCGGGCGTCTGTGCTTATTCCTCAGCTCAACAGGAAGGGATGGGTTGAGAATTTCTTAACAAATTGCTGGGGGTTGTTCTTGGACTGGCCTTTTGTTGTTGTTAAACAACACGTCCTCAGGAAGCCTCAGTGGCTGAATTGTCAAGGCCACATGAACTGATGACATCCAGGGTTTTGATCTGGACTTATACCTGTGTTGTTTATCTTCTCCCTATTTTTCATGAGATTTAAATAAGTCATTTCTGAGACATCACAGAGTTGGTACAAGCAGACATTTGTTTACTTGTTAAATAGGACATTTTATTCTCTGGGTTTTCCCGTTTTCTCCAGTGAGTTGTGTAGCTTTTTGTACATAAAAACATGCAGCAAAGGAGGTTTTTCTCCCTCACAGGAAACAAATGTTTGCAATCTCTCTGAAAGTTCTTGTTTTTAGTGCAGCCTTTTGCAGATATCTGTGTGTAATACGCTTTCACAATGCCTGGATGGTTTCTTCTACATTTGTCTGATGATCAGAATGACATCTTAATCAGCATATCAGCACTGATATGAAGGGGAATCCAGATTTGGTCAGACTGTGTCTAATTTTTGCTCAGAGAGGATCATAGAAACTGGTAAAAGTTGGCGGAAGTCAACAGATTTACTTTCAAACGCATGAATATAAATATGATGGTTCGAGAATGTGACCAGTTTAGTCCCATAAGGAACCAAAATGAGTTTTTATTATGATGTATGTTCTGCACCCCCCCTTCTCAAAAATATGGGACAGAACCAGTAAAAATCTTCACCTCTGAAACAGATTTTCTGTTAGTGAAACGGCAGTCTGTTAAGCAACATAGGCTCCCATCTGGTAAACGAAAGGCAAGGCAAGTTTATTTGTATAGAACCTTTCATGTACAGGACAACTCAAAGTGCTTTACATTGAAACAGTAAAAGCATAAAAACAGCAGAAATCACAATAA
>JBAMHV010000012.1:7466953-7512552 GCA_037177535.1 Pseudomugil gertrudae | reverse complement strand
TTACTAAACTTAGAATCAGTAATCTGTAATCTACTTTGTGAACTGGTAAAACCTTTTTGTTTAGCCTTCTAAAATGCATGATAATATCAACATTTTTTGGAAGATCTTACACTGGCTTATCAATGTATTCCATATTCCACCAGGCACACTTGGAAGAAAAAAATCTTAATGTGTGTCCTTCTATGAAATTTTGGTGGTTCAAAACCTCCCGTTGACTTCTTAAAGGAACCTTGTATTGAGAGAAAAGCCAATGGCTAAAAGCCATCACAAGCTACCAAATAAGTAATCTTGTGGTTCCTTTCTATTTTCCAAGCTTACCTTACTGAAATACTGGATGGACTGGCGACCTGCCCAGGGTGTACCCCGCCTCTCGCCCCTCCCCCCTTCCCCCCCGTGTATGTGTGGGTTCTCGCTGGGTACTCCCACTTCCCATCAAAGTCCAAAGACATGCACCTTGTTGATAGGCTAAATTGCCCATAGGAGTATGTATGGGTTTGCATGGTTGTTTTTCTATGTCTGTTGGCCCTGTGATGTTACTGGTGACCTGTCCATAGTGTACCCCGTCTCTCGCCTGATGTCAGCTTTGATTTGCTTCCCCACAACCCCAGGAATTGCTACATAAGTGATCAATTATACCTACATAAGCAGAAGATAATGGATGGATTGATGGATTCCAATAGTCATTAAATAGATTTAAATAGTTAACCCTCATGATTGTAAAAAAAATCAGTTTTTGGTCAAACCATGGTGCAAATTCAGTTTTATTCAGATGC
This sequence comes from Pseudomugil gertrudae, assembly GCA_037177535.1. Lineage (NCBI taxonomy): Eukaryota > Metazoa > Chordata > Actinopteri > Atheriniformes > Pseudomugilidae > Pseudomugil > Pseudomugil gertrudae. The sequence continues at coordinate 7,511,779 of JBAMHV010000012.1, read as the reverse complement.
AGTTTATTCCCCTGGTCTCCTCCAATGTGTACTGGATCAGTTGTACTGGATCTGGTTACTCACTGATTTAATATTAACTAGAAAGTGGCAGTTGACTGAATGCAGTAGTGGAACAGTGTGGTTTTTCTGTATATTTAAATCCAGCTACAAGTCAACCAACAAGCAGCAGGTGGACAGCAGCTGGAAGCAGGTAAGTCCTGTATCATACAGCAACAGTCATGTTTCATGTCAATATGACTAAATTCAGACACATTTATGATTTAATTATATATAAATATTCACATCAGATCTGTCACAATATTGACATAAGGCACACATGCACCTTTTCTTTTCATCGTGAATGTTTTTGTCCACATATGGAAATAACAAAAACATGTTTTTACTATAACAATAAATTGACCAAACCTTTAAACATTTCAAATTCCTGATAGCAACACAAAACAATATAGTTTGTAGTCTTTTTACATTTTACAACTTTTATTTGAATGCAGCAATGTCACGTTTCTTACATTTAATGAAGAGACATTTCAGTAACTTTGTTTGGTCTAAATCTTTTAGCCTGGCAAAATATTAAGAAAGGTATTATTTACAATGTGACACTTGCAAAAATAGTAAAGACACAAAGTTTGACAATGACTATTTTCTGTTATGTAATGTTTTATAGTTTGTCTGTGGTCAAGCCTCAACAGTGAAGGCGGAAATCACGATTCTCAATAAAAATGTAAAAGTATCTTTCAAAAGGAAAAGTTATCTGCTTTACCTCTTAGCATTTTTGAACAGCCTTTCAAATATTGACAGAGAATTATCTGCAGAGGCTATGAACAAGTGGAAAAGTCAGATCAATTTGAATAACATTAACTAATATTATAATCATCAAATTGACTTTTAGAGGCATTGAGTATTATCTGTAAGTTCCTGTTGGGTGTGACTGTCACTTTAGTGTCTACTAATCTAACCTGAATCCTACAAAAGAAGAATCAATGTCCAACTGCTAATGAGAAACAAGAAGCAAACAGATAATAAAGATGAGAGGAATTTAGTGAAAAGCACAGTGAAAAAAGAGACTGGTGAACCAGCAATACCTGTTCTTCCATCATCTCCCATAAAGGAACCACATTAATTCAGTTAAGATATTAAACTGTAAAACAAAAATGGCCCAAACAATTTTTAATATCAGTTTTGCTTTTTTTGGATGATATTTTTTGAGCAGTCAAGGCTGAAATCCAGTCTGGATAATTTTGCCATTAGAGGTTCCAAATAAAAAGTATTGCCTACAATCACTGTAATAAATAAATAAACAAAATAGAAACACTCAGAGTGGAAACCTCTACCAAGCAGTTGCTAGTTTTTAGCAGATATCACAATACGAGCCTGTCGTGTAATGTTACCCTGCTTCTGTGTGGTATGTGTCTCACTAAAGTGGAATGTTGTTTCTGTTTCTAACAATGAAGCAGAATGCATATGTGAAAATAAATTCAGTATTGATGTTTGTTGTCAGGGTGGACAGATTGTATAATGCAAACAATGCGCATGTTAAAATAAATTACACATAGGACAAGATTGGTGGTTCATGTCTGATGATTCTGGGGATGTTTACATCTCAAAAGTCTCTTGTCCCTGATATTCCTCCTTGTGCTTTTCACTTATCAGCATAAACTGTGGCCAGGTATGTTGATGTTGTACATTGTTGATTTCAGGTTTCTCATGTTCTTATCACCCAAAACATCAGGTTTCTTTTCTTATAACTGGCTACTGCAACTAAAACCTTTGCATTACAGCATTGTTTCTGTCGATACATGCTTCAACAGAAAAAAAAAATCTAGCCTTCAACAAATCCCACAGCACCTACTTAAAGTGTAACTAACCCCCCTAAAAGATGTTAACCCCACCCCAGACCGATTTAAAAACAACTCCACAGACATTGGCTGGGCCAACAGCAATAAAAAGGATGGACAAGTATGAATAAAATGCTAACCTGAATAAATGCTTTTCATAATGTTTGCAACTCCTGGCTTACCACAGAGGCTGTGTGTCTGCGAGATGGTTTTATATCAGAGCCACAACCTGTGACGTAGGCAAGTATGTACCGCTTCGGCACAATAGGAAAATTCAACTGCAGTAGCCACTGTTCAAACCTATGAGGGCAGCACTATGACGGTTTTAGACCAAAGTTTGTCTAATTAAACAAGTTTACACAGAAATGTAAAAAAAATGTACAGTAACAAGAAAGCAGCACAGTTAGAGTCCACTTTAGACAGTTTATCAGCACAAAAAAGTAGTTTGGGGGGTTATTTACACTTTAACTCCTTGTTCCTGTTCACATTATTGTTACAAAATATATACAAAATTGAGTAAAGCTGAACAATAACTTGATGCCAACAAGTGTTAATAAAATAATCCAGTTTGATTTTACGATAATTAGGCTAACATTATTCAGGTTCAGATTTAGGAAAAAAAAGACTTGTTTGTCCAAAAATCCTTGAATATGTCATTTATGTCTCAATAAAGTAAGGACACAATAAAATATATAATTATTATGTAAAAACACAATACCAAGGTTGCTGATGTGATGCACAGTTATTACAGAACAGAAATTTGCGCCTGACGGCAACGATATAGAGGTAGTTACTGTATGAACTAGTAACTAAGCCGGTTAGGTTGCTTTCTTTTTGTTTTGTTTTCACTGTCACTGGATGGAACAAATAAACCAAAAAAGTCAATTAGGATGTTTTAAGGCTGCAGTGGATACGTGGTTAGCACTGTGGCCTCACAGCAAAAAGGTTGCTAGTTTGATTCTCGGCTGGGGCACGGTTCAGTCACCTTTCTGTGTGGACTTTGCATGTTCTCCTAGTGTATATGTGGGTTCTCTCCAGGTACTCCAGTTTTCTTCCCATCATCCAAAAACATGCTTGTTTGCTTAATTGGCCTCTCTAAATTGTCCCTAGGAGTGACAGTTTGCGTGAGGGGTTGTTTTTCTGTGTTGGCCCACCAATGAACTGGCAATCTGTCCAGGTGTAACTGCCTCTCAACTGCGAATTGATGTACAGAAATATAAATGAATGAAGGAAATGTTTTAAATATAGCTTCAAGTCATCCAAATTGAGGTTTTCTTTTTCTTCAAATTTGACCTCATGTTTTTTCTTTTATTAGTGATGTACACAGTATACAGTAGATTATTACATGTGATTGCATTAGGCCTACAATACAATATCAGAAACCAACCGTGTTAAAGAAGCATATTTCATCTTAGATGTGTACTATTCATCACAAAACAAGTTTTATTCAGTGTCTAACATCTCATTAAAGTTCAAAATGAAATTCTACTTCTTTAATTGATACCACAATGAAGGTCTGGACAGAAGAAGACAATGATGTGATAAGAATAATATTTTAAAAAGAAACACAATTACATTTGCTGTCAGTTCAACAATAATTCTAAGAATACTTCCTGTGATTTATTGAGAGCTAAGTACTATTACCGGAGATGGTTGTTAAAGGTACATAGAGGACGTTCATATCATATACATTTGTAATGTTTAGTTAAAAGCATAGTCAATAAGCAATTTAAGAAAGACCTCTAGTTTTTGACATCAACTAATGAAGGCAGTAAGTGCAAAGACTAGATGGAACAATCTCAGTCTGTGCTGTTGCAAAGCACTGCTGTTACAATTAAGGAGAAAGACACATTTAAATCTAAATGTGACTTAGTTTTCTTTTATTGTTTTTATTTATTGTTTTATTGTTTTTCTAACTTTTCTTAAAACTATTTTTGAGAGTAATGAGAAAATGTTTTAAATTTATGTTTTAAACAACATGTAGTTGCAAATAATTAATTCAGATATATATATATATCCATTCCATCCATCCATTTTTCCACCATTTATCCGAGGTCGGGTCACAGTGGCAGCAGCCTAAGGAGGGAAGCCCAGACTTCCCTCTCCCCAGCCACATTCACCAGCTCATTGGGGGGATCCTGAGGCGTTCCCAGGCCAGCTGCAAGATGTAATCGGTCCAGTGTGTTCTGGGTTTCCCCCGGGGCCTCTTCCCACAGGGACGTGCCTGGGAGGCATCCAGGAGGCATTCTAACCAGATGCCCAAACCACTGGCTCCTCTTCATGTGGAGAAGCAGCAGTTTTACTCTGAGTCCCTCCTGGATGGCCAAGCGTCTCACCCTATCTCTAAGGGAGACACCAGCCAACCTGCGGAGGAAGCTCATTATGGCCGCCCATTTTTTCAGTCATGACCCACAGCTTGTGACTATAGGTGAGGGCAGGGACATAGAGCAACCAGTAAATCCAGAGCTTTGCCTTCCAGCTCAGCTCCCTCTTTACCATGACCGACCAGTGCAGCATCCACATCACTGCAGAAGCAGCATCGATCCACCTGTCGATCTCACGCCCACCCCCAATTTGACCTCTGGGCTCAAATTTGCTTACTCCTAGTTTTAGGTAAATATGGACCTATAATTGAATTCAATTGATATTTTTTATGCATGATCTTTATGTGCAGGACAGTTTTATTTATCTGTTTATTTTTACTCTGCAGAGAGTTTAGGCACACACAGCCCAAGCACAGTCCAGTTTCTTTGCCCGCATGTGTGTATTTTCTTTGCCCGCATGTGTGTATTTGCAGCAGATGGCACACTAACAGACATTATTTCGAGTCTGTTGGTGTGTTCCACTTATTTTGTAAGTCATGAGCACCTAAGGAACAGTCATTTTGAGCTCTCTGGGTTGTCTGCAAGTTACAAGATAAATGTCACAATTTTATTTACAGTGATAACTTCACAAACTGATAATAAATCAAATACTCATTTTATTAAATATTAATATTTACCCCCGGAATACCACCTTTTTTTCTAGCTACTTGCGTTAGACTATGGACTAATATGTACGCTATCATCTCATATATGGAGTTTAATAACTCAATCAATGAATAAAAGTAATTAATCATTTTAATCAATCAGTCTCAGACTCTACTTTGTAATATCTTGCTTGAACTTATCTCAACCAGGACCTAAAGAAATCAGACAAACAATGACCAGGTTAATAAATGTGACTAATTATATTACTAATTTAAAGTCTATGTGGAATAAAAATGAATACTAAAACCAAAAGAATACACAAATAAGACAAAACACACACCAAAAATATCTAACGATTTTACATTTAAATGATAAATAAATGTAAAACTATTTGAGGAGTTAAGCATAAACTAATTTAACATTGGTGCTAATTATTATTAAGGAAACTAAATTTGGGCTTTCTAAATCCAACTTTAACCTTGATAGTCATTTTAAAAGCTTGGCCAAAAGGAAATAAATCACCATGAAGGAAAAGCAATCGTCAACAAAATGAGTTTGTTTCAGAACTGTGACAATCCATTTTAATAACCTGTGGACAGGACTGGTCCAGAAGCCAAAGTGGGGAGCATGGAAAGGTGGATGACCCATTCTGGTGCTGAGAGGACTTGGGAAGATATGTTAGATACTATACATTGTTCGTCAGCTTGGGATCTGCGTTTTGGATTCTCTTATTCTGCTTGGATTGATGGTGACTAGCCAAAAGTTCTGGCCAAAGCCTTTGCCAGATTGATTTAAAAATTCAAGTAGCTTCAAGCTTGTTAAAAATAATAATTTGTCTGGGGTCGCTCGTTTAAAAAAAATAAAGGATAATTGAACATGAAGCCAGGACTAGATCCTAAGTGTTAGAACATCAAATAAATGTCACGCAAGAAACTCAAGCTTTAGTTACAAACATAAACAAAAACGTCACCCCTTCTTCTCAGAAAGAACTCTGAAGCATCCTCAGAGCCTTGCAATCCTCTTTTTCACTTTGCATGATGAATTCTGTTATTAATTAATTGTTAATGCCGTTTCTGGGCATGTGCTCTGCAAAGTTCAACAATGGCTTTGCATAGTTCTTTGGTTTTACTAACCTCTCTTGTATACAGTCACATTTCTTGTTTTGACTCTATCTTTGTCTCCAGTTTGGAAAACCCAGGCCCACCCAAAGGAGGCCTGGTTTATCTCAGGCAGCCAATAAGTAGTTTGGGGCTCGGCTAAAGTTCAGGGTCAAAATTTGCATATCGAGGAATGTCTAATAAGTACTGATCTCTTTTTTTTCAGAGAAAAAGTTGATTTACAGTATGAAAGAGTAACCAAAGCCAAGGCACAATACAGAAAACAGAAACAACATGAAAAGTTATAGGAAAGTTCAGTTGCTTAAAGTACATTTAAAAAGCTGTGATTTAGTTATGATTTGAATGTAACAGGTTCTCTATCTTGGATGTGTTGTGGGAGTGTGATAGAGGGTCTGCAATGGACCAGTGAACTGTCCAGGGTGTACCGTGCCTCTCATATGACCTGCTATTCACTGAGGGAGGTTTCAGCTTTTAGTCCAGAAAATATATGAATGAACAAGGGATTTCCAGAGGGTAGGAAAATGGAAATCAATGGAAATGGTCCTGTCCCCTCAGGTGTGGTTATTGGTCCTAAGGATGATCACGGGGTTGGAGCTAGGAGAGGGTACAGGAAGGCTTGTAGGAGTAAAGCATGGAATAATTTTTACTTAAGTATTTTGCAGAACTGGAAGGCTCATTACAATCCAAATTAATAGAATTTGCTTGATCTCAGATTACTTGAGTTGATAAAACCTTTTAAATGGTGGTTTTACAGCTTGTATAAATGTAACACAAGTTTATTATGGTTTGATTGAAACTTCAAACAGTCCAGTGATGGACTTACACAACCAGTCCAGGGTGTACCCTCTCACTCAATGATTGTTGGAATAGGCTCAGCTACATTCAAACCATCATTGGAATAAACGGTACACATAATGGATGGATGGATGAATGAAACTTCAAACCAGTATTCAGTTGACCCTACCAGAACAAATTAAACATAAATATTACAAAAGTGGTAAAAGTACAAGAATGAGATTTTGTTTGAATGTAATGTATTACAGGCATGTACAAGCTACATTTCCTTGTCTGATAATCCGTTTTAGGGAACTTGTTTTACTGATGTAAAAAATCTGTGCCATGAACTTTTGTTTTGTTAAATCCAAAAATGAAATCTTAATATGTAAAATATTTAATGGTGAAATGCTGAAAATGTGACATTTTCAATGTCTCAACAGTAGTTAAAGCATTTAATTTAAGTATTTTATCTCTTTTGTATAGTGAAATTTCACACTGTTGCACTAATTCAATGCTTTTAAAAAGAATATCTTACATAATAAGTAAATACAATTATTTCCTTGTGGAGATGGTGTCTGTTAGGATTACTGGTGTTTGCTTCTATCCCCAGGGTGTGAAGTCATTAAATGGCTGGGCGAGCATAAAAAATATGTAAATAAAATGGCCACCTTGGAGTGACTTGCATGCTATTCTTATGGGAGTTTAAAGCAGCACTTGACAACTTATTTTCTCTGTAAAATAAATGGTTGAATCCATCATTAAGATAGAGAGTCACCTTGAATCAGTTACTTTTTGTTTTCGACTTTGTTTTGGGAGCATGTGCTGGCCTCTTTAAATAAGCAGTTTGGAATATGAACAAAAGGTTTGTACACACACACATGTACACCTCTTCAAAGTAACCCACAATAGGCTACAGGCTGAACAAGACACATCACTGAGCTGTGCCACATCCATCCCACTAGTACTAAAATACTTGTATTTCATTAAGAATTTTCACCATCTGCCTGACATATGGATATGACCAGAACTGACTTATCTAATTAACCTGACAACACTCATGTAAAATGATCCTGTTTGTTTTTCAGTGAATGTTTTAGAACTCATAACAAGCACAAGAAATTGTGTAATGGGGATCATGAGAGAGTTAAAGTAATCTTTTATGACTTTTCCTCCACAAAATGGCATGAATAGGCATTACATTTGAGCACCTTTTCAGTCATGTTCATAATGATTAGAAAAAATAACAAAAGAGAATCATGATGGTATATGAAAGGGAATGCAGAAGTATTTCAAAGGAAAACACGCAGCCTCCAACCACTTCATTCCTTATTAAAAATAGGCAAATGAAAATGTTAACTACAGTTAAGCACAACATTTTCAAAAAGATTTCCTTTTTGTATATTTTTTCAAGGGGAATAGGAGTGTGGATTTTAAATGGACAACTATGGCTATTTAAATTATTGAGAGTTACATCATCAAAAATGCAATGGGTATCAGTTTTATTATTGGATTTACATCAACTGATCTGAAAAATAGCCAATATAAAAATCATCTATTCTATCAATTCTTTATTTCAACACTTGTTCAGTTAAACAAATACATTGCCTTCCTTGCTCCTGACATGATAGTGCTGCCATTTATTTGGAATTGCAACATAAATCCAGTTTTCTGAACTTAACAGAGGGCACACATCTAAATAACAACATGAAGACACACACAAAAAGAGTACAAAACATAAATTAAGAGTTATCTGATTAAATTGTTGATTTTTATTTCAATTAGTCCTTGACTTAAAGGCCATGTCATTCGTCTTGTGTTGAGAAAGACGTAAGTTGCATGAAAAGAAATGTCAGACGTGTAGAGGACTGCAGGTTAATGCATTTTTATGGAACATTTGTGAGACGCATGGCACACATCTATTCCACAAGTCGAGTTTTCAGCATGTCACTTTTGCCTATTCATTACTGGCAATGAAATTATGGGAGAACAATTTGTCAGTATCTTTCTATCCCTCCTATGACACATATATGCAAACACAATGTGTTGAATAAAGTAGAATAACAAGTGTTTTACTATTGATTTTGGTGGTGTATTCCATCAATGATGTTTTATTTTTAATTGTGTATTTCATTTTATTAGTTTAATAGTTTTTTGTTTTTTTTAAGTCTTAGATACCCACATAGGACTGCAATCTCCCTGTTAATATATTTAAATTTTATTTAAATATGTTTTACACTCATGTGATAACTTTATTACTGCATACCCACTAACATAGCTTCCTAAAATATATCAGTTATGTTGAAAACAGATTGATAGAAAGGCAAAATAATTTAAATCCATGTAGATGATTTTAATTTTCTCTCCTTGGCTTTATTAAATTTCACAGACATATACAGTGAGTGAGTTCACTTAAGCTGAGTTAAACTACTTCATGAAGACATTACATTGGTTCTGTTCCATTAGCAAATAGGATGTGATGCAGCTTCTACTGTGGAAAACCAGGGTAATGGAGGGATGAAGAATCCAGTGTTGCCAGATATAGCAAAAAACAAACAAACAAACAAAAAAACCTCAATGAAAATAGCCCAGAACAACCAACATGACTCATCTCTAAACATTTTGGGTAACAAATGTGTTTTAATGCATGCCTATGTTTTAGGCAAGGCAAGTTTATTTGTATAGCACCTTTCATGTACAGAACAACTCAAAGTGCTTTACATTGAAACAGTAAAAGCATAAAAACAGCAGAAATCACAATAACATCATAAATTAAATAAAAGTCATTAAATTCAGATCATATAAAGTTGCCGTGCTGATTCATTTATAGTCTGACCACCAGCTATGGTAATGGTAACTCCAGAACAAGAGAAATATTGATTCTTTAAGTAAATGGTGTCCTGCACATTAGAAATATCTTTTATCCAAGCTCCGAGAGCTCGATACAAGACCTGATCAGCAAAGGTCTCTCCCATCCATACTAAGATTATAGAGTAGCGTGGTGTCAGGCCCAATGGTCGGCTCGCAATAAAAAGGTCAAAATGCATTTCAGAAAATTTGATTTGTCCAGATTTTTGTAGCTTAACACAAACATATTATCTAAAGAAACACACCGTCTGTCCAACATGTAGCTGAGCAACAAAGTGCTCTCCCTCCCTGCAGCGTTTCTCTGTCAGGCAGCAGCAGCAAACTGACGCCAACGCCTGATAATGTCATTTCATTTCTACTTTATAACAAGAGAAGATCTGCTCTTCACTATTCATGTCACAAATCCTTCCCACAAAGCAGATTAATGTCTGAATCAATGTTGCTCTGGTTTTCCTTAGACAGAGAGAGGTTTGAGCTGTTGGAAGGCTTTCTTCTTAGGCTTCACCCTGTGGTTTCATAAGCTGGACCAAATAAGATTACTTGTATATTAAAATGATGAATCAGACCACAGTCACATTAAAGCATTGTGTTTTAGCTGTTTAAAATGGGGCCTCTCAAGTTCCATGTTGGTGAATATGAAGATGCTTTGTTTTGCTTGTACTTCCAGTTTCCATCCCCAGAGTGGGACACAGTCACCCCAGAGGCCAAAAACCTGATTAACCAGATGCTGACGATCAACCCTGCTAAGAGGATCACTGCTCAGGAGGCCCTCAAACATCCATGGGTCTGCGTAAGTGTTGCGTCCACAACCCCAAGCACCGAAATGGCCTAATCACCATGAAGACAAAGTTCTCTGTGTTTTTGTTGTCTTTTGTCTTCATCTTCGTCTCCTCTGTCTGTGCTCTCTCTTCATAGCAACGATCCACAGTGGCATCTATGATGCACAGACAGGAGACCGTGGAGTGCCTGAAGAAATTCAATGCCAGGAGGAAACTCAAGGTCTGTTTGCATGCTTTCTCTCTCCCACAACTTTCCCTCTTCTGCTCCAGTAAACCCTTCAGTGAGATAAAATTATAAAACAGCTTCTCCTGCTTCTCTTCTCATCTTTATTCTTTAATGTATTTTACATTATTTCAGGGCAAATGATCAAGTGTTTTTCTCTTTCTTTATATTGTATTTGTGTTTTATGCATTGTAGATATGCCCTTTAGTAAGCATCTGAATGCAAAAACAAAAGTGTTACACTTCTGCAGTAAAATCTCAATCCGAATGTTCCTTTTACTCTGATTTATTGCTGACATTTTGTCTGGATATAACAGCTTAGCCATTTGAGCATGACACTGTTACCCTGCTGCTTTCAGCCACTCTTGGCATGGTACAAATACCAGCACATGGGAAGCTGGAAACAGAAACGCAGGTGGCTGCAGGCAAATGTTGCACCATTCAGCTAACATGCCATCAGCTCCAGCCAATTGTCTCTGGCTTTTCACACTTAAATCAAACAGAAAATGGCAAGGTTAGACCTTCAGCTTCTTGGTAACCATGTAAAATGGAAAAGAGACATTTTCATATCACTGAAGCCTGTTGTGGGCAGGCGGACTGAATTAGCAGTTCAGTCTGCCTGAATAGAAATGTGTCATTATTGTACCTAAAATGCAAAATTGTTTTTAAATTTTTCATTTGAGCTTTGCTTTTCAATAATTTAGGTGTACTGGCCCTGGCTGTTAAAGGATGTTTTCTTTTCTTAATCTATTATGGATATTTTTATTACATAAATAAAAGCCTCCACTGATCTTTTGTCCAATATTTATAAATTAAGAATATAAAAGTGTGGGTATTTTAAGTCAACAACTTGGTATTTAAAATATTGTGGGATGCTTTTATTAAGAGTTTTGTGAGTGATTCATCATCTGTCAGTCAAACAACAACACAGAGACTTTTATATGAAAGATACTCATAATGAAGCTGCAGCTGCTTTAAGGTCGCATTTTTTCTTTGGTTTTTTATTTAAAGCAGCAAATTGGTTGTTCTTTTCTAAAAATGAACACAACTCTTTTTTCTCTTTTCTGTCCACTCAGGGGGCCATTCTTACTACCATGCTGGTTTCTCGAAATTTCTCGGGTAAGTGTTTCATGGGAATAATACTTAAATCTTATGTTACTGTATATATCTTCATTTAATATAAAACATTCAAGGAGGCAAAAATCATTTGAGAGACGCTGTTAGAGGCTATTACGTAGGTGCGTGCCATCATGTTGGAGGACAAAACGGTGTTCCTCTAAAACAGCGGTCCCATGCCATGACCAGCTGGAGCAATTAGTGTTCTGAAAGTGTTATTTTACCTGATACTTAATTTTCCATCTTCCAAAATGATGCCATGCAAATCGTAACGGTGAACCTGTGTGATAGATTCATTTTTCTCTTTTAACCCAAAAATGATAATTTAATGTAAAGCTTATAGAACATGTTTTTATGCGAGCAAAGTCACATTTTCATTTCATCTCAGCCCAACTTCAGTGCTTCTCTTTAGCAATAACTCTTAAGAGGTAAGGTTCTTTTAAAAAGGCTGTGAATATCTTCATTACGTGCTGATATCTGCGCTCAGGGTATTTTAGAGTCAGTCTTACTTCTTTTTTCTGTTTTCTTTTGCGGAAGTTGGGGAACACTGAATTTGATCTGAAAGCTGTTAAACTGTTTGCGTTTTCTGTGTTTGAATGTCAAGTTATACTCCTGATTGTTAATTAGGATTTTTACAAACGTGCTATTATATACCAAGGCAGTGCTAAAGCAGGGCTGCAGCGGCCCCCATCTCCCTGTAAAAATCTTCACAAATTCATTTCTCAAGTTGGTAATCACTCTTTCCCCCCTAATTTGCTATATGAACAAATACAGTAGCTATAAACATTACTTAATGAGGTATTTCCAGCTTTGTTGTGGTCAGTGAAATGAGAAATCTTTGAGAATAATGGATGTGTTTTTACCAGATCACCAGATGAGTGTTCACAAACTGTAGAGTGCCAGCCGGCACACGGAGAAAGCTCATTTGTGGTGTGAGCAGCTGAAACTGAGGGTTGAAAATAAAGTATTTTGTTGCCAGTTCCTTGGCAAACATCCTCCTAATTAAAGCATAAATGACTGGAATTGCGATCATATACAGTATATGTGTGTTTTTTATGTGCGTGTGTGAATATGCAAGCATGCTGCTTCAGTAAACATGACTCACAGTCAGTGATGTGACTCTCTAAGCTGTGCACTTGGAAATCAAGTGAAGATGTACTTAATAACCACTCAGCTAAGTCCTGCATTTACATACGTTGACACAAGTGTGTCGCATAGCTGTGCTGCCACCCTGATACACCTTTTCTTACTCTTTTTTTTCCCCTTGTTATTAACTGGTACTTCATTATGAGTGCAAGTACACCAGATAAATGAGTAAAAAAATAAAGAACTGGTAAATAAAGAACATGATGTGAGCTTTCAGTACAAATACCAACATCAGTGCTTTTTGTAGTCGATGTATTTTAAGCTCACATTATGAATCATATCACCCACAGATTAGTGTAGCTTTACAGACAATGATGGGTGTATTATTATCACATGCAGACATGATGTTTTGCAATTAGTCATAACTTTAAAGGTCAGAAAGGTGAAATTTAGGTTTTGAGGAATTGTGGAAGGAAATAGTTTTCTAAAGCACAGAACTGTATATCAATGGCAAGACATTTATATTCAACCTCCCACTCCTAATTAAAAATGGCTGTTACTAAGGTTGGCAATCCTTCCTAAGCTAACAGATGCTAATATAAGCCAAATTATGCAGCATTACCATCATTATCATCGCAACATGAGCGCAATTCATGGATAGACATGCAATAGAAATGCAAACTCTTATGGTGTCCAATGAAAAGTTAAGATGTTTGTGTCTCTGACAGTTTTGCGTCTTGACCTATTTGTCAAATCGGTGGATTCATACATGACACTTTGGTCTTATGTTGTCAGTGGTCTGTATAGAGAGAATGCACTTCATGTCAGCTAAGATGTTGTGGTACTTGGGTCACACCCATCAAAAAAAGGCCAGGGGGGTTACCTTATTCTGAGCCAAAGAAAACAGGCTTGAAAAGGCGAAGAGCTGCAGTAAAAGCAACTATACAGACAGGTCTAAGCAAAAGCTGAGTTGCTTTTCTTTTGACAAATTTCCCAGAAATCACCGGGAGAGTGAAATGATTTGCTGTAATGGAGAGAAATTGCAGACCCAGACAGCTGGGTTTGCAGGCTCTTTGGCATGTGGCATTTTATATCCTTTTAACTGCAAAGTTTTCAATAGACCCCTTGCAAGTGAAGTATGTGACTGATGTGCATGCATTCTCGGTGCAGAACAGCTTTATTTGACAGCTCAACACACGGTATTGTATACACAACCACTCACAACTTTGAGGAAGTTTTCTAAACTTAAAATTCCATCTTTCTGTGCTGTTGGATGTACAAATCAGACAAAAGACAACATGTTAATTTCTATTCAATACCTGGAAGCAAGCATCTGGAAAAAAAAGATTTATGGTGATGTGCCATCAGCCAAGATAACTGGATGGAGGCCCAAATAATAAAAAAAAAGCAAAACTATGCAGTGTGCATTTTACTTCTGGTAGATATAATTATATTTAAGTTTTAGATCTATGACTATTACATCTTGTCGTAATATATGGATTTGAACGGGACATAACTGTGGCTGCTAAAGTAAATATTATAGCTAAACATAATAAAGTAACATAAATGTGAGTGACCTTCCACTGCACTTCTTGGACATGTCCACAAAGAACAACATTAATAGCTTCCAGTGATTTGTAGACCTTTTAGGTACATATAAATGTACCTAAAAGGTACAAGCTAGGCCATGTTCTCATGTCCGTAAGTTAATCCTGTAACAAATACGGGTCAGGTAGGTGCATACCTGTATTAAGTGCTAGCTTCTTTAAATAACAGGTACGATCAGCAGGTGAAAGGCTTTCCGTATAGTTGTTTTTAACAATAGAGTTGGACTTTGCAATTGTGTAAACATGGAGGTAAGAAGCTTTCTGCACCGGGGAGGCGCGCTGACTTTCCCAGTGTTTGTAAACGTTGCAAGGGTCCAAGCAGTTTTGATTTATATTTGATTAGAAAAGTATGCACAAAATGCATCCAGTTGGTACAAGCCTGTCTGTATACAACCAGAACATGGATTTGGATCTTCATCACCTGAATTTTGCTGACAGATCCTACTCTGCATTATCTCCAGACTCAAGTATAAGGTCTCAGTGGGACAATGATGTAGGTGCATTCCCTCTATATAAATGAATCCCTCTCTTTTCCACTAATGAGCCCTGATTGTCTTCAACGTTGTGTAACTCACCCTTTCACCTCTTTCATTTCCCTCTCCCTACACATCTAATTTCTCCTGACTGACTTGCATCCTTCACATCACCTCTGAATAACACTCCACCCTTTCTCCATCTTTTACCTTTATATCTTATCCCTCCTTCTCCTTGATGTGTAACTCTTTCTCTTCATGTGTGACTGGGTATTGGACTTTTTAACAGTTGGCAGCAGGCAGACCACCGCTCCAGCCTCTGTGACTGCAGCCGCGGCAGCAGTGGCTGCAGCCGCTGGCACCACTGCAGGGCTGGTGGAACAAGGTAGCACGGTGGCTCACCCAGGGCATGCCACCCCCCTAAACCTGCCCTCTTTTCTGTCCCTGCCTTCTTTTTGGCCTTTAAACATATTCCTCCCCTCCTCCTAATACTCCTCTCTCCTTGTTTTTCCTGCTATCCCTCCCTCCTCCCTGAGCATGGGAGTTCAGAGCATGATGGCTGACCACATTGCTAACATCATCTCTCATCGACTCATCAGCCGCAGGATTGGCTATGTTTTCATCCAGCTGCTTAGTTGAAGCACTTATGGTGTTTTCAGTTAAACTGGGTCAATGCGAGTAAACGCGCTTAATGTTTAAACATACCATTAAGAAAGCTTAGAGAGTTTTCCAAGTGTTATTTTAGTTGACAGAGTATTTATTTGACCCAAATTATGGTTAAAACACTGTAGAGGTGTAAAAAAAAACTGTTTGAGTGTTAAAGAATAATAATTTACCAACAAGGCAACACTGTCATTTCAAACCCACATCTTCCTCCCACTTTTCTTTCTTATTTCCTCATTTTTTGTCATATTATTAAGATGTGAATATGTCACATTTAAATTATAATTAGTAAATGACAGAAAGGATGGAAGCCCAGCTACTGCTTTCATTTTTCTTCAGCACATCTGTCACCTCCTTTCTGAGATCTGATATTGTGGTGTCAGTGCTTATCACTGCTCTGTCATCCCTCACCTTCATCCTGTCATCTTCAGACACACTCATGGTGCACGGCTTTGGACCAGTCAAACCGCTGTCCCGTCTTTCTGTTTCTTCTCACTCTTTTCCTTTCATCTCTCTCACGACCATGTCTCCACAGGTTGACCTCATTCTCTGTCTTCAGACATTTCCACCGTTGTTCGGTTTTAATTAGCCCAACCCTTTTCAATGGTATCACTCCCACTGTCCATGTTGCCATCACACCTTCATATCTGACCGTTTCCCCTCACTCCTCTTTCCCTCTCTCTCCTTTTCTCTGTCGGACAATGACACTGGAAAGTTCACTCCTGTAACTCGAAGGATGGGCCTGCCCGAAAGCTGTCGGTGAATGCTGCATGGGGCACTGGACTGGTGCATGCGCTGCCTCACAAGGGATTTTTGGTGCATGATGAACACTGCAAATGATGCAAGGCTGGGCTGACTCTCATGAACTCTGAAAGCTTTGAAGCTGTACTTTGAATGTTATTGATCTTCTTGCTTAGTTGGTTTCTCACAATCCTGTTAGCTGAGCCGTAGACGTGCTGCATAGTGGATTTATGCACGTTGCACACAGGCAGTGGAAACATTTTCATGCAACTAAATCAAAACGGGAAATGAACTAAGAGTTTTCTGACTGATTTACAATCATACATTTATTCTTAGTGGAACATTAAGCAGACCTTTTAGTTAGTTCAATAAAAGGACGGGGATATCCAGAGCTGACACATGTATCTAGTCTACATTCATATCAGCTAATTGTTAGGTCGTAAAGTTTTAATTTTAATTTACAAGTTCCCTGAACTTAACTATATTTGTCTGTAGGCATCTCTGCTTTGTCTAACCACAATACATTTAATCCATCTTCATTTGCTAATAAATGTTTTAAAATGGTTAGAAACAGCTTAGTTAGTTTGCTTCACACTGAGTAATGAGTATGACTCCCGTGCAATCAGCCGATTTGTTGCATCTAGCGCAGATGTTTTCAGAGTCCAAACAGTTCAAAGAACTGAAGACAAGCTCCATTTATTTTTTATGCTTGTTGATGATGTAAATGCCTTTGCTTTTGTTAAAAAATTAAAGAAAGAGAGGACGATCTTAGCATTTTGTGGGCAATTTAGCTGTTTTTTCCACTTGCCAAGAGGCACAAATCTTTATTTTTAATGTTTATTTAGCCTCTTTTACAAGGGACTCCCGGTCCAAAAACACAGTTACATCAGCATTAGTATGTAGGATAGTTTGGTTTACTTGCTAAGCTTTTAAGCTCTCAGGAATTGATCAAATGTAGTAAGAAAATAATACGTTATGTATTAAAGTTAACTTGATAAGATTAGGATGAGTTCAATTTTGCCATTATGAAGTCATTTTGCTCATGTTACAATGTCTGCTACCATTAGCCTTAACCCCTTAAGCCCTCACATATCATATTTGATACATAAAGTCTCTGAGGCATTTCACATCACTTTATGGTAGAAACTTTATTTAAAACCTGGTTGTGCACCATATGATACTGACCTCCAGCATCCGGGTGAAAATCAGAAAGCAAAAAGTAATGTTGACCTATTACATGGTAATAAATAGTAAATATATGGGATGTTTTTCAGAGTGCAGTTTTTCTCAGGCGCTAAGGGGTTAATGCTAAGCCTGAAGTTCACCTCACTTTATAAGAAAGACATAAAGAGAATAAAAGTAAATTATAAGCTTTCTGCAAGAGGAAATGATGTTTCTAAGATTTTCTTTGGAGGTGATTTGATTGACTGTCAGTGTGAACCAATGACTGACACCTTTACATCACAGCCTCACACAGAGCTGAGGAGACACAAGCGCTGGCTGTGTCCTTGTTTCTGAGCCCACTGGGACGCCACAGTCCTCTTTGCGTCCCCTCAGCTTCCACTAGGCTCCAATCAAATATTTATAGTCTGCTGTCTCCTTGTATCAGCCTCACTGGTTTACTGGAGGTCCTGTTTCTATTTTGCAGATTCATTTCATACACACCAATGCTATCGCTGTGTAGTAGGACTGGCTGTTGTGACATAAGATTGCAGGAATTGCTGTCTTTTAACATGTCCTGGCTTTCCTAGTTCATAGTGAAGTTAAAGCTACTTTGTCTGATTAGCGCTAAACCTTCATGTGAACCCATGCCCATCCTTGCTCCATTCTTGCAGTGAAACATCTTGCATATTTTCAGTGAATACTCATAAGTGATCATTTTGTTTTTAATCTCTTCTTCCTTTCTCTTCTTGCTTCATGTGTAATTTGTGGCAAGGTAAGGAGCCCTTGCTTCTACACCTTCAGTTTGAAATAACCAGCTTCTGATTTTCCAGAAAGAGAGAGTCCATCGCTATGCCTGGAGGTTAACACTATCTTTGATTTGAAAGCACCTCATCATGTTCACTCATCCTCTCCTTACTCTTGCTCTTGCGTCGTCTCCTCCTTGACCAAGCCATCAGTGAATATAAAGGAATGGATTTGACACTATTTTGACCCCATTTCTTCTCCTCAGTAACGAGCAGCCTTCGAAAGGAGACTAAGAAGGAAGAGCCCAGCAATAAAGCATGTGCACTCATGCTACTCTCAGATCCCCTGGATTACATTTATCACTTTCCTTTTCTCTTTTCTTGACTGCTGAATACAGTAACTCACTTCAGGCATGAGATATTTAATCACTGAGGCTGAAGTGAAAGTGGCAGCAATGACTTGTGCACACACCCAATCTTCCCAGTATTGTTCTTGTTTGATTAATGGCTCATTTTCCAGGTGAAGATTTAAAGATACTCTTATAGAAATGAGTATTAATCTTGGCTTTCTGAACCGGCTTCCATGTGACTGTTCTCCTTTTTGAAACCACTCCCCAGTGGTAATTCTCATTACATTTAAGCTCTTGCTCATTTGGATACCAGTCTTTGAACATGTTGAGACAAGGGCTACGTATTTAAAGAGGGAAAGCAGAAAGTGGAGTAAAAAGGAAAGGCACTACACAAGGAAGTACAAACACACCACACAGCCAAAAATAGTGTTTCCGTGTAACTAGCTGGATGCTGATGTGATTGAATCAGATTGAACTGAAAAATTCACCCCGTCACTTAAAAGTATTTTTAAGATCTACATTTGTTAAAGTTAGAATAAAATGAGTCTGATACTTTAACTGGCAGCTCATACATGATTTATTATAAAGCAGTTGCTGAACTATAACAGATTATTTCTGTTCAGTTATAACATGGATATTTTAGATCCAGCTGATTTTAGACCAACTGATGTAGAATAATGATTAAAAACTCCTCATTTAGCTTTTATTCCATTAAAAGTTTAAATCCTTGCCCACCTGTGAAGATTACTGTTATTAAATATACTTTTCACTACATGTCGGATTACTTGGACATCCTAGATGCATTTATATCTCCTTAGTAGAGATCATTGCAATACTCTCTGCAATACGTATTGTGATTTAAAAAGTATAGTATTTTTAGCAGGTGATGTGAAAAGACCTTTAAGTGCCATTTTATTGACAGTAACCTGCTCTTAACCCAGTTACTTTGTGTAACTGTTAAAAGTTTTTCTTGGTGTTTGCTTGTTGTTAGAGGAAAAATTATTATTAATTAACCTCAGCTGATCGAACGCAGGAATCAGTAAACAGGAGACGTATCCACTTTGATCAAAGGGACAGAGCAAATCCAGCCAGCCTATCCTGACGGGCATCAGATTTAGTCTGCCCGGATTTGTCTGTCCCCAAAGTTTATTATACAAATGAAAAACAGCATACAGTAGACATAATATCTTAAGCGTGCAGGAAAGAGAAAAATAACAGGTGCAATTTCTAGATAAACAAAGCTGATTAGTAGGACTTCCACTCCATGAGAAAAGGAATGAAACGACCTTGGTGCTTCTAACATAAAATTCAATTCAGAAAGTTTCAAAGTTTGTCATTTCACTAGGTAATTAAATAAGAGCATATTTACTCAACGTGCATGATAGTGTAGAAATAAAAATTCTCCCAACACTTGTATTTATTGTGCTGGGACCTGAGTACATGTTTCAGTCTGTTTTTTCATTTACAACTGCCTGCATCGGAGGAGTCATAGATGGAAATAGACGGGCTCCTCATCCACATTTTCTGGTTCCAGATGGACACATGAATATTAGTTTATTTGTTTCCTACACTGCGATGTGACTATTGCTCATAATTACATTGTGATGACGAAGTTCAAACGACATGTTGTTGAGCTTTACTCCTACATATCATATTTGGCCACTGAGTGTGATAGTTTCATTTGACAATGCAAAGCTTTTTACAGCTAAGATTTTTCCTGGTCTTCAAAGCTGGAGTTGTATTGGTCCATCACTTACAGTACATCACAGTAAAACAGCTGAAATTCATGTGCCGGGTAAATAGCTTAATTAATCTGTACCTAAATGTGCACACACAAAGAAAACACATCAACCATCCGTTAGAGAGCTGCGGATGATCTTTTTAAGTTTTTGTTTCTTTAACTTCTTAAACACACAATCAGCACACCTCTGTCACATCGAGGCACATACCTATAATAATTCATCTCATACTGGTAATGCTGACAGGGCACCTCCGTTAGGGGTGCAGGGAACCCGGTTTGGAAATTCCCGATATAGATATACTCATTTCCTGGAAAACAGAATTTTTTTGTGACTCATCCTGCATTCGGGTTCCAGATATTAATTTCCTACAGTTACACATTTTCTCGTATGTTGTATTTCTACTGAGCTGATATGAAGTGGTGGGTGGTGTCAGATCAGGCAGACCTAAGTGTTTTTGGATTTCTGTAAATGTGTTGAGGTAAAAATATTTCCACCATCTTTTTCACGAAAGCTTAATCTGCATGTTGATGTAAGATAAAGTTTTTATTAAAATGTAGGTGCTAAAAATCATAATAATTCTTATTCTTAACGTATAATTTACTAAAATGCACCAACACGTATGCCTAAAAGATTTTCTTCATGCTGTTTGGAGCTGTATGATACCAACAAAGCTGCAAGTGCATCTTTAATACCAACTTTAGAGGAGTGAAAAGAAACACCTCTGCACATACAATCACATCACCATCTGGGTTGTTCTTGTTAATCTGCATCTCTTGCTGCTTCCACCAGCATCACTCTGGCTTTGAGCCCCTCTGGGGTGAACCTACAGTCAGACCACCTTGCAATCCATTTATCAGCAGTGCTGTCGTGGTAAAATACCCTGCAGAGCCTGTCTTCAGTTATCTGCATGCAGTTGCTACTGTTGTAAGGGATTATTAGTTTTATGCTCAACAGAAGACTAAGCGTGCAGTATCTGAAACGCTTCTGTCACCCCCTTCCTCATTAGTTCTCATTAGTGAATAGACAGAAAACTAATCCTCCCCAAGGCCTCCTAGAGTTCTCCAAAGCAGGGTTTAACGTTGGGTTTTATGGCTTCTGTGTGAGGTTGCCGTGTCTGTTTGGCCTCCTTGTGGCCCTGAAGGGGACTTTGGTGTAAGACTGGACACAAAGAATCAAAGTACATTTATATTTCACTGACAACAACCTTATTTTATTGAAGGAAGATAAATCTCCATGTTATCATCTTAAAGCAGCTCCAGCATTGAGCAGCTCCTTAGGAACGAGGATGGGTTTTCTAAGATCTCTAAAAGCATTTAATAATATCAGTGCATCATTACTTTCTAAAAACGATTTACTATAAAGGTTAATAAAGGGTTCTTCACAAAGTCTGATAAATGACAAAACAAGGAAAATGACTGTAAATCACTGGGATTTGATTACTTTTGATTCTCCAGACTTTTTAATGTAATTTTGTTGCTTGTGTTTGTCACTGCAGCAGCAAAGACCCTGCTCAACAAAAAGGCTGACGTTAAGGTAAGTCTCATTGTTGTACATCTTCCTCTCTCTACCACACACTCTTCATCACTAGTTTTCTCTCAGATTTCCAGGGCTGTATGCTCTTCCTCTTTTATTGATTATTTTTATGCCCTTTATTTGCTTCTTTTCTTATCTGACTGAACATCTTTGCTTTGTCAGGCCTGCTTTTTCTTCTATCTGATGTTATTAGATGTGTGTCATTAACTAACTGCATGTCTGCTTTGTTGTACATGTAGAAGTTGTAAGTCTAAACGAGGGCTTGTGGATTTTTCCCAATTTGTTGTGTTTAATTATAAAAAGCTATGTTATAGATTTTATCCTCCAAAAACCACAGCTCCTGTCTGGATACACTTCTATGTGTGTATTTAATCCATATGTGTTTTTGTATTACCCTTGTATCGGTCTGCATGTTGCTCACTCGTGCACAAGATTCAAGTAGTCCATCCTTCTGAAAGCACCCTTTATTTGATCTGGCATAATTCAGCTCATTGCGATTTCTTCATTATTAAATGTAGCCATCTGTCAGCTCTCCTCATTCATTTTTTCATCACTTCCTCTCCTCATCCCTCCATCTCAGCCTCTTCCTTCTCGTTCAGTGCTTCCTTTTCCTCCTCACCCCATCTGGTCTTTAACCCCACATTCCTGTTCATCCTTTAATGAAGATCTCTCACCATCCCACGCTCACACAGAAACAAACTGCAGTAACACATCCCACACACAGCTTCCATCCATGTGTGCACAGTGCATGCAAGTGTGCGACAAAGCATGGAACATACTGTTCAGTATCATACGTTCTGTCAGGTTGGGCTTCATGCACATGGGCATGTAGGTGTGTGTCTGTGTGTCTATACATCCTGTTCGTTTGTCAGGTTGAAAGGAGACTGAAAGCGCAAATAGGGGTGTGAACATGCCTACACATGGAGCATATGTGAGCGTAGGTGTCTGTATGTTTGGTATGCACATGTGCATGTGCAGCAGTGAGTGTGTGTTGGTGACAGTGCGTGTGCGTGGATGCCCCATCCCCTCCTTTTCCTCCCTGCTCATTTGGTTCAGCAGGGAATGTGACTCCGGTTCCAGGAATAGCTGCCAGTCTGGACCCTGGAAACTCAGACGACAGAAATAGACGCTTACTTCCACTGCGGTGCACTCATTGCCTAGCAACAGGCTCCCCACTCACGCGCCCCAAACCATTTCTAAAGGCGTCCTCTTGGTTTGCTAACGTCCCTTCTTTCCTCTTTTTTTTTTGTCCTTATTCTCTTGTTTCTTGTCATGTCCTCTGGTTTTCGCAGCACTTCAATCTCCCCATTTCCTTTTTCTTCTGCTGGTTCATCAATGTATAATGGCACCAAGCGCTCTTCAGCTGCAGCACCTGCACAAGCAGTCGGTCTCTCTCTTTTCTGGCACTACCTTTAGTCTCGTGTGCTGCCAGATACTCCGTACTTTATTCAATACTTCAGAACTAACATATTAGACATACTGTGTCTAAATTGATTATTTATAAAGGTTGTTATAGCATGCCTATACACTGATCGGCCACAACATTAACACCAGTGACAGGTATCTTATTACAGTGTAATGTTCTGCTAAAAATCCTCCTTTCTGGCTTTCTTTTTTGCCGCCTACCTGAACATATTTTCCAACCATTCACTCCTTTTGCCTTTTATGGCAGTAGCAGCCAAACAGCTGAACATTATTCTAACTCCTAAAACTAATCTGGTTGGACCAAATGGCATCTATAAAAATCCCAATCCAACAACCTAAATGGCCCAGAGCTTCCAGGACACCCTCAGATGATTTGTGTCCAAACCCTTACTGGTCAGCAACCCTTTAAGGTCAGCATGTTGTCTTTATTAGCATGGTGGTTATAATGTTATGGTTGATCACTGTACATGTGTGTGATGGTTAGACAAACAGATGAACTCAAATAAAACCAAAAGATTACGTCTTAATTGAGAAGAATATAACACATCTGTTTTTTATAGAAATCTTTTTACAAAATGCTACTTCTAGCACAAAAGCATCTCACTTCTGGTTATTAAGTATTTTTTATTTACTTTTTCTTCATCTTTTTGATGATCTACTTCTTACTCATGTATTCACTTCCTGATATTCTCCATGTGAACGTCGCTGGTGCTTTGTCTGCTTCACCTCCCTTCTTTTGCAGTCACCTCTTGGTCCACCTTCTGCTTTATTCCCAGCTGTGAACATCTTCTCTTGAGAATTGAGACCTGCATTGTCATTGAAGTGTTCAACTTTTGGTTTAGGCTGAGGTTCTGTTTTTTTTGTTCTAAATGCCAACATATTCACTTGTCATTGGTTATTTTATTTTCTCCCAACCATTCCTTCTTCTATCATCTGATCATCCATCAATAAAATTCATCCATCAATTACCTGAGGACAGAAACGCAAGTCCAGCTCTACTATACAGTACATGGTGAGCATGCTAATTTTGCATTTGCCCAGTCACTCTTTCTTTTGCTCCCACTGTCTATTTGCTTTTTTCTTTTCCTCTTTACCCTCATTCTGTTTTAGTTTTAATAGTTCAATGTTCCTTCAGTTTACAGAGTTGTTAATGTGACCCAAAATTTTACCTAAAAATCAAATCACACTTAGTTTGCACAGAGGAAGTTCTCTAAATAACACTTTGGTGACAGCAAGTGAAACACCCTCTCAGGATTAATAGAATTCAAGCAGACTAACTATTCCACCAGTTACTTCAGGATGCTTCCTCCACATCTGTTAGGAACACATTTATAAATAAGGCATTAAATTATTACACCACTCTTGTTGTCCAAGCACCTTCAGTCATACCTGCCATTAAACTGAACGTGAAATTTTGGAAAACAAAGTTGGTTTGATCATTTCTAAACCTTGACTGTACATATATTTTAAACAAAATTTGGAGTAAAGGTGTGGTGCACTGCCACCTGTAACACTTTCTTGCAGCTCTTCACACTATTCTGAATGTGAAATCTAACAACCGCGGTTTTAAGGATGAGCAACCAAATTTAAGCGAATTGGAGAGTTTTAGCCTCCTAACTTTACTCTGCTCTCACTACTTCTGTTTCTTCTGGACTTCCTCCTCTTTTGTTCACCCTGATCACTGCTCCCCTTTGCCTACCTGGGAACCCTGTGTGTTCCAACCCACTTTGTTCTTTATGTTACATTTTATGAAGATATGTGATCTTTCCTTTCCGTATGACTCCTGTTTTTATTTGCTGAGGTATAATTCTTAATATTGCAATTTTGCTTTTAATGTGGGAGTGTTTGATAATTATGATCAACTTAATAAATGTCATCCAGAAGTTTATGAAGTTTTCCTCGTGACGAACAACAAACTCATTGAATTGAGCAGCAAACCTTCTCGTACGCAAGCCGTTGCTCTTACAAGGGACACATTTCCACTTGCTCCTCGGAAGCAGAGGAGTGACGGCTGACGATGGGATCGGCTGGTTTGAGAGTCGGGAATGTCTGTGTATGTTGTGTGTGAAACGTCTGGATCCAACCTTGCTGTGTGAACATGCACCAGCTTATATTTGCATGGCTGCTTTGTGTGTTTATGCTTTTTTGTGCCTCTGTGTGCTGACTTCTCTGCTATCCTCTCCTGAGTAAGCCCAGTGGCTTACAAATTATTCATATTATGGTTAGCACATGCACCCATTCCCACAAAACATACATGAAATAATCACAACTTCCTTTCTATCAAGTCAGATACTATAAGCTGGCACAATTATAGTCTATCTGATTCAGCATTGCTGTACATAGTTTTTCATCAAAACCTGTCCTACCTTTATAAAATCTGCATTTTAACTGCTGTTAGACTTGCTTATGATGTGAGGCTTTATTTAAGGTGATTAGCATAAGTGTTAGATGGAATTTTCTCACCTCAATGACAGATTTTCTTTCTATTCTATTTAAAATGTTCACACCATCATCATACCATCTAAAGGCATTAAATGATCTGTGGCTTCTCATGAACTTGTGAGTAGGATTTGTTAAAAATGTATAAAGTTACATGATTAAGATTTATGTAACGATTGCTGACTTTCATAAGTGACTCACTTCCGTAATTCACTTCCACACCCAGAGTTCTACCTCACTTAGCAAAGCCGATACCTTTCCCAGCAGATTTACAGATGCAATATGGATTTCATGCAAAGCCGGTCTGAGCAGGACTGTCTGCTGTTTGATGTGTGTCTTCAAAAGACTGTTTTATTAAGTCGGTTCATTACGGTCAAAAGGCACAGTTGAATGGATGCTATTTGTAATCCCAGGCAGGACGTCATTGGTGACAATGTGATGATGTCACCCAGTAATGCCCCTTGCTTCACCTCTTACAACAACAGATCAATCTTGAGATTAATGTCCAGGATAAACCTTTTGTCAGTGCTGCCTGCCACACTGAGGACTCCACGATAAATCTGTTCTCCAGTTAGTGTTGTCTTGCTGTGCTTGCGAGGTCATTCACTCACTGTTTTTTTTTTCCCATCTCTTGGTCTGCTACTTTTAATTAAAAATTAGAAGATTTTAAAAGGAAAGATTAAATCTGACCATTTGTTCATGCATCTGATGAATAACAAAGTAAAAGTCCTCAACCTGTCACCCCACAAGCATCAAGATAAAAAACTGAAAGTAGAACAAGAATAAAACACACACGTGCACACTGCATGGATACACTCTTGTTGTTTTTAACACTCTTGTTGTGTCTCCTCCCTTTCCTCTTCTTTCCTGCACAGCCCCAGACAAACAGCACCAAAAACAGCATAGTCACCAGCCCCAAAGGAAACATCCCTTCACCTGCGCTGGTATTTACCTCCTGACCCCTCTCCTGTGTGTCTGTCCTCCTGTGTCCCATCACCTAAACATCCCTAAAATCCCTCTTGTCCTCCGCTCCCCTATCCTTTCGCCTGTGTTTGTTTTTCCCCTCTCTTTTTTGTCTGTCAGTTATGGTTGAGCTTCAATGAGCCGCTGCCATGGCCACAGCGGTCGGTTAGGTCTTAAACCAGCAGGTGGTGTCAGGAAGCATTCCCCTCAACAGGGGGGGATACTATGTGACTTATACCCACGTGGACTTTGTGCTTTTGTGACATTTTTTTGCCGTCAGTGCAAATTTGCCAAAGAGGACCAAATGCTGAGTGCCTGACGGGACTGTCGGAGCAATTTACCCTTTTCTTCCTGTAGAGAAATGTTTCCCCGCTGTGTGAGTGCATAGTCCAAACGTCTGCAGAATAAAGCCAAATAGCATTCCAGTTCATTTCAGAGCAATTGACCACTTTTGTTTACAGTTTTCAAATATGTAAAATTGACTCTGGTGAGTTGGAATAAAAACCTGTAGGGCGTAGAGAAAAATCCAGTGTTGGTTGGAGTTTTTACTGTCCATCAGTCTTCATGTGAGATTATTGAACATCTATCTATGGACGCAACGTATGGCACTTATAGTTTCATTTACTGATGCAAGCATTACCGCTTAGTCATTATTAGTGCCCATTATCATGTGCAATTATATCAGGTAGCAACACATATTTATCAAATCGGCAAGTTAAGTGAAAACAGTGCATGTTTTTTTTTAGGGTTTTAAATTCCCTACATTAAACCAGGCATTGATTTAGTGTAATGTTTTGAAACATGTCTTTGATGTATCATCTTGAAACGTAATGTAGGAAATGATGTTTTAAGTGCTGTGAAATGTTAACACAGTTTTGTCTAACAGTGTGTTTAGGACTAGCTGTTTAGGATATAGCACTGTCTGCAGCACATGTAGAACAGTGCATGTGTCTGTGTGCTCCTGACCTGCAGGTTTCTATGTATTTCTGCTCCAACACACCTGACTCAAATTAATCAGTCATTGTGTAGAACGTTGAAGCCTGTTGGAGGCTAGGTGTGTTGGAACAGGGATGCATAGATTCCTGCAGGATTCCAGCCCTCGAGGGCTCACTTTGGACACCCTTGATTTAGTTTTTAAATGAAAGATGATAAATAATGTCTCCATCATTTTCACTGTAATGGTGATGATTTAATTTCTTTTTAAGATATTAGTTCACCAGTAAGAACGGTGTAATTGCCTCTGTGGTTCATGACCATCATAGTCACATTGGAAAAACAGAGACATGCAAAACACAGGTGGCAAAAAGCTGCATTAGTTAGTAATTAGCTAAATTGCTTCTGGGAGGAATATGTTTTTAGCAAGTCTCATTTTAGTTTGTTTCCTGGTACCATGATGTTTTCTTCTTTCTTACAGATTAGCTGCAAGTGTACAACCATAAGGCTTCTCACAATATCTCCTGTCCTATATTATTCAGTCAGAATGGCTCAGTATGTGAGTTGATGTTAGGAAATCACAGCAGTCTAATTCTGCATTTACTGTATTTAATCTGTGCTTCCAAGAAAACTAAGTATGCTGCTGCGGTTTATTTCTATAAACAGCCAGAAATCTGTTCCCATCACAGTGGTTGCTGTTAGAAAAAATAAAATCCTTTGTGGTTGTAAGCAGTGATTAGTTCACCTACCACAAAAGACAGCATGCATTTAAGTCTTTGTAGTGTGAAGGTATTTAAAGCTATCTTTAGATTTCTGTTTTCTTTATCTGTGGATGTAATAACTGTTTTAAAATACAGCTTTTACATAGCTGCTACTACAACCAACCACAATCCTAGACTTTCTCGTGGCTTTCTTGTATTTTATCAAGTTCTAAAAAGGAAGTAAAACAGACGGATATATAAAGTTAACCACATCTATCCTGTGGGGAGCAGCTCAGATGAATGTCCGTATTTTTAACCAGTGTAGTTCCTAAAGTTGGGAGGACTTTCTGTTAGGTTAGCTTTCTATTTATATACTGAGGCCAGAAGCTACTCTTTATCATAAAACACTGGCAAGCGAGTTGCAGATGCCACGCTTATGAACTTACCAACTGTGACAATCAACACAGCTGCGGATGTAATAAAATTCATAATGTCTTCTGGGCTGCTGGGCAGTAAGTGAACATGTGCATCTAATGGACATATGTTTCTTTTTGTATGCATGCTTGTGATCTTAACTATAGTGCTTTGCGTAGTTTTAGTGCTCTGCTTAGTACAGGGCTATGCAAGTTTGGTCATTGGAAGCTGCAGTTCTGCACGTTTCAGATGTTTTCCTGCTCTAACGTCTAAAACTTGCAGAGCTGCAGCTCTCAAGGCCTAAATATGCCCATTCCTGGCTTAGTACATGTGCAGAGGTTCTTTCAGAAGTATTTAATGATTTATTTTAATGTGAGTCTTAAAAGTCTTTGTGGGAAAGTGGACTCAAGCACATTGTAGAGAAGGCTTTTTTCTGATTCTTGAAGAGAATTGAGAGTGGGAGGGCAAATGTGATCTTTTTTTCTTTGCCACGGACTAGCGCTAGTTGATGTGTAGCCATTTATACATTAACTCATTCCTTTTAGAGCAGTGTGAGCATGAAGGGGCAGACTGCCTACGGTAGCATGACCTTAATCCTCTGACCTGGAAGTAGTCTGGTACTGTGAAAGAACATGCAAATGCACACGTTCTTTAATATATTCAAGCTGACTGTGTGCACTGTTTCTATGAAATTATTCAATTTATATTTGTTAACAGAGCATCCTCGAAGGAGCAGAAGTGTTAATGTGAGGTCAGCTGAGATACTTATCTTCCCGCTCTGTCTGAAGAGATGATGCAGCTTTTGCCCCCTTCTAATCTGCAAATTTTAGGTACTTTGTTCTAATCATCATCTCCCAAGTTGCCATCCGTGCCTGTTGCCCTTGGAGATTGTTGCCTTGACAACACCACTATCATCACCAAGAGAGACAGCTGATGATTGAGCATCATAGAGGTGTCACTTCCTGGGGGAGAAGAGTGCTGCAACGGATATTGAGGATGCTGATGAAGTCTGATTTACTGTACATCAAATGACGGTTCTCAGAAGACAGTGGACAGCTGTAAAAAGGACCAGGCTGAGCCAACAGGAATCAGAGCCTGTTTGGGGGAGGAGGGGTTGTGGAGTTTAAGCCACAAAGGTCAGATACTGGTGTGAGAAAAGAGTTACTAATTGTAAAAAGAGATAGGTGATAGCAGACACTATAACATGAAAGAGGGTTAAAAGAAATCTCTTTTTTTTTTTTGCCTGACTGCTCTTCATGGAAATGAAAGCTTAGCTGTAGCTTTCATAAAGTTTATCAGGCTTTAGCATCTAAAAATAACCCAAAAAAAAATTAAATGTGTAATCTTTAGGTCTCTGTTTTGGTGAAAGATCTGTCCCCAGTTCTGACAAACAGCAGTCTTTCCAGACAGAATTTTATTTAGATAAAAAATCTAAACTGATGCCAACGTCTGCCCGGCAGTGGTCGTGTCTTCTGCTGGGCTGAGTGTGAATGAGCAGAATGACCCGTTTTCATCCGGAGGGTATCGCAGTCTTGCTGCAGAGTGCATCAGCGCCTTGCAAGACGTCAAGGCTCTTGTTTATCTATGCCACACAGCACACTTCATGCATAATGTATACTCTGGCTGATTTACTTCATGTGTTCACCCCTTTGATTTTGATACAATTCTCATGATTCAGTGCAACTGTGCATCATTTAGGACAGGGGAGAGCATCTAAGAATTACACATGCACAGCTGGCTGGTCCACAAATAGTGTTCTTATACAGCAAGAAGTCAGGATAAGTTCAGACAAAAAAAAGTCACAGTTGGAAGTATAACTTTATGCACTATGATGCCTCAGGCTGTGTTCTTATGTATTTTTTGTGTTTCCTTGTTTTATTCATGTTTTGGGGAAATGCATGTGTTTCCATCACACTGGGTAAGATGAGGTTAAGTTATTTAAATGATCAGACTTAAGTAGGTAGTAGTTGCAGTTTGGGTTAATGTAATCACCGGTGAAGTCATGGCAGTATGACTGTGAGAGAGGTGTGATGTGCAAACACTTAGCTTAGCTTTTCAGTGCTTTAAGCTCTTTGTGTGTGTGTGTGTGTGTGTGTGTGTGTTTGTGGAGAACACAACTGACTCTTAATGACAGTTTTCAGTGCATCCTCCCACTCTGACACTCTGTCTGAGGGTTCTGCCCCCTCATATCTACCAGCCTTAACAAGCGCTTTCTCTTCATCCAACATTCATGTTTCTCTTTCTCTCTCTTTTTAAACTTGGTTATTTTCTGCCTACATTTGTGTCCAAATCTGCTCTTTTCATCCTTATCTTTCTTGCTTTTATTCCATATTATTCCAACTCCCTCCTCTTCCTTCAGGAACCTCAGACAACTGTCATCCATAATCCAGTGGACGGGACAAAGGTATACTCCATTCCCCCAACCTGACCCACTCTCCTTTCTTCTTCATCATTCTCCTCCTACCTATCCTCTCCTTTCCTTTGAACCTCCTTTTCAAACATGCATTTGTGTGAATGCACCCCTGCATATGTGTGTTTTCATAGATATTAAACTCAGCAATTATTGTTCCAGTGTTAAAAAAAGTGATCACTTGGGTTTGTTTACAAATGTTTTGTGGAATATTTCCTTTTATAACTGGATCTAAATGAATCTTCTCTGCAAGTATATTTATTACTAAGGTAAAGGGTTTGAACCAGCCAAAGCTAATGAACCAATAATAATGTAATGTTAAAAACTCGGGAAAGATGCTAACCTTGCCAGCCATGTTTTCTTAATCTTTTAAACAAAGTGCAACATTATTTCTATAGATATTTTATAGCTTTGGACATTGGCCACTTCCTGATCATTTCATGGCCAGTTTTTGTTTTTCTCACCATTTCAGAGCAAATGTTAAATTAATAATTCCTAGTCTCCTATTTCTATTCCCAATTTCACTGAAATAAGCAGGGCTGTGGCCACAGACAACACAAAACCTTTCAAAGAACCAATTTTAACAGCAGCTGATCACATGATTTATTCTAATCTAATTGTGTCAATAAAAAATGCCAAAAACAACAGTTTGACTGATCAACAACTAATATTTGAACTTTATATGTTTTAATTTTTTCTCTAAATAGATTTGAACAAAAAGGTAACATGCGTGTATAACTGGAAAACTGATTGATACTGATAGATTATTAAAGCAGTCTATAACAAGTTGATCGTTACTTTTTTATCTTGTAATTTGAATATTACCTGCAAGCTGACCTTTGACCCACATACCTCGTTCCAAGCCTTCTGTCTCCAGGTGTCTCAGATAAATACTCAACTGTGTCAACCAGTCGAACTTGGGACCCAATGGTTGGTCAAATGTGCACATCTTTTATTAACGTACTAAATATTAATAATTTTGTAAATCTATGATAATGATAAAAAAAAATCTGACCATAAATTATGTGACACAGAACTACAAACTATTACAGGTATGTCATGGTGTACAGCTGTTATACTGGCCATGGTGAGGAACATAAACCATAGCTCTCTCAGGTTGAGGATTGTAGAAACTGTGACAGATAAAATATCACAGTCTCTGTTGGAAGTCAGTCATGTGATTCCACTTTGTTTTTTCTTTTTAATTTAAACTAACAGCAGCTATTATTATGGATTTTTAACCACAAGCAGTAACAGATTTTTAAATCCAAGTTTTCTTGTTAGAGCTGTGTCCTACTAAGCTACTCCTACATTTAGTTGTGTATTTCTACCATCCTAAAGCCCCTTAAAGTAGTCTGTCCATGTATTTAGAGATTGTGCATGAACCTGCATGACTCTGCAGTGAGATCCCTTCCTCATAGACTTTACTAAGCTGTGTGTGTGATTTTACAAACTGATCTGCTGACGTGTGTGTTAAGATATTTTTATATTGTTTATAACACAAAAGATGACATTAGAGTTTAAAGTTTTAAGCTCCTGGAGTCATAATCATTGAGTTTGTCTATGCTTTTATGTGAAGAAACAACAAAAACTTACTTTTTAAAAGAGTTTAATTAAACAGATGAACATTAGCACTTGGCAAATTTCTGATACTTCTGAAATTATATGATCGGCATTAGTTGAAACACATAAAACTGTGATTGCCAGACTTTTCTGCAGTCCCCCTCTTGCCACTAATACACAACAGTGTTCTTTATTTTATGCTTTATTCCAAAGAACCAGCAGGTTTATTATGCATTTGATGATATTTCTAATAGTGGAAGAAGCTTGCTATGGCTCCCTTAATGCTCACTGGCAGTTTTTTCTCCTCACTCTTTCTTCCTCTCCTCAGGTCACCAGCTGCTCTTTAAAAGGCTATGAAACCACTTTTGTGCTCATGATGCTGTCGGTGCACGTGTGCAATTCTAATGAGGTCACAGAGTCTCTCAACACCCTTGCTCATGCAGGGGAATTTAGACTCATTTAATCTGCTAATTGGAAATCAGAAACTCCTCTGGCGAAAGCGTGTTAAAAGAAAGACAGACAGGCAGATGAATAGATCCGAACTATTTGAGACTATACACAGGATGACAGCCGATCACCCTGCGAGAATCACTGCAGCCTGCTTCCATCTTTCAGATAGAGCTTGCCCAATTTAGTATCTGTCAGAGATGGTAGCTGCTCTTCGTTGGAGTGTTGTCATGTGTCCACATGGTTTGATGCACATGCTGAGGCTGAATCGGAGGAGGCTTTGCCCTGATTAGACTCAAAGAGATTTCAGGCAATGAAAGTCCAACACAGTATTTGCCAAGGTTGGACATTGATCACACATTAATTTATCTCGATGAGATCCAGGTTCTCTTTACTGGTTTTATGAAGACATGAATTGAGATAGGATTGTGCCCCCTGCTGGTCTGTTGCCAGCGTTTATCAGGTGTCTATTCCTGATGTGATGTGCGTCTTTGTGTATCTCCACCAAATGTTTGCCTCCGTCTACTCAAACACAAAGTAATTGTCCATTTCTGTTGTGCAGGAATCGTCAGACAGCAGCAACACCACTGTGGAGGATGAAGATGTGAAAGGTGAGATACAAAATGTATTCAATTGGTCCAAAATTGTGTTCTTTATACTTCAAATGGAAAAAGATAACGCATCATAGATTCTGACAAATTTTGAATTATCACTTCACACTTCAGTAAAGTTGTTTCTGCAGCCAACTTGTGTAACTGTTAAACGCTTCATAGGTATCACATGAGAGAAACAAGGATGTTTGAGAGCAGCAAATGCTTTAAAAACAAGTGTTATAACATCGATTGACAGGACACTCACAGGCAGAGGAGGTTTGGTTGCTTGCTTGTTTCAGTTTGGTAACGGTAGATCTTGAGTCTTTACATTGTTGGATGGTGGAATCAGATTTTTGTTACAGAACCTAAAGGCGTTTGTGTCTTTGTGAAGCTATTGAATTTGTTGTTGGATGCACTGACAAACCAGTGAGCACAGATGTGCTGTTATTTCCTGTGCTGTGATTTGCATGACCTTCTCATTTGTTTGACTGTAAAATCATGAGCCTCAGAGAAAAATGTATTTGATGCCAACTGCTGAACAACTGTGACTGATCCTTCTAAGTCTTCCTAAGTATAGAAAAAGAAGGCGTCATTACTCCTTTTTCATATATTTCTGGATTAATACACCCACTTAAAAATCCTGCAGCACATTTAAAATGTGCAGAGTGCTGGACATTGCTAACCTCCTACTGACCCCTCCTGGAGTCTTGCTGAATTGCCTCCTTATGCTTCGCTTTCATGAAGCCCGAAGACGAGTTTGTGTTTGCTTGTTTGCATGTCTGAGAGGAAGAGGCTGGCAAATGGAAGAGATCTTGTAACGTTGATGCTTGGATCCTCAAAAAGTGCACAGCCGAGATCTTGAAGGGCAAACACCTCTAAAATGCCAACCTGCCTATGTGTGCAGTCATCTTGCAGAGCTGTGTGTGAGTGTGTGTGCTACTTGTGTTCCAGAAAAAGGTATCACACATACTGGCAAATACCTTCAAGTGATTTTGTGTGAAATTGTTTCATATTCACTGTGTGTGACTGAATTTATTTGTGAGTGCAGCAGTTCTGCATCCGCTTATCTTTGCAGGAACACTCGAACACCTCTTTTCTCCACATCTCAGCTGAGTACAATGTGTCTAAATGGGGTCATGAATGTATCATTTTGATGCCAAGCACACAGAACATTATGTGCGCCTCCATCTTCTCCTCCTCCTTCATATAGATGTTTCACTGCCATGTCACGATTTCAATAGCAACCACAACAGAGCCGTCATGTATGCTCTTCTTATGGTTTACCTTATCGAGGCTATTTGATGAATTGGTTCAAATAAGATGTGAAGCGCCCTGAGATGACACTGTCATGAAGTGGCGCTATATAAATAAAGTTGAATTGAATTGAATGTATGACTGCAAGAAACCACTGTTGGCAGGAAAATGACCATTTTCAAGTAGAATGTCAGTAGAAATGTTATTATTGTTCAGTTAATTTAAAAAGGCAAAGAAAGCCTGAACAGTAAAACTTCTTTCCAGCTGACGCAACACCTCGGAAACTGCTCAGCCTTCATATAGTTGACCAAAAGCACATGCAGAGAAAATTATGCAAATTAACTGCAGAAGTTGTAAGAAATAGAGCTACTACAAACCCATTACCCTCCAGTGGATCCTCAGCTTTTTGTGATCAGAAACTTTGCTGATGTGTGGAAACTAAGAGGCACTTTTGTGTGTGTGTGTGTGTGTTTTCTAGGGGGAGGGGGGCATGAAATCAGTGATTTCATGGAGCTGATGGTTGGACCCATGTTGGATCAAACTACAAGCATGTCAATGTCACAGAATTGTGCACACTGCATAGTATGCTTCTCTTGTGTGCTATTTTGCTTTTGAGCCAGTCAAGGTCCCAACAACACCAGACCTCATTTCTCTTTGTCAGGTTGTGTTGCTTGTCATACAGACAAGTCTTTCTCCCACATTGTCTGGTGATTCAGTCTGTTTTGCTCAGCTGGTTTTAGAGAAGAACTTGCAGTACCTGATGTGATATTTCACACTGAGGACATCAGAGAATCATATGTGTTCCTGAGTTAAAATATTTTTTTGTCTAAATCCAAGCTGGAGTGCCCACAAATCTCATGCATTTGTCTCTGGTCTCTAAAATAATAGCCACAGATGTGAATTTCAGGTTTAAAATCTTGTCGTGTGAACTTGATCTTGTGGAAAGAGGGAACCACTTTGAGTCAGGAGGTAACAGAGGAGGTAGAAGCTTGTGTGACATACACACACCAGTCCACAAGGATCCACTGGTCTGTCTGCAATGAGTCTGTTCATTCTAAATTCCTGTAACAGCACACATGAAACACACCCACACACACACACACACACACACACACACTCACATGGGTCAGTCTTCATTTAGATAAACAGAAAACAATGATGCTTGTTTTGAAGACAGTTTGCAGGAGCATTAAATTTATCCACACATCTGCAATCTTTATTAGAATGATTTCATGTATAAAGCTTTGATGGAGCTAAGTTATCCTTTAGGGATGAACTGGTTGGGTCTTTTCAGATCTGAAAAATAGACCCTGCTGCTGTTTTCTAAAAGAAACTGAGAATATGGTGTTTGAGGCAGCAGTTGCTTCTTTGACTGAAGTTAATTGTAAATAATTGTGTCATTGTGTTTCCTAATTGACACCTTTGTTCCCTAAAGAAGATAAAAACTAACCTTAACTCATGTTAACCTCTTCTTAATGAGAGCACATAAAATAGAGGCCAGCACAAGATACATACAACCTAACAGAGCTTTGCTCGTGCGAGGAAGCAGCAATCCTAACAAGTTTGTGATGTGGAACCTCTTTGCTCTTTGCCAGCCAACAAAAGACTACTATATGGGAATATAGTTTACTTTCACCTTCTTTCTGAATCCTCATGGTCTTTCTAAGGCAAATCCTGACCTGTCTTCACCCTACTTTGTCTGTGTTTGGGGTTAGATTGTCTGGAGTAGCGTATGAATTTTTTGTTTGTTTTTTTTAAAGTACTTCTGCGATGTCGTTCTGTCCATGTATGCACAAAGGGAATTGCCCCACCACCCCTCTAGTGGAGTGGGCTGGGGCACCTTGGATTGAGAGTCAATGCTAAAAGCGGGAGAGGACTTAAATTTAGCTGTGGTGGCACGAAACGGAGACGGGGTACCGAGAGAGACAGTAATGACACACGGCTCAGCTAGCGCCACCCCTGGATGGTTTTAGCCTCACACAGCACTTTCATGACTCTTTCAACTTAAACATACTGACGGTGTAGAGGAAGCTTCAAGAGCCAGGTTAGTGGGGTGGAAGGGTATGCATGTTTAATTGGAACAGTAAGTCTCATGCTGGTGTTGGTGGGATCTCATCAGGTCACTGCTGGACAGCTGGTTTGTAACCAAACACCTGAGCTGGCGTTTGGAGCATCTGTGAATCTGTATCTGCTGCGTTGCTCTCGGTGCTTAAAACATTTTCTGCTGTATTATTGCAGTTTCATGCTACTGGTTGTGGTGAGTAAATAAGGTTGTATTCCAATAAGTTCTGCAAACGTTGGTACTATTGGACAAGCATGAAATGTATTTGTTGAACCATTTCTTAATAAATCACTGGGATGTTGCAGGTCTACGCTCTCATAGATCACTTCTCAAACAGCCTTGGCTTGAATCTGGCATCTTCCCTGCTGATTATGTTTAATTTATGTATATATTCTTTCTTAACAAGCATTTGGAAATACAAGGTTTATACAATCATCAAAGACTGATTTCTGTTGGCTATGATGTTTTAAATAGTATTATAGTACAAGCTTCTAAACATACAAGCATAATAAGTAAGATTCGAGTCTTTTGCATCATCATGAACATCACTGTCATCCTCTGCTCGCTGGCAGAGTAAAACCTTTCACATTCAGCAGCCGGAGCTGTAAATCCTGTTGAAATGGAGTCATTAATAAAATGATTGTCAGAAAAAAGTCACGCAATGTTACAAGGACTTGAGCGGGCAAATGCGTTGATCCTCAGCAACTATCATGCTATCAAATTAGCCCATCCATCAGTCCTAACTGTGACATCTCTGTTGTGTTTTGAGGTGCTAAATGTGTGTTTTGTTGTCATCTCATGAAATACTTTTTTTTGGTTTCATTCTGTTTGTGTGCGTGTTGTCAGGCAAAAGCTTAGACAACAGCTCGCTTAAGGCGCAGTCCAGCACGAGTTCCCAGCCTGATAGCACTCAGGGCTCTGCAGCTGCTGTGCACTGTAAGTCAGCATGGTCCACCCAATGCAGTCTGCAACATAAACACACTCTCACACACTCACAAAAGCTGACTAAATTCTTATTTGTGTTTTTTCATTCGCTCTTCATGTATTAAAGTCACATATCTGCTGCCTTTTAGTGCCACTAATCCCAGAGTTACTCTGACTAAAGCTGATTTAGAGTCAGCATCAGCATCTTACTCTCCGGCAGGCTAAAACACTTATTAACACCACAAGTGGTGAGAAAACAAGTTGTTTTCAGAAATATTCAAATCCCTTGTAGTTTTTAAACTCCTTCAATGCCCTTTTCCGCCCACACAGTGTGTTTGGAATAACTATTTGTCTCCCTCTCATGGACATAAAAGGATATTATAATTATTCTCTCATTAATTTCTCAGCATGACTTTTGCTCTGTCATTAACGTTGATCATCTTCGGGAGCTTTAATGACCCATCCAGGAACCAGATTGTTTTATAAATCCCCCCTTTTCCCCCCACGCTTGCTTGGTTGATTTGCTGAAGTTTGTTCATCGTAAAAGGCCGGCATCATTATCATCTTTAGTGTCTCCATATTCCTCCCTTCCCAAACTCAGCTGCTGCAAAGTTTGCTGACCTGCTGGGCTCGGTGCGTAGGGGTTCAGGGCCCACTGCTGACGGAGAAGGGAGAGCCAACACTCCACCTCCCACTGTCCTCTCCGCCCCCTCCCCTCCACACACCCCAGTTGTCCCCATGCAGAGTAAGTAAAAGAGAACTAAATCAGGCAAGATGGTTTTATGCATCTGCTTTTTTCTGTTTCTGTACCGATGTATGTCAGGAAACATGGATGCATGACTCCTCTGACCTACCGGACACTTTTCTATGTCTCAGAAACAGAAGCAAAATAGCTAAGCTATGTAGACATGGAGTTAAAAAGGAATCTTAAGATTCCAAAACTTTATAAAACAAAGAAGTGAAAATAACCAAAATGTGCCTCAAAGTCCCCGGAAGTTGCAAAATTCTATCAGGGAGGTTCAGAATGAGTAAAAAGAGATGGGTAGTGATATCTTAATGATCTGGCAAACAATCTCAGATAAGAACTAGTAACCTAATTCTGTAAAGTTGCAAAAATGTTTTAAAGAGACACAAAAAGGAGTATGAAACCTGTGCGAAATTACACAATACCACAGATCCAAAGGATCCGAATGCAGACAAAAATACCTGAAACGGGACCTTCAGTGTGACCTAAAACAACTAAAAATGGTCCAACAAGTTCCAACAAAAGTGTTTGAAATTAAGAGAATAACAAACAAAAAAAATATTCAAACAATGACACAAAGTCTATACAAACAGATGCACAAAAGCTCATGTAAGACAAAAAAGCCACAAATCGTGGATCCTGTTAATATCTGGTCTGGTCTTCTTACTTTGCTTCGAGCTGTTTGTGGGCCTTGTACACATCCGGGCCCCGGGGCCCGATGTCTGCTCATCTGTCCATGATGCAGTGGACGGATCCTGTCTGCCATCTGTCATTTTGGGGGGAAAGAATAAAAGCTACATATCTGAGCTCTTCATAAAAACACAAAATAGTCAATTTATGCTCCTTAAATTAATGTTTTATTTGAGATTATTTAAGATTTTGTTCTTTCCTAAATTTAGCTGTTGCAGTGTCAACACATTAAATTAAGTTTCCTCCCATAAATGTTATGAAATGCTGATTAATGTTGATGTTGAATGGTAATACCCCTGGAGGGATTTTTTCATATCCTTTTCTCATTTCCGTTTTTTAATTGTTTCTTATTGATCCTTGTCCGTTTGTCCATCCATCCATCATCCATCATCCTTCCTGGACACTACTCAGTGTCTCGGCTAACAGACCTGGTAAGCAGCGTTCGCAGGGTGCAGCCAACCTCAGCGGCAGAGGGCGATGCTGTACCAGCAGCAGTACCCATCACCAAGCCCATCCCTCCACCTGCACACAACACCCCACTCCCCCCTCACTCCCCCTCCAGCCCCTCCCTGTCTTCCTCACAGAGTGAGTACTGAGCCGGACTCACCTCACTCCAACGTATGGTACCCAATCAGGAGGCTTGCTTGAATGATGCTGTGGGGCTTCAGTGGAGGCCAGTGTGTTCATAACAGTGTTCATAACAGTGTTCTGCTTGGGGTAGATATGAGCGCATACTGCTGAATGAAGCACTGAACTGAACTATGTTGCTGTTTTGTTGCGACTAAGCCTCATTAATGCCCCTGTGTGCTGCTGACTGCAGAAGAATCTGCGGTTGCTTTTGACTTGTAGCTTCTTTAAATAAATAGGTGGCGTTGCTTGTGTTGGTATGAGGAGTTTTCTTGTGTGTACTTGTATTACAGTGCTGTTCGGGATTAACATTTAGACTTCAGACTTTACACGTGGCTTTTGTACAGAGTTATTTTGTCTGAGTGGGAGTTACAGCTGCCTTGTCTGAGCGTTGATGTCTTAATACATTTGAATGATTTAAAGACTAACTTCTATCTGTAACTCCAACTTTTGCAATTACCACCAATTCATCCATTTCTCTTGTTCTTTGCAGCACGCAAACAGGAAATCATCAAGATCACCGAACAACTCATAGAAGCCATAAACAACGGAGACTTTGATGCATACGCGTGAGTTTTGTCACACGTGTCAAATGCATGAATAAAATGTAACATTCACTGTCTTTAACATAGCTTACTGCTTCCTCTCCAGGAAGATCTGCGACCCTGGACTGACTTCGTTCGAGCCGGAGGCCCTGGGCAACCTGGTAGAAGGAATGGATTTCCACAGATTTTACTTTGAGAATCGTAAGACTCATAGATGAAAATAAGTGTTCTAACTGGATTGTTTTATTGTTTAACTTAGAAAAAGTTAAAAATGAGCTGCTGTAAGTGTGGAGCATTTCTTATTCACCTCCTCTGTATCTCTGTATCACTTTATCTGTATCTGTAGCGAGTAGAAAACAAAACAAATGGTTGGTTTTCTCTCATTCAGCTGTTTTGATTCTGTTTGCTTAATTCAGAAAAAAAAGCTGAACTGTGTCACACACACACACAGATAATTAATATATAAAGAGCTACAGAGTTAAGTTGAGCTGCTTCCCTGAAAAACTCTGTTGTTCCTTGGTTGATTATCTAACCTTGCCTCACATTGTGCAACAAACACCTTGAAGATTTGGTAAGTGTTTTGTGACTGCAACATACAGTGGAACCCCCAAAGTGTGGCACAATTTTAAAAAATAAATAAATAAACAGGCTTTTTTTTTTTAACCTTCTTTTGTCTCTTTAACCTGTGAAACTCAAAGTGCTTCTTGCTCCTCCTAAAAAGACTCTCCCCATCTTTCCAGTTTTGGCTAAGAACAACAAGCCCATCCACACCACCATCCTGAACCCCCACGTCCACCTGATCGGTGAGGACGCAGCCTGCATTGCTTACATTCGCCTGACCCAGTTTGTTGACGGCCAGGGTCGGCCGCGGTCCAGCCAGTCAGAGGAAACCCGCGTCTGGCATCGCAGAGACAGCAAGTGGCAGAACATCCACTTCCACTGCTCAGGCGCGCCAGCTGCACCTCTTCAGTGAGGTAAGGACCACCGCACTGGGTATACTGACAGCAGAGGAAGTTCACATGGCTTCTCCTAAAGTGTCCAAGTTTAGATGCAAGATTAGCTGTCAGCAAAATATATAACATCATAATCCATCTTATTCTGTGACTATTCACATTAAATGCAGTATACGGTACGCTTGTGTGTGTTCTATTGGCTGCATTGGGACTCTGAGTCCAGACAAAGCAAATCTTGCTGGACCAGGTCGTATACTGGAATGGTGCAATACACTCCAGGTCTCAGTGTACAGCTCCTGTACTTGTTCAGCTTTGGTCACATTGTTGACATTAACACATGTGCTCCAAACATAAAGTGTTTGGGACAAAAAGTCCAGGTGGGTCTGTGACAGAGACTAACAAACGTAATCCCAGAGGACCTAAAATAAATCGTGTAGAAGCAGCTGGGAGCAGGTCCAGTGTAAGGCTGCAGTTTTAATGTGGATAAGACTTCTGTGTCTCATATCTGTGGTGCTGGAGTCTGGAAAGATGTATTCATATGTGGAGTGCAGCCTTTAGATTCTTTTAGACCATTTCTGGAGAAGCTGTATTCAAAGTGGGCGTTGTGCAGAGATGTCCTTGCAAGTTCTTAAATCTAAAATACAGAAGATGTCAGAATGAATAAAGCAGGATTAAGGTTACTTGTTTCTTCTTGTTTTTGCATAGATTTTCTATCTTTTTCCTTCACTGTGGATGCATCCAGCAATGACCTGTAGTGAAAAGGCTGACATTGTGGCCGTGTAAAATGTCTACTGCACTTATGTTTATTTTACATCAGCAGCTTCAGTTGCTAATTATACTCTAAATTTGGCCAATAAAACTTGAAAAACAAACAAACTGACTGCTAACTTTCCCATTGTGTGTATTGTTTCTGCATTTGGTATTGGGAATGCCAGATGCAAAGTGGTTTACTTCATTAATAACAATCAGCTCTCCCTCCTCTGGGTTACCCTGCAGACTGAACAAAAAAGGATTGGATCCACCTACCCTGCAGGCTGTGGTGGATCACAGTGTCTGAAGAGCATCCCTTTCCGGATTTTTATTGATTTATATTAAAGGAGTTTGAAGTGACAGCTGCCATTCAGATGGGTCCATGACTGCTTCTTTTATCCAGGGTTTTGTTTACTGTAATTCAGCATAATTCCAGATTAAATCTGGAGGCGATAGAAACCCACCTACTGCAGTTTACATTGATATAATACTGAGTAACGATTTTTCTTTTCCCCTTGAAATGCCTGAAATAAAGGAGGAAGCAGCTACTTTGACTTTGTCACAGCCTTTGCTCTGTATTTATGAAATTCAGCTTTCTGGCTACTTTACACAATAATTTCAGAGCTTTTATTTATTTATTTTTATTTGTTTAGGACTGAATGCTGTAGTTGCGTCTGTCATGAGTGCTCTGCTGGAGAGAGAAGAGGAAGACGATTCAGAGGAGGAAGGGATGAACGAACATGTCCAGTGTCTGCTTGGGAAACAGGGGTGATCACCCCCTTATCAAAAGAACCCTCCCTCACTGGACTTCCAGCCTCATCCACCCCCAGCATGCATCTCCTCTTTTACTACTCTTGTCTCCCTCCACCCCCAACTATCACCTGCTGAACACCTCCTGACATCCATCCAACAACAGCTGCACAGCATCTCTTCTCCCGGGGCTTCTTCCTCTTCCCTCCGGCATGCTGGGTGTTTGATGGGGGGACGGGGGTGTTTCCAGGACTGGGTGTGACTCCTCCGTCCTGTGGTATCTTTTTCATCCACAATTTTTGTGACACCAACCCTCTTGTCCTCCTGTGAATCCACACTTGTGTGACATAAACACTGCACTGGAAATACAGTATGTAAAGTTTTAAGTAAAATCTATTATTAACATTATGATATTATGATTAATATTATTATTAAACATTTGCAATTGTATATGTAATTTGTATAATTCATAATTCTTGATGCCAGTGGTTTCTAGAGTTGAAGGAAATCTTTTAGTTTTTTTCTTTATCGTTTTAAGGAAGCATGTTTTTCCCCATATTAACCGTAGCTGTTTGTTATCGTGGCTATTACGTGGAAAATGATTTTGGACGTTTTTGTAACTCGCTTCTTGTATGTTAGCTATATTACTGCTCCCAAAATCATGATCAAAATGTATTTTTGGTTTTTATTTTGTTTGTTTGTTTTTGGTTTTAATGTTTTTATTTTTCTTTTAGGTCTTTTATTTCTTTTCTCTTTTTGGGAAGGGGTGTCCAGTGAATGTAGCGCATGAGACCGTATGTGTGCAAGTGTGTTTGTGTAAACCAAACACGCAGCGTTCACATGTCCAGTCATTATAAGTCAGTGCAGTGGGAGGAAGCTTGTTGCAGTGGGAACGGCAGGAGAAGAGCATTTGCTCATCAAAACAAAGTGAGAATCACACAGCAGGAGTTTTGTGGTGGTTTAACTTTCCCCTCGTGTATAACGCAGTCATGCACTGGCGCTCTGATTTGCATGTTGCATCCTCAGGCTGCATGAGAAGAGCATGTTGCTTTGGGCAGCAATGCGCTGCTTCCATTTGACATTTTTTGCTCATTACAGCAAAATATATTTTCAGGAATATTACTAGATCTTTAAAGATGCGTAGATAGACTTGTTTTATAAAGTAAAACATTAAAAAGTTTATGTTAAGTCTTTTACAAATGCAAAATATCAGTTACGCCCTTTATAGCTCCAGTTTTGGTCTGAAATGCAATACAAACTTTATTTTTATTGCTGTTAAATCACATGAAAATAAGTATTGTGCTTTGATAACCTACGTGTTTGCTGCAATAGCAAGTTGCAGAAAGAGTTAAGGTTTTTCAGGGTGTGTTTGCATGTTTTCTAATATGGCAGATGCACACACAGGAAATGTGAGGTGATTTTTGGGATGGAGCGAACATTTTAAATCACAGGAGAAATCAGATTTTTCTCCTCCTGAAGAAAAGTATCTGA
Organism: Pseudomugil gertrudae; assembly: GCA_037177535.1. Classification (NCBI taxonomy): domain Eukaryota; kingdom Metazoa; phylum Chordata; class Actinopteri; order Atheriniformes; family Pseudomugilidae; genus Pseudomugil; species Pseudomugil gertrudae. The sequence continues at coordinate 7,467,317 of JBAMHV010000012.1, read as the reverse complement.
CTGAAAGTAACTCCTCTTCCATTTTCACTCCAAACAAATCATTATGTTTTGTCATTTCTCTTAAATAGGGCAAATTTTTTATTAGATTTGAAAGGATTTTAAGGCTAACTAAATGCACTAATTTAATACAATGAACCAAAATCATGTTAAAAAGATGGAATTTGTTGAAACAACTTTTAATATGGTGATGTGGCAAAAAGTATTTTAATATTTGACAGCTGTGCCTGCCGATAACATCCTTCCTTTATATTTAAATTAGAAGTGAGTTATTCAGATTTCACTCTGACGGGAGCTTGTTTTATTTTCTGAACCTAAACGGTGGAGACGCGAAGACGCCATTGGTGGTTCCTGCTGTTGCTAGGAG
>JBAMHV010000012.1:7446929-7456974 GCA_037177535.1 Pseudomugil gertrudae | reverse complement strand
AAATTAAGTTAAAATGCAGTTCAGCCATCCTCCTGTTTTTCCACCTGCACCTGGGTCTACACCTCACAGCCGCCGCCATCACCTTGACATTATCATTGCGAGATAGAGCTGTTTTTCAGCTTATGTGTATATAACTCCATGAAAAATGTTCTGATTGCTTGCCAAAAAATACAGAACGTGTGCATGATAGTTCCTATGAAATGTAACAGTATGATCCAGATCGTGGCAATATTCTGGATATTATAATCCGGAACATGAGAAAAGCTGGGGGGACGGGACAGGACTGGACGGGACGGGACTGGACCGTGTGGCTTGGCAGAGGTCTGCACTCTACGAGAGCTTTTCTAGTTTTCTGTGTAAGTCAGAAACAAATTGGGGTCAGATTGTGACAGGGATGATCATGTTTGGACACATTTAAAAACTCTTGCTGATGATATGAGTGTTTACATAAGAAAATTCCAATACTTTATGGTAAAACAATTCTTTAAATGAATATTTTCATTTGCAGGTTTAAAGGTGAAATTAAACGAGAGGGGTTTATTGATGAAGAGGGCCACGCTTACTGCGTCTCTCCTCTGTTGTACGAGACGGGCTGGATACCATTTGAAGTCTCAACAGACGGAATCAATTTTGACCGATGTGGAGAGTATCTGTCAGGTTAAGGTTTTTTCATTCCTGAACTTGTCAGTGGAGGAGCCTGATTTAGAAACTACTTAGACTTCAACTGTTATTTTTTACATTTTATTTATTAAACTGTTTTTTTAGTGTTTAGCTGCTTTGTCATTCCTACATGCTAAAACACAGGATAAAATTAGTTACCTTAGGCCTAAAGGCTCCAAATAATAAACCAAAGAAGAATAATACTTAGAAATAAATAAATAACTCAAATGTGGCCTGTGCAAAAGCTTAGAAATGTCCAGTTTTTAAATTCAGGAATAAGTTTTTATAGGATTTATAACAGCTGGAGTGAGTATGTAAAGCTAAAAACTAACTGAAATCAGGTTGTATAACAGGAAAATAATCTCATGCACAGCAGCAGATCAACAACAGAATCAATGAGAAAGAAAATAATCGAGGTGGTCCAACGAACAAGTTGCAATAAAGACCTCAGCCTGACTGAAATGCATAAATGAACATAAACTGCAGCAATGCTGTGAAAAGGAGTGGACATAATGTCCTCCTCAGTTATGACTCAATGACAGTCTGTTGATGTAATTTAGAAAATGCATTTATTTTTCTATTTCTAGTTGTTTCTTTGAAATAAAGCAATCACATTTATTTAGATTTAATTTGAGGTGTCTGAGTGTAATTAAGACATCTGCACAGACTTGGTTGTTGTCTCTGTGTCACCTTTTCTTCTTCTTATTTACTGTCTAGTCCATCCCAGCAAAGCAGATCCTGCGTTCGAAGTCACCCTGGTGAATGCAACACAGTGGCAGAACTACGGCACACCAAATGTTTTAGGACAGCTTAAGATGACCTGGAACAGCTCTGCAGCTAAAGCAGAAAAGGTCAACATAGAGCTGTGGGGTTACAGAGAAGTCAACAAGAGCACAGTGGCAGGGACATCCTCACTAGAGGCAGAGTTGAGCTATCTGTACTCTCTTGGTGGGAATGTGTCCAACACAGGTGTCTTCAGCTTCACCCCTGAGCCCAAAGAGAAGTTCTCTGCCTGGGAGTTGGGGAATATCCGCATCACTGTTAATTCCGAAGCAGAGGGAGAAAGGTATCCATGATACATTTCAAGCTTGCTAAATCACAAACTTTACAAAAATTAATACATTATTTAAATTATTTGTATTTTATTATTTCAAAAATTGGATTTATTGTGTTTTTTGGACTAATTTCTATTCACAAATGTGACCAACATCTAAAGTCTAGTGTACTTTAATGAGATAATCAACTATTTATTTACTCGCAGTAGTTGTACAGTAGCAGCGCAGCCTCACAGTAAGGTCACTGGTTTGAGCCTCAGCTGAGGGGAGGTCTGAACAGAGGCCATTCTGTGAGAATGTTAGCATTGGTTGTCTCTGGGTACCCCGGCTTCTCCACACTGTCCAAACAGATGCATGTTGGGTTAATTGGTCCAGCGTGAGTGGTTTGTTTCTTTGTGTTGGCCTGTGATAGACTGTTGACCTTCCATGTGTACCTCCCTCTCGTCTGCTAATGGCTGGGATATGCTCCAGCTTCCCATGGCCCTGAGTTAAATAAAACAGTACACATACTGGATGGATGGTACAGAAAATGAATGCATGAATTATCTCATAGTGCATTTGCAACTTGGATAGATTAATTTAATTTAAAAACTAATTTAAAACATTTTTTCAGGGAAGAACAATAGTAATAGTAATATTTACTGTTTTTTTAAACTATTTTACAATATTTCAATGAGTCTTCTCTGGTCTAGAAAATTATATTATTAAATAAACCCAGAAAATACCTATGCTGTCATTCTTGCACTTCACATAATAAAGAGAATAGAGTAAAAAATATCAAGTGATAGTGAGTTTAAGACTTTGATATGTGAACTTTGTGCTCCAGGAAGAAATTGAAGTTCATACTAAATGATGCAGTTTTCTGCACACAGGGATGTACAAGGACTGTGGAGTGGAGGTCATGTATTAGCGTGGCACCTGGAGGAGGCTTTCAGAGATGATTCTTCAGCCTGGGCCCAGAAAAAGTGTCTGCAGTGGGACGCTGTGGAGGAGAAACTGCCCAATTTCCTGAATGAGCTCATTGACTGTCCTTGTACACTGGCCCAAGCCCGAGCAGATACAGGCAGATTCCATGTGCGTACATCCACCTTTACTCATAATAATAAATTCAGACAATTAACACATTCTTAGTGGGTTATAGTGCATGACCGTAATAGGAAAAATTAGAAATCAGTTGTCTTTAGACCTTTTTCTATAATCAAAATTCAGTCTTAAACCTAAAGTAGTTTAACAAATCTTCTTTGTGGTACATCCAGTCTTTGTGAGACTCAAAAGCACCAGAAAGCTTCTGGCGTCCATTTTTTTTCAAGGACATTAAAAGAAAAATCAAGTAATCTTGTGCTCCCTTTTTAGGAATTATTATTTTGGTATTTATAATTCCTCTGACAAGTCAGGTAGAAGTTCATTTATTTAAGGTTAGCTTTGTGTGATACATGGTGCAATTAAAGTTTCCAAATGAAAGCACTTATAACAGTTCCTATGGTTCTTTCTGTGACCAGTGGCTTAGACTTTCACCAAACAAACAAAACAACCAGAGATTTATTTGCAGAAAAAAATCTGATTAAACTAATCCATCTTTGTCCAAACCTTTTATACAGTCAATGGTTGAAACTACGGGTGTCCTCCAGAGCTGCAGTCCTGCAGATTTGTGCTGTTTCTCTGCTTCAACACGCTTCAAAATAAACTTCACAACAGTTTGATGTGAAGTTTTGCCTGATTAATTAATGTTGGCCCATTAATTTAAATCAGGTGTGCTGAAGCAGGAACTATACAAAACCTGCAGAACAGCAGCTCTTAAGCACTGAGTTTGGGCACCTCTGCTTTCAACTATAAACAAAAACATTCAGGATGATTTTAAGGAACATATTCTTTGTTAAATTGGAAGCCTCGGGAGAACTTCTGTCTTTCAAGTTAAAAAAACATTGTACAAAGAAATGTACAAAAGACTGTTGCATACTGTTGTATTTGCTGAAACGGACGCTGTGCATGCATGCTTATGTATACATTACAGCCTGTGCTGCAGAAAGGAGCTTTGGGGTGGGGGTGGGGGGACTATTTTAAGCATTAAAATTTTACCCATTTTTTTTCATGGTTATCAGGTTCTATTTCATGTCAACAGACGTTACACTGTTCAGCACATATTTACCAGAAAACTCATATTTATCCTTTAATATTCATCTGTTTTTCCAGAGTGATTACAGCTGTGATATTGAGAGAGGCAGTGTTTGTACTTACCACCCTGGTAGTGTTCACTGTGTCAGAGGAATCCAGGCAAGGTAGGAGAGACAAGAGGACAAAGTTTTATTCTTCAGAAAATGTCAAAGTTTTTATGTGATTAATAATTCATGTATTTACAGTCCCAGTCATGGATCAGGGCAGCAGTGCTGCTATGACAGTGCTGGTGTTCTGGTGTTGACAGGAGACTCAGCTGGTGGCAGCACCCCAGACAGAGCTCATGACTGGGGCTCACCACCATACAGGAAGCCCCCCCGGGTGCCCGGGTATTCTCACTGGCTTTATGATGTTATGAGTTTCTACTACTGTTGCCTGTGGTCTGACCACTGCCACATCTACATCAAACATCGACCTTCAACTGGATGCCGCAACTATCAGCCACCACGAGCAGGTTAGACCACACTGAAGTTTAATCGAGTATAATAATAATGCTTTCAATGTACAGAAAGCCAAAGCATGGTGAAAATCTTATCTGCAGTAAGACCTTAATTTACATGAAGGATCTTCAGCTCATAATCCAGCTTGATCTTTGCTGGTTATTTAGTCTTCTGATTTCTGTGCCTAACAGTGTAAGAAAACTGGGACTGAAAAGCTAATGATGAATAATAGGAAATGGCGCCACTGTGTGTGAGTTTAATATTTATCTAGCTGCCTGTTTGTGTTTATACCCACACATAATGTGCTCTGCAGGTAATACTTGACCAGCTTGCAGGTGGATGAATTACAGACCACAGCATCGAGTCAAGATGTATAGAATATCAGACCATGTGACTGTCCAGCTACTTATCAGAGATGAGAACACTAATTAGACAAACAGTGCTGAGATGAGCAAAATATAAAAATACATATGAAGCTGTGAGAAGTGTATCAATGCATTTCCTGTTTCTTAATACCTTACAGGTGTTGTCTTTGGTGATCTGCATTTTGTAACATTTGATGGCCTCAGTTACACTTTCAATGGGAAAGGCGAGTATTACCTTGTGTCTTCACCAGACAGAGAGCTGAGTGTTCAAGCCCGAACAGAACAAGTGAAACTTATAAACGGTGAGTCCATGATTAATATAAATATCCTGCCTGTGTCACCTAATTTATCCCCATTACAGTAATGATTATCTCTTTATCAAAAGCTTATTTTGGATTAAATCTGTTCTAGGAGATGTTTAGAGATGTTTTTTGTTCTTGTTTAATTTTGTCTTCACTGTGATAGATTTTATATCGTCAATCAGAGTCCCACTAAATGCAATAAAAGGTCCTTTTTTTACTTTTAATATACTTTGAGAACTAGTGATTTAGGGTTAGTTTCATGGGTGGGACATGATGTTTCAAAGCATTCGTTTGGTTTGTCTTACCTAGGCCTGTCTTACCTTACCTGTCTCACCCTGAAGCACCCTGAGACGATATTGTTGTAAAGTGTCGAACAAACAAACAAAGTTTAAAAAGTTGGATTGCTTTCTTACACACGCCTTTCTTTTCAGTTTGTTTTGAGGTCAGGTAAATATGTAGCTTCAGAGTTTAGTATTTCCCCAGGCAGCACAGAACAAGCGACGCATGCATCGGTAAGGTAATGTTTTGGTATTTACTCATAAGGTACCTTGGTTAAAACCACGCGGCTGTCATCGCTGGCAATGAAGGAAAATTCCTCTGATGTTGTTGAGGTTCGCCTTGCAGGGGACCATCTTCAGGTGCTGCAGAACCAGCAGATTTTATCTTTTTCTGAGCAGAGATGGATGGATTTACAAGGTGTGGAACAACAACCCTTTCTCTCCTTTTGCTTTCATCAGTGACCATAGGAACTGTCTGGGAGGTATTTCCTCTCCAAAAGCCCAGTTCATAAAGTAATGGAAAAATAATGGAAAATCCAAAGTACAGCTTGCAATATTACTGCCAGCACCTTATTTCTATGTTTTTGTTTCAGCAAACAGGTATTATAAACTAAAGTCTCTGTCTTCCAGGTGTGTTTGTGTTCGCTCCCTGCCCTCACAATGTGACTGTGACCTTTTCCTCCGGTGTTGGTTTGGAGGTTCGGATGCATGAAGGAACCATGGTAGCTACTGTTTTGCTTCCAGCAGAGTTTTCTAACCACACCCAGGGTCTTCTTGGTCTGATGAACTCTGACCCATCAGATGACTTGATGACCCGTCTCGGAGAGGTCATCTCAGCTGCCGCAACATCAGAGCAAGTCTTTAACTTTGGAGCTGGATGTGAGTGTGAAGGAGTGTTCACAATCAATTTTCAGACTTTGACTAGTAAAAACACATCTCTGTGCTTCTGTCTGTGGTCTGAAAACATGCATACAGAACATGATATAAGCATGACGTGCTGTTTATTTTTACTTGCAGGGAACATTTCAAAAACATCTTCCCTTTTTACTTACGACACAAAATACCTTGTGGATTCTTACTATTTCCCTCCAAGCCATGACACTGCCTTTGTTCCTGCCTACTTTTTACCAGAGAGACCTGATGACCCTTTGGTAGTAGACATGTTGTTGATGTGCAAGGGAGAGGGAGCCCAGTTCTGTAAATACGACACTCTGATCACTGGGAGTCTTGCAGCAGGAAATTACACACTCATGGCTTACCGAAGTCATCAAGCTCTAATGGAAGCTCTGCAGCCAGGTACAAAATGAGAAAAGCTCTTATCTACCCATCCATTTCCTTCTTTTGCACACACAGACAACAAGGTGATGACATTTTTTTAAATTTTGGCCACTTGTGGTGCTAAACCTGTAACTTCCCACAGTTCACACAACACTTTTGCAAAAACCAGTCAATCGTACACTGGTAGTGCTTCTGATGGAACAGCATGAAAACCATCAAGTTGATGGACTGGCGGCCTGTCCTCTCGTCCGTTGTGAGCTGGGATTGGCTCCAGTCTCCCCGCAACCCCTTTCAGGGAAAAGCGGTAGAAAATGGATGGATGGATGGGTTAACCAGACCAGTTACTAATCATTCTGTTACATTTTTTATATTTACATGAATCATAGGAAATGGATTTGGTAGTCACTTTAGCTGTGGCCTGTATATGATTAGCATTATCTAGCTGCTTTTTGCTTCTACTGCAGCAAAATAAGAGATAGACTGCAGCTCATCAGGCACTTATTGCCATTGTTCTGAATAAACGTTGCTGAAAGATGTGAAAAAGTTAATTTTCATACGTTTGCACAACAGGAAAAGCTAACTTAGCAGTCTAATAACACTGAAGCAAACAGTATAAGTTTTGCATTTACACTGTTCTTTCATTAAACTCCTAGCAGAGATTCTTTACCGAAGTCGACTCTTTCCTCTGGAGCATTCCCTTTACCTCTTTCTAGCTTCTGCTGACACCGTTTTCACTGTTTTACTTCGTTCAGCAAGAAAAAGTAGCACTCGTGTTTATAGAGCGGGAACTGTAAAGCAAAATGCTGCCAGTCACATGATTTCATAAGAGAGGTACCCCTCCTGCAAAGTTATAATGTCTGGTGTCTGAAGACAGAAGCACCTCAGGGCACCAATATGCAGCACAGACCAAACAACACGTATATCGATCCCAAAAATCATCCTTTATTACCAACATTAAGCTGAAGTTGGTTGAAAAGCTGCACAGTATCCTGTTAACCATTTGAGCTATTTTAATTTTATTGCTTATGGAAGGCATGTCCATAAAATGCACATGTGTGTGTTTGTCAGATTATGTTGCATAATAAGAAAACATATTTAATTAAGTTTTAAAGTAATTATATAGTAAAAACAAACTATTTTCTGTTAACGTTGATGTCTGAACATGCATTATTGTTCCTTAGTGGTGTCATGCGGGTGGCTTCCCCCTCCCAGGAATGGTAGGAAGAATGGGACACATTACCTGCAGGGGAACACCCTGAGGTTCACCTGCAATGAAGACTACATCCTGTACAGTTCAACAGAGCGCACCTGTATGGCGGATGGGACGTGGACAGGAGAGCAGCCTTACTGTATTGCAAGTTAGTACAAGTAATTATGTCATCTACTGTGATAACATTTATAAAAGAAAACAACAAACTGGCACCAATGATTAAGTATTGTTTAAATGTTGCTTCACAATGATTACATGTAAAACAGAACATTGAGAAAACTCCTCTTGTTGGGACATTTACTGATATATTCATGTCAGGTTTGAACTGCAGCACAGCACTGCTTTCATAAGCTGTGTGTGTTAAATCAAACAGAGAAAATATCACACATTGGTGCAAAGGGCCATATGAGTTCAGTCCAGTTTCCCCCTGCACTCTGGTGACCAATCTGCATTAAAATATTCATGTTAGAGTTAAAATGAATACATCTTTTTGTTTTTTCTCTGATTCTGCTTTTCTGTTTTCTTTTAAGAGAATTTGTTGTGTTTGAAACTGATTATTTGCTTTCTCCACGGGCAGAAACCTGATCAAATTTTTTTCGTGCTGTCGTTTTAGAGCAGATGTTTAGTAGAATTGGTGTCTTGTTGCTTGTGCAGACCGTTACCAAACGAGCTATAAAGATCTAAACCTGGACTGGCTTTGTGTTGGTGAATTAGAAACACCTGGATTCCAGTAATGGTTTCAGTCAGTCTTCAAACCATGAACTCAGAATATTTCTGTACTTATTAAGCATTGCCATGAGGGGGCAGCACTTCCTACTCAATGCTTAATGTTTTCCTGAGTAGTTAGGTTAGTCTTGCTCTCTGACTATATAGTGGGAGATTGACTCAATTGAATAAAAGTTAGTTTTAAGGATTTTCTTTAGTTTGTTTTGATGTTATGATTTAAAGAAAAACATTTGATGTATTATCCAGCTCTGTCTTCATCCTCCATGGCTTCACTCTTCATCCTGTCCATGTGCATGTTTGAGCTGCAAACACAGACTTCCTCTCCATACAGATCAGGCCGTGTGTACTTTGAAACCTGTTAAACAACTGGTCTCAGCTGGACACAAATGATAATCTTACCACCAGCCGCTTTATGAGTTATACACATTCAGATCCTTGTTAACACAAACAGCTAATTATATGGCAGCAACTCGATCATTAAATCATGTAAACGGTCATGATGACTTGCTGAAGTTCAAACTGAGCATCTAAATTAGAAAGAAAGAGGATTAAGACTTTAAAGATGGGCTGGTTGGTGGTCTGAGTATTTCAGATAATGCTGACCTACTAGGATTTCACACACAACTCTCGGGTTTACAGAAAATTGCTGGAAAAGAGAAAATATCCAGTGAGCAGCGGTTGTCTGGGCCAAAATGCCTTGTTGATGTCAGAGGTCAGAGGAGAATGGGCAGGCCAATTGGAGATAATAGCGAGGCAATTGTAACTCAAATAATCACTAGTTCCAACAAAAGGTATGCAGAACATCATCTCTGAACACACAACATAGTGTGCTACAGCAGGGTAGGATCTCAGTGGATGCCACTACTATTATCTAAATGTACAATTATGTAATTTACACAAGTTTACCAAAGATGTAACATAGAAGATTGGTTTAAAAAAGTCAATTTAAGCTGCAACATTGAGACAGCAGGGTCAGAACATGAAAGCATAGATCCAACCTGGCTCGTATTAACAGTTTTCTCTGAGGGGGTGTAATGGTGTGGTGTATTTTTTTCACAAACTTTGGGTCCCGTAGCACCAACTCATCACATTTTAACACCAAAGCCTACCTGACATGTTTCTGACTATGTCCATCCCTTTAGAACCACAGTGCTCTGACTTGCAGCAGGATAATGCACCATGTCACAAAGCTCAAATGATCTCAACTGGTTTCTTGAACAGTCACCTCTTTTACCAGATTTAAGTCTAATGGAGCACCTTCAGGATGTAGTGAAACTCATCAATCTGCAGCTGACAGATCTGCATGCTGTCATATCAATATGAGGGGACCATCTCTGATGAATGTTCAACACCTTGTTAAACCTGTGCTCTAAAATATAAACACAGCTCTGAAGGGAAAACTCGCTTACTAGCAAGGTTTATCTCATAAAGTTGCCAGTTAGTGTGTTATTATTAAGAGTTGGTTATCTGATGTAGAACTGCTCCAGACTAAACATGGAGAAGCAGCTTTTAGCTGTTATGCTGCAAACATGTGGAACAAACTGCTGGTGGAGATTAAA
>JBAMHV010000012.1:7409477-7446277 GCA_037177535.1 Pseudomugil gertrudae | reverse complement strand
TGCAAACATGTGGAACAAACTGCCGGTGGAGATTAAACTTTCACCAACTGTAGACACTTTTAAATCCAGGTTGAAAACATTTCTTTTTTCATGCGCCTATGAATGAATCAGCACGGCAACTTTATATGATCTGCTTTTAATGACTTTTATTTACGTAATTTATGATTTTATTGTGATTTCTGCTGTTTTTATGCTTTTACTGTTTGAATGTAAAGCACTTTGAGTTGTCCTGTACATGAAAGGTGCTATACAAATAAACTTGCCTTGCCTTGCCTTGCTACACCCAGACATCTAATTTATATGACCTTATTACAATGACTAAACAGTCTGAAAGCATCTCCTCTAATAAGTCCTAAAGTGGTGTGTTGTGTATAAGTGTGGTCTCACTAACACATGCATGCACTTAAAGATGCATATACTGTGACGGAGAGCTTAATCCACACAAGGCTACACAAATAAACACACAAAGGTCCTTTTTAATATGTGACAATGATCACTTTTGCTTTGAGGCTCTCATTACACAAATTGGAGCTAACAACTGTCAACATGACCTGAGGTGCACAATGGCAGGTGTTGCATGAGCCGTTTCCTCCACTATTCAAATATAACCTCTAGCCAAGTAAACAGCACTAAATACAGACTAAGCAAGCCTTTTTCCTCCCATGAATCATTGCAGCGTAATGTGGAAGCTGAGCAGAAAACTGAAGTTGCATTTAAAATAAAAGGACACGCTACTGAACATGAAATGCCACCACAACCAGTCTGACGTCCTCATAATGACTGCTGTGGAAATGGTGCCTGCCAGTAAGAGGTGACAGCAGGTCCAAACCCCCATGAGAGGATCTGTGGAAGAATCAGCCCATCACTAAAAGCCCTACCTATTAAACATAGATGTCCTGCTCTTCAGTGTCCTTTTAAGTCATTTAGACTTCATTCTGTGGTGGTAGTAATGTGTATTTAGATTTTAATTCTGTGAAAAATGTCAGGACTAATTACCGGTGGATTAGAGAGCTTAGGACGAGGTAGCTTTGGAAGACTGGTTGAAATGTTGCATCCATAACAGTAACAGGTTGACCTCACCTTAATGGCTTTGTAATGTTAACATAAGTTCCTACACAGAGGATAGGAAAGTGATTAAAGGAGAGGTGACAGCTGCTGAAAGGAATTGAAAAAGTGATGTGGGCTGCAAGTATCTTTGTTTTCCTGCCAGCTGTTCTTCCCCCAGATTCCTCTGAGATAGAAGCAACTGATCACTGAGGGATGCAGAGAAGTGGCTGAAAAATAAAAACATTTCAAAGAAATCACAAGAGAACTGAGCTGCTAAGACTTTTTATGTCTGAAATTTCCAGAGCCTGCTATGGGAAGGCTTTATGTTTACACTCCTCAGTGAGACCCTGATCATGAAACTTGGAAAGGTGCTGCTGCAGTGAAAGCAAATGTTTATTTGGCTTCTTCTTGACTTGGTGTTCATTGCAAATGGGTGCAGTTTAAGCTTTTGCATGCGGAACATTTGACGAAAGCTGACATATGTTTGGGATTCCAAGAATACTTGCCCTCATCACCTCAAATCAGAGCGAGACGTGCAGTAGCTCTGAGCAGAAAGGTGCACTGTAACCAGAGAGAGCAGAATCACCAGATTTAGTTCGAGATTGTGTCGGCTCTGGGTGTTGGGGCATGGCAGGGTTAGAAAAACGTCTTTGGATTTTCATCTTTTTGCATCTTAGTACAAACAGCACTGATGGATTATAATGTTTACTTCATCATGTTCCAAAAATTTGACAATAACTTCTTGTTTCAGTGTCGGCTTCAACTAGTTCGGACCAAACTTCTGATTTCTGTCAAGCAGAAATTTAGTAGTTTCAAAATGTGTGCTTATGCTGCCTGAAGCTTCCCACTTTGATCGATGAAGATCGTTTCAGCTGGGTGATCTGCTGGCTTACAGTTTTGCCAGCAGGATAAAAAAGGTGATTGTTAACACCTGCTAAATGCAAGTCCTCCAAGTGCTCCTAGTTTAATTATATCCAAGGCAGCATTGCAACTTTGATGCTGAAGGCCTCAGAATTGCACATATTTTGTCATGGTGTATCCAAGTCTTTTTTATTTATTTATTTTTCAACTAAATGGATTAGTTTAGAAAGTTCTGGTAAAATTATTACATGTGGATGTATTTCAGAAGGCTTCACGTCACATCTGTGCTTTTTATTGTTCCCAAGTTGAAGTTTTTAAGCACCAGCATCTGCACAAATACTTAACATACTCCACTTAATCACAATAACAAATCCACTTACTGATAAAGTTTAAAACAGTGATTGTTTTGCTGCAGTTCTCTGTTCTGGGAAAGTTTGGGTTGTGTCATACTTATGGAAAATACTGTGACACATTGAAACATTTTTGTGCCGTTACCCTGTAGATCAGTGTGTTCAGGCCACCTCAGAGTTGTTTATTCCTCTGAGGACTTCTGACAGCACAAGTTGGATCTACACATTATTATGCTGTTTAAACATGGTTAATAATAATGATAATGGAATTGTCCCTTTCATTTACCATGGCACAAAGAAATGTTTAGACTTTTATTTGAAGCAGATGCCGTCTGAAGTCATATCAGTTATGTTTTCAGTCAATTAGGGAATATAAAATATATTTCTAGAGCATGTTTTAAGAGAAAATCTTTTAAATTCTTTAAAGTGAAATCATGTCGTATCAATAATGTTTTTAATAAGTGAATGCCAAGTTTGGTTATGTGGATAAAAATGATGATAACTAGAGGGGCCAATGGAGAGTGCCTGTCAGTGTTTATTATCATTAGGAAAATTATACCATTTTCTGCCAAGAGTTAAAGCCCACGCTTCCACTCTCCCTCAGAAAAGCAACCATGAGCCTGGTTTTGAATACACTAAATAACATGGCTGGCCGGTCTGATTAGTGCTTTTCAGCATAAAGGAAATAGCTGAATCATTGACAAATGGGAACTTTATTTTGAATAGTACATAGTGACTGGTTATACCTGTATTATAAGGTTAGTTGGTAGCAGAATGATGTTATTAAATGAGTGGATAATTAATTATTTGTCCACCAGATGATTTTCAGATCATGTGTAAGTGTTTAATTAAGTTGGAGAAACTAATGCTGCTCCTTTGGAGCTAAAGTTTAAAAGTATAGAAAAAGATTACTACTTCTCTTTTTACATGATCTTTCTGACCCTACAGAGGCTTTTAGAAGGCCCAGGCTACCTCTTAGTAGTGTGATCATAAGTGTGCAATGTTAAAACAGCTCTGTAAGTATATAGCTTTTTTGTTTTACTGTTTTTTTTTGTGTAGTAAGAACTGTTGTCTGTTTGCGTGTCTCTGTGATTTACACAGTCTATTCGGTTCTATTCTATTGGGATTTTATTACATAAACATGTCAGAGATCCTCCACAAGGTCCTTTTTATCAGAAGAATCTTATGTTGTGTTATCATCTTTAATCAACACAATAAACCAAACTGGTTTGGGACTTTTCCCCACCCACTACAGTTTTTCTTATTTGTTCTAAAGGACCGTAGGATATCACCACTTATTTAATGCTTTAAAATCACATTTTAAGTTTAACAATTACATAAAATGTTTTAGTGTATCTGTTATAAGTCCTCATGAGCAAAATCAGTTATTATTGCTACGACAGAGACATTAGGCTTTAAGACTGCAAAGCACCACCTAGTCTCAAAAACAGATCTTAAACAACAGGCTTTTATTGTTATGATGTGTTTTCTGTCACGGTGTGTGTTTTCATGTTTCCTGTTTTATTTTGGTTAACTTTCTGTTTTGTCCGTTATGTTTAGTTTAGCTTTCTGGTACTTTAGGTTATTGGTTTCACCTGGGTTCATTATGTTCATTCTTTCCACCTGTGTGTGTGTGTTCTGTCTGTGTGTGTATTTATACCCCTGGTTTCAGTTCCTTGTCACGGTTCATTGTTTGTAAGTTTGGTGTTAAGTTCATGGTAAAGTTCTCTGGTCTGCGTTTAACTTGGAATTAATAAACCTCATCACTTCACCTCATCTGCCGTCATCCTGCTTTGGGTCCAGCCATTTCCATCTACAGTACAGCCTATTACATTTATGTGCTTTTTTTAAAATCATTTTACTCCCTACTTGTTCATAAACAGAAAGTACGTATTGATGACCAAAAAGCAATGAATGTGAAGCAGTGCCAACAAGAATGTGAATGGTCCGCCATATAAGTAGTTTCTGATTCAAATTTATTCCCTAAACTTTTGCCACATTTTGACCCTAATTCAGATTTGAAACACCAAGAGGATCTCTGTATATACATATATATATATATATATATATATGGCTTGTGTGAAAGGATTAGGGATTAAAATCACTTCCTAACACTGTTATTGTGACTTCACAGAGGATAACGTTGGGTTTGTTCTTGGTGCTGTTGGATCCATCTCGGCATTGGTCACAATGGGAATAATGATCAAACTGCAAACCAGGAAGCAAAGCAGGTGGGTCACACAATATTTAGTTTATTTGAGCAGGTATTACAATACATTTAATTACTTTATCTCAATCTCTGGCATCTTATAGGTCTGTTGTATGCTGGTGGTTTTAGGCCTCTTGTTCTAAGATGAGCACACTCAGCTGATAAGATAAATAAAAATAGAAAATTTGTTGCCACAATGCTTCAGAAAGAAGCATTTTATTGTTAAATAGGAAATTGGAGATGAAATAACAATAAAAGCAGCCGTAGAATTAAAGAGGAATGTGATTTTGTTTGGTATCTTTCTCCCTCTTTCATTATAAACCACATTGTTCAGGTTTTCACAGGTCATGCAGGCAATAATGACCCGTTGGTTTTTAAAAAAAAAATTGATTTAGTAGCCCTCCAGACAAATCCACACATCATCTCATTTTGCCTTGTTAAAAAATCCGAGCTGCCTGTTATCTTCTGAAACTGCCACATAGCTAGAGGTCTTCCTCCCCTCCCATTTCCTTCCCAGTCACCTTTTTTGCTGTGCTGGCAGAGACACACAAAAGCAATGAATCCCACCTGCTCATTTGATATCCATCTTGCTCCAGTCTTCCAACCGTTACTCATAAATTTCCTTTCTGATCTGATCAAACCAGATACCCTGTGGGATCTTGACACTGCAGTCCACAGAAACAAGGGGCTAATGGTAGTGCTTGCTCTTAGGCAAACATAAGTAAATTAAAGGCTTCTTTTATGGCTCATAGGCTTCATTCGGGCTTTCCCCCACTATAGGTCTGGCAGGGAGAAGAAAAAAATATTATAAGTTAATAGTCTCTTCTTGGATTGGGCTTGTATTGAAGCTGCTGTGTTTCAGGGTCATGGGGGCAAAAGTGAACACACCTGCCTTCTCTTGAAGCCTTGATCATTGGAAGCCAGGTGTGACAAGATAAGTGTCAGAAAGGTTTGTAGAAGTGAGGGAGGTGAATTCACACATGCAACATGCTGGTGCACATGCTCTAATGGGAATCCCAGGACACACACACACGCACACACACACACACACAGACAGTCTGGAAAGCTATTACACATACAGTAGCCAAACTTTGTCCACAGTCATCTGATATGTTTCCCCAAGTCAGTGGTAACAAACACTGACATGCATGAGCACACACATGGATTTTTATTCTACCAACAAGTGCAGACACATTGATTTCTTTGCAGCATCAGAAGCACAAGAGGATAGAAGTATCAGGAATCTATTTCGTCTGGGCTGAATATCCAGAAGAAAAAAAAAAAAAAAAAATATATATATATATATATATATATATATATATATATATAATGTGTGTATATGTATATGGGTATATATAATATGGTACAGATGCCTGTGCTCCGTGTGTCTCAGACTTGCAGGGGTACTTTCCACATCTAGGGTTACTTAGCAGGCTTGAACAGGTCGACTGGCAGCTCACTACAGGAGTAAGAAAGTCATTACACCATAAAATGAGACTGTTTGTGTACCATCATGTCTCCTCTTTGGCTAAGTAACACATCAAAAGGCAGATGGGGTCTTTGGATGAGGAAAAAAATTACAAATAGATAGAAGGAGTGAGGAAAGGAATCGCATATAGAAAAATGATGATATTTATGTATTAGCAAGAACCTTGTCAGCCTCTCATCGTGGATTTGATTAATTGATTGTGAACCATGAGAAACTGAATAATCTCTGGAAATCTGAATCATAGCAGAGCTGATGCAAAGTGATGACAGGAGCCTGCTCAGACCAGTTAAACTGACAAGTTCTAGCAGACTAGTTTTTAAATTAATTATTTGTCTGTTAAGATTATATATGTGCATGAAAAGTGTAACTATGTAGAGGCTTCAGGCACCCTGCAAACTAGTATTCACATATTCTCCTTTCATGCCCATATTCTCCTGAAATTAGGGACTCCTGCTTTTAGTGGCAATGCAGTCCCTCTCTAACATCCCTCCAGTCACAGTGTAGGACAAACTGTCTTTATGGCTGTAGGATTACTTTATTGTGTAATTAAAGATTTCAGTAAAATGGTAAATGGATTAAAGTAAAAAAGAAATCGGTGCAGTACAGCACGGTACGTTTCCGACCTTGAAACTTTTAAAAGCTTTTAACTCGTTTTGATGGCACACTGGTATTCATCATGCACATTCCTGGATTTGTCATTGCCCGGCCGGCAACATCCTGAGGCTGACAAACCACACATACTGATTTCTTTTTCCTTTATGTGACAGCTGCATATTGCTTTATGATGCCACATTTTACCATTTTGAATGTGCACCATGGCTCTGCAAAGAAACAGATGAGGATGTCATCAAAGGAAGTGAGGAAAATAAAGTGACACAGTAAGATAAGATGAGAGCCAACATTGGACTGACTTTTACTGGCTCAGGAAGAGCTGGACAACATTTTTTCATGTTTTTCTACAGGTGGAGCAGCTGTTTTTCTGTTTTGGTTCTACCATTGTTGCAGTTGCATTTTGCATCAGTCTCCTTTTTCTCCTCCTCACACTCCCCTTTCCCATGGTTCCCCTTGTCAGGTCCAGCATTTAAATGCAATTTAGCAATCTACAAAATAGAGAACAGTAATGAAGTATCAAGGGGACCTTTTTCTCCTCCATTAAGCTCATCTTGGCAAAGCAAATTTGTTCAGCACAATGAGGCAGAGAGGCCATCTTTACAGGATGCTGTCAGAAAAAGTTAAAAAAGAAGAGAAAAAGAAACTTTGCCAAAGTTCAAGCTTTGCAACTTTAAGACATCAGATAACTTACTAGGACTTAGTACAGACACTGACATTTATTACCTTGTTTTGGTGCTTGTATACCATATGAGATGCTAATAAAACACTATTAATAAGTGTTATAAATGCTGTTAATGTAACTTTGCACGAAGGCAGGGGTACTTGTTGTCTCAGGTTGTAAGTGTCAGGTTGGGGAGCTCGGAGGTGGGGTGTGGACCCAGTTGCAGGCAGGAATCAGCGGAAGGCAGCAGGGTTGCAGATGAACTGATTTAACAAAGAAAAAGACTAAGGCAACAAGACTAAGACTAATCACCAACGCTGAAGCTAAACTAATGCAGTGCAATACAATACAATGAACCCGCACCCACAACTCAAAACCCAAGGGCTAAAATACAAACAGAACTAAACATGACCCAGGTGAACCCAATTAAAATTAAACACAGGTAAAACTAATTAACAAAACATGAAGCTTAACTGAAAACAGAAACACAGGAAACCCAAAAAAAACACCACCCCAAGTGTCCAACAAGACAACAAAACAATGTTCTTTCATCTAGTTTGGAATAAATACCTTCTCTTTATCAGGTTACCTAAACAATTTGCATGAAGAATTAGGAGGCATAGAATCTGTGCCAGGTCCATCTGCTGCGCATTGATTTGCTTACGCAGAATAAGCAAGTGCAGCTAATACCATCCCTTCCTTTGAGTCTGATGATTGCCTCTGCATGGAGCCATCTCTTCTCTTAGGTTTGCAGATGACAGTGCTGCATTTGGTCTCAGTTGTTCTTGTACTTTTCTTCCACATCTGAGCATCCACTGTTCTGTTGTTTTAATTATGGAGTCACTTACAGCTGTAGACGCTAATATATCTGAAAATTTAGGTGGGAGAGAAAACTGGTCAATGTTGCCAAGAAATCACAGCAGATGCTGCTCTTCCTGCGACAGCTGAATAAAATCAAGCTGCCTCAGCTTTACATAAAGATCATTGTGTTCATTCTTACTCTGCATCCACAACAATGTGCACGAGTCCTGTATTTCACAGTGACCCAATCTGCTGCCCGCAGTGGAGACTGCAGGGCAGATCATTGGATTTACTCTGCCTTTGTTTCAATAGTAGAGTCATAAATAAAGTGCTAGAAATACATTTAATTTGTGGCACTCCCTAACAGTGGTGGACACTGCACTCTAAAACACCACAGGGACATCGTATTGTCACATATTAAGGTGTAAATAATGCTGATAAGAGTATTTGTTCCTACAGGTTTTTATTTTCACTGCTGTTATTAATAATCATAGAACATGTTATGCTTATGCATGGCCCATAAACAATGTAACTAAGAAGGAAGCATGATGTAAACTATGTCTTATTTACATTAGCTGATCTCTTTAAATTTACTTCTTTTTTAAAGATGAATCAGTGACTTCTATATTTTGCATGATTGTATTTACAGAAAGAAAAAAGACGAACCGCTCGAGATGGTGACCCAAACTCACACTGGCTAAACACTCGGGGGGATCTTGGATTGGATTGTGGAGCATCTGTTTTCCTAACAAACATACACAGAGATGAGCTTTTGGAACTCATTTGGAGTTGTGCTGCCCATTTGCATGACCTTCCCCTCTTGACCTGCTGACCTTACCAGGAAAACCTCAGGCATCAGACGTGTTGTTTGACTCCTTGTTTAGTCTGGAAAATCTCCAAATGCTGCAAATGGAGCGTGTTAGTGTCGGGTGGGGGGGGGGTGATGACTGAAATAAAAGGAAAAACGTGCTGACTGCTCTTAATATCCCTGTTTTGCATGACTGAGTGCTGATCTCCACTAGGGAGAGAATTATCTAAATACTACACCAAAGATATCATCCTTACAATCAACACCCCCCTTCCGAGCAGTTAAAACGGGACCAGATGTGTTCATGCTCGTGTCATATGTGAAGTGAACCTGATCATCTTTTGGGTTGAACAGTTTGAACTTGTACGCAGCATTTGTGTGGTCTCATGAATGGTTTTGCTGAGTAACTGAGCCCAAATGCATCTTAAATGTTACATAAAGGTCAACTTTTTCCATCGTATCAACTTTACAGAAAGTATTAGAAAGTAATAACTGAATGAAAGCATCTATAAATGTTTTTAAAAAGTCAGTGAGAAAATCAATTACGTCTTTTACCTTCTGTGGGGTTTGTGCACACTATTGTTCAGAGCTCCAGAATAAAAGAATCATCCCAGTACAACCCTGCGGGCTTGCACAGTCTGGCACAGCAGCATACCCCATTGGACAGACCACCGTCTCATATTACCCCGCAGTCATCTCCTCTGCTTTGAACCTGACTCACTTTGCCTTCTTCAAAACAAAGCCCTTAGGGGACTAAAAGGAAACGGAGTGACAAGGTCCCATGTGGCTGATCTCTCAGAATGATAGGTGGGGGTCCAGCTCAGGGAGGAAGAGCACTTTTTGTTAAAAACTAATTGAAATAACTTGGCCTGTTGCAAATATAGAGGGCTTTGAAGTTTTTGCTGCTTATGAAAGCAGCTGCTTAATGTTATATTTATTAATATCCGGCAGACACTAACTATTACTGAGCTGTCATGCTTCAAGAACACCCTCGGTACTTTTTCTCCCACATAAAACAACATTAATGTTTCTCTGGAGCATTTATAAGTATGTTTGTATTGTTACCAGGTAATAAAACAGACCCAGAAAGCCCCACAGTGTGAGCAAACCTCTTTCGTATGTCTGAAGTCTGTATTAGCCCAGATTTGACTCATTCGCAGTCTAATCTCCTAACTGGGTGCAAATTTACCCGCTTTCATGTGTCAGTCAGTGCTTACAAGAAAAGCAATGGAGCAAGCTGCAGCGTCTGTTTGCAGAGTCAGATACTGATTAATTGCGTTTGGATGAAAGTGGAGGGTTTTTCATCTCGGCGGGGGCCTGCTCTAACCCTGAATGTTTACGCTCACTTAACATCTCAACAACCCGGCGTAATTTGTTCAATCATATTCAAACACGAGTAAATGCTAATGTGCTCTGTGGAAGCTTGTTGGGTTCACATGGGACTTTTCCCAATTCTCGGATCTGCTTTGCATCCCTGGATTATGAAGAAAGGCTTCAGAAGTGGCTTTTAGCCCAGGCTTTTGTTTTTGATATGCCTTTATGTTTGATGTCAACTTCAGCTTTGCAGGTGTGCTTTGTCCCCGTACCGCCTGATGCCTCATGCTTAAGCAGCACCTTCTGATGTTAACTCCTAATTTTAAGGCGTAGGTTGAGATAGACTCAGTTTGAGATTAAGGTGTTTGCCCAAACACAGAGTTTTGTCATTGACAATGTAACATATAATATTAAGGAGAATGTAAAAGTAAACTAAGTTAAGCCTTAAGTGGAAAAAATACACCTTTGTTTGGTAATTTTACACTGCTGGTATTTCTTTTTATAATATTTTACTGTTATGGACGCCGGTCATATATTAATCATCTGTTCCTCCATCTTGTCAAACTGCCCGGTCCCCTCACCTGGAGAGGAAAGGATCATCTACCACACCTGCACCCTCCGGATTCGTCACACCTGTTCGCCAATCACCAACTCACACAGCAGCAAACCAGAAAATAAAAGTCCACATCATCCTTCATTCTGAGAGAAACTGTTTGGTAACAGACTTTTTATCCTAGGTTTGTGGATTGGCAGACTTTGGACTTTGTGACTTGGCTTTTGGTATTTGTGGTGACTTTTGTATATTTGATAACTTTGTGGTGTTAGGTTAGGTTAGTTTAATATTTAGAATTCTTGTCTTTCGTGTATATATACTTGTTCAAGTAGTGTTAAACCAACTTCTGTTTATTTAATATTAAATAATGTGTAGTTTGAGTTGGGCTAGTTAAGGTTTTTTCTTTGTGTTTGTACATAGTATTTTTAAAACTTGTAGTTTTGTAAATTTAATATATATTTTTGTTCGTATATACATAGGAAATTTGAGTGCTTTTTGTTTGTAATTAGTATTACTAGTAATGTGTTTGTTTGATAATTGGTAATCTTAGTTTATTGGAGCTGCTTTTTGTTAACGTTTTAGGAGGCCTATTTTATTTTTATTTTGGTATTGTATTTTGCATACCTTGGGGATTTGGCCATCCCAGTTTATGTTTGTTAGGATTTTGTTATATTACTTTGTTTGTTTGAGCAGTCCTGGATGGACTGGCGACCTGTCCAGGGTGTACCCCACCTCTTGCCTGTTGACAGCTTGGATTGGCTCCAGGCCCCCCGCGACCCCGCTCTGGGGTAAGCGGTAGAAAATGGATGGATGGATGGATGTTTGAGCAGCTTCTGGAACCCCAGCTCTTGTGGTCTAGGACCACATGTGTGTACAAATACCCTCTTGGAAATGAATAAATTCATTTTCACTACCTTTACAATTGCACACATCTTATGTAGTTACGACAAAATCCCTCGGCCAAACAGGGTCGTAACATTTACAGACACCACAATCATAAATCTTTTACCCCTCCTCATGATGCAGTGTGGAATCAAACAGATAAATAACCTTTACTTACTGGGAATTTTATTAGATCAGCTGTGAACTGGGTTTAACCCTTTTTACTCTCAGACATGCCTTAGTTCTTGTTTTAAGCACCAACAATGTGTTGGAAACAGAGATTTAGCTCCATATTGACATATTAGCGTCACACAGTCGGCTGCACATCCATGATACCAAAGTGGGGGTATTGAAGGAATCACTGGGCCTTCTCCTCACACCTGATTGTCTTGCATGCTTTAAAATAAGGGTTGGCTGGGTCCTTGAGAGCCATGATCATTTAAGAATTAAGAGTTTCTCTGCTGCAGCACACCTGCCTCAAATCACTGTGTAGTTAGCAGACTTGCACAGAGTTTGATGCCAAGCAGAAAAACATGTAAAACCTTCAGAACAGTGGCCCTTAAGGAGCAGTTTGTGGTTGAGATCTAGGGGAGGCTATCGGGTAGAGGGAACTCGCTGTCATGTTTAATAAGCAGCTGATAATGATATTAGCTTTGTGACATGGTGCATTATCCTGTCGTAAGTAACCATCAGAACATGGTGCACTGTGGTCATAAAGGGATTAATGTGGTCAGCAACAATACCCAGTGCTGTTTAAACCATGCTCAGGGGGAACAAAGAGCCTAAAATATGTGAAGAAAATACAGTTTCCTGTTCTTAGCTGACAGGAGTGGCATATTTCTCAAGATGCGTAACTATTTATATGGGCTTAAATCAAAATTAAAAAGAGAAACAAACTTTGTTAACAAAATTTCCTTCATCCATGATCTTTTTCCTGCAGCTTCTACTGTTTGTGTCTTGGTGTGTTTCACCATGTTGGCCTTCATGCTGTACCTCATTACTGTAGTTTCAGATAGTATACTTTTATACTTTTACATTATGCTTTGAATGCTTGCTGAATCTGAACAATCTGAACATAATTTGCTGTATAAACTTCAGAAATAATCTGGCTGCTTCCGTTTCCTGTCACATGATGTATCGACACTAACTCAGTGTCACTAGAAGCCATAAAAAACCTGCCCCTGCTATGTGCGATAGATGATGATGCTTCAGATTAAGGGCCTTTTCCAGTTTTCTTCATATTTTTATTCTCATTCGTCTGGTAAGAGTCCATTTTACTTTCATCCCATCAAAGGAAGGCTTTTTCAGATTCGCTTTGGCTTTTTATTTATACTATACTATATAAAATATTTATTTTGATCTAATTAAGTGTGAGTTAGACCTGTATGTGGAATCTGCGATAAGCTAAGCTTAACCCTTCACCTACAGTTAGGACCAGATTGCGATCACAAAAACAAAGAACCAAAATGAACTTCTGGCTCATCTTTAGGATTTTAGTGAGAAAGTTAGTCCACACTGAAACATGCTGTTTGAATCTGCACAGGTGTGAGGTCGGGATGTTTTCAGGAGGAATTTCAGACATCAGAAAGAGAGCTCTGGGGACTGCCAGTGTGTGCTATCTCAGTACGGGGACACCTTGGTGTTGTAAGAGCTGGAGGATGTGGCTGTAGAGCTGTCCAGTGAAATGCCTGATCCTAAAAAAAGTGACAGAATTTCTTCATCATCTCCTTTTCAAATTTTCTGATTGGATGTGTTTTTTTTTATGTGTAACTACCAGAATTAGTCTTTTAAAAATTCATTTAAATGCTATCAGCAGCTATAAGTGGCTATTTAAACCCAAACTGCTCCTGACGTTAACATGGTGTAACTTTCTCACTCATAGGCCAGCTGCTATTGTTCCCTCTTCTCAGAGATCAACATCAGAGGCTGAGCTACATGTCCTGAGGCGCTGTAATCCACAGAGTGACCGTCGGCCGTTAGAAGCTGAGGTTCATTTTTCATTGGAGTCAGTTCTTTTTATAATGGAGCACGTCATTCTCCCAGGCCACAGAAAAGGCAGATACCTCACTTTACTACACCACAGAAGAGCGTAGCAGAGCAAAACAGACCCAGCATGGCCAATCCACTCTTACAGATGTGAGACGTAGGCCATGCCCAACACAGGAAGCCGTTAAAGAGCAAATCAATCATCCAGTACCGTGGAAACCGGGGGGGACAAACCTCCATGGAAAGCTTGTGGAAGGGCATATTGCCAGGGGAGTGAGACGCACTACGCTGCTTGTACCAAATATAAATTCATTGCAGGCTCTTGGAAACTTGTGTTTTTATAAACACAAGAACTGGGTGGAAGCGATTTCCTGATTTGAAGTGAACCAAATGCAAAACAGTGGAAGGCTGTGACAGAAGCAAGAAGGGGAGAAATAAAATAAAAATAGATGGTGTTTGCCTTTTGTTTCCCCAGAGGGGAAATATTTTCAAAGCTCATTGTTATCCAGAAAAGTCCTTTTAGTAGTGATAATCCACAAACAACATCCCTTTCTGATTTCCCAACTAAAAGGAATCACAACCATTTCAAAGTGATTTTTTTTTAACTGTTCTCATGAATAAAGATGCACAGCCTGGCACTTCATGGCATGCAAAGAGAAGGCTGCTTTTATCCTTAGTTTGTTTCCCCTGAATAAATTCTGCCCTGAAAGAAGCTCATCTCTGCTGTGACCAGTTTCACTGCGTTCCAAATGCACCCTGCAACCATCCCGACTCCTTTCCACCTTCTTTGAGTACATCCCATAGTCTGCAACACGGTGCGCTGTAGTTTTCTGTTTGTTGCAGCCAGTGCTGCTCAGGCAAAAACATTACTGCTGCTCTTTGTTCAGGTGTCACAGCAGTTGTATGTTCAGCAACAGCTTAAAAGTTGGATTTCAGAAATAACTTTACACTAATGGAGTTAGAAGGAAATGAAAATGAATCAGTGTTTTATGACTAATAATTACCTCACATCCCATAAAAACAGTATGTTTCTCTTTACTTTCTCTATTGTCACTTAATCCCAAACTAACATGGGTTCCAGCTGCTGTTGCAGGACTGCAGGTTTTGCTTTAGTCAGTTTTACTAAACTGAGGCCCTTTGAGATGACTTTGTTGTGATACTGGGCTATATAAATAAAATTGAATTGAATTGAATTGAATTAAATGAACCTAAGTCCCAAGGGCAATTCTAGAAGCAAGGTCAAATAAAAAATCAAATAAATGCTTTAATCAGTTTGCTAAATAATGTGCAAGATAAACAAGCTGCAACCTGTAATTAGTTGTTATTCATCAGAGGTACTTTCCTCCTTTTAGGAGACTTGATGGACCAGATTTTTTAAAAGTAATTTGCTTTTATTTAAAGTCTTTAAACTGAAAGAAGATGCAGAAAAGTCGCCTTTACATGACTACTCAGTTACCACCTCAGATACACCTTCTTGTTACCACACATATCTAATCATCCTGTCACATGACAGTAAGTCAGTGCATTTGGGAAAGTAGACATGGTCAAAATGACACACTGAATATTGCAACGAGGAAGAAAGAGGATTTCTGTGAATTTGAAGGTGACATGGTTGTTGGGTCAAACATGCTGCTAGGAGTATTGCAGGAACACTGGTCTGCTGGTGTTTTCATCTCCACAGTTCACTGGGAATCACACAAAAACAGGAAATATCCAGCCAACAGCAACTGCTCCAAGATATATAGCTGTTGTCAGAAGACAAAAGACCATTTGGAGATCCTAGAAAGACACCAGTAACTTAAATAACCTCTGCTTACAACCAGTGTATACAGAATATCATCCCTTAATGGACAACATATCTAACTTTGAAGCAGATGGGCTCATTCAGCATTAGTTCAGCAGCATCAGTAATGTAGGTTACACAGGCTCACCAAAATTATAGGCTATAAAAGATGGAGGGGAAAAATGCTGTTTGGTCTAATGAATCTGCACCTCAGCTGTGATATTCTGATGGTAGGGTCAGAATTAGCTTCAAACATCATGAAAGCATTAAATCATCCCGCCTTGCATCAAAGGTTCAGGCTGCTGGTGATGTAATGGTGCAGGGAATATTTTCTTACACATTGTAGTACCAACATGTCATGGTTTAAACACCACAGCCTACCAGAGTATCACTGCTGACCTTCTTCTACTATCTACCATAGTAAGAAACCATACTAGGTAAAATACTACATACCATGTAATGTACCGTGTCCAATCCGACCCAGTTGTGCACTTCTGTATAGAGCCCAAGTCAGAAGCAAATGAGGCAGGCCCTTTGGGCCCTCCACACTACTAGGGTGGCCCCAAAGCACCTGAAATAGCACAATTCATTCTAATTCAGGGCAGCGGGGAAACTGGATTCTGTCCCAGCCATTAGCAGGCTATGGGGCAACATCTTGTATAAATCACCAACTCGTCAACTCAATCCAGTAATGGTAAGGTGAACTTAATAAAGTGGCAATTTACATTATGTTCAAATATAAATTAAGGCTGTGATTTGATATTATTTTTTAGAATTTAAGCAGTAGGTTCACTTTTCAAGATGCAGAATTTCATTTTTACCTTTGTAACAAAAAGCTTTACTGTGACACAGTCAGACATTGTGATACTGGCGTCTATCCGAGGACAAGCCTGCAGATGTAATCTATTAAAAAAATAACTTTATCCCTGTATATCTTAGGTCTCAGTATGTAAAGCTGAGTCAGCAATTCCCTGACTTAAGATTTATGATAGCACCTGTCTGTTAGCACAGATCAAAATCTTTCAGGGTAAACCATTCCAGCAGGCATGGGAATTCCCATCAAATCCAGCTCCAGAATCCCCCAGATCATCAGGAACTTTGTTCTTCCATCAGAGATAAAGCTCTGCAATCCTCCCCAACCATTACACTTAATGGTCTGCTTAACTAGCTGCGTTACGCTGAAGCTAATTCCAAGAAGAAAGACAACTTCAAAAGGCCCAGACTTCTCGCTTGGTTTGTGTCTTCCCCCTTTTTTCTCCTTATCAAGCACTGTGGAGCTTTTACGATGTACAGATATGATAAAGAAAGAATTAAATCTCTGTTCTACTGAGTGGTCTTTTTCTCCCCTGAGGATCTGCTTGTGTTTGCGTCTGTAAGTCGGGAACTTTATGAGTAGCACTGCTCTCACAGAGCAAGTGTCTCTCGAATGACACCACATCGCTCGGTATACTGGCTCAGACTTGCAGCTGTATCATCTTTTACATTTACAGACTTCTTCATGAAAACCATTGTGATGCTCAGTCACTGCTAAATAGTCATTTTTCAGCATCGCTCAAACTGCCATTCTGCTGGTTTTTATGGGGTGAAACAGTTGATGCACAGTTGTTTATCTGGTTCATTCCCTGTTTTGTGTTTAGTTTGCCCACATTGTCAGGCCCCAGAGGCAGATTATGTTTACCGTCTAGACGTGTTTGCTTGTGGTGTCTCTGCATGTTCGTCACAGTTTGTGTCTATTTATTTCTGCTTGTAAATTATGATTAATACCAGCGAGGCATTGAAGAGCTTTTATTTTTCTCATTGTCTCATACTGAATTCTTACTTTTGTGATTCTTGGTCTCGTAGCTGTCAAGGTGAAATATTCTGTTCTGTTCTACAGTTATTATGCGTTTATCGGCTGCTTTTATATAAAGGGACTGACATGTGATAAGTGATCAATTACCTATAGCTATTAATCTAACATGCTGGGTGGGATGAAGCCTTGAGGAAACCCATTTATACATGAGGAGAACATGTATAAATCCACACAAAAAGGCCACTGTTCAAACCTTCCCCCAGCTGAGGCTCAAACCAGCGAGCTTCTTGCTGTGGGGCTGCAGTGCTAACCACTGCTCCACCATATACAGTAATGAGTACTATAATACTAATAAGGGTTTGGTACCCTCTGTCCACACTGGGCTTTGGACTAACAGTAAAGATGCTTCTACTTCATCAGGTTCAAATTTATACACGAGAGTTTGATGTGTTTCAGTCCTGAAATGAAGATTCTGAACCCTTTTGATTCCTGTGCAGGAATTATTTAACAATACCAATAACATGAAACTTTCCAGTGTTATTAACCGATGAGACTCAAATGGTTTAAAGAAAATAGCAACTGATGGATCTGATGTTTATTATTCTCAGTAAATGAGAAAACTAAAACATCCAAATAAGTTTTATCCTCTTTCTTACATGTTTCATCTGCTATTTTAACAGGTCCACATGACCAGAACTAGGTTGGGCCTGACAATTGCTGTAAACTCTAAAAAGGCTGGTGAAGCCTCCACATCTCTGTTGATTTAATATAAATCAAATTTAGATGGATATGTCTTTCATAGTGACTGGTTTAGGAAAAAAAACAACCGCTTCCTCATCTGAAGGCAATGCAAACGTGAAACTGGAAACAGAGTGAAAGAAGCTGACAGTTGCTGTGTTTGACATCAGGAGAGGGTTTCATGAGAGGCATGAGGCTACATCTTCTTCAATAAATAACTACTTGGAGCTTCCAGGAGCTTGTTAGCTTAGCTTGCTTCAGAGACTAAAGTTTGAGGGAAAACGGGGTGAGTATTAGTTATTTTTCTTCAAGAAAACATTACATTAATTTTAAACTGTCATATCTTTTAAAACACACCCAATGGCTAGTAGAATGGTAGAGTTTAGGTATTTTCAAAGTACAATTTATTGAAAAACTAGAAGTGGTCGGTGTTCCTACAGTCATGTCTATGAAATAAACCACCAGGGAAAAATGTGCCACTAAAGTTTCTCTGTGATGAACATCTGTCAGCATCAGCCAGAACACTTTGCCTCGTTCTCTACGCCACATAAAGAAGCTCTCTTTGGGATTTTTGAGGAATGTATTAAAATGATTTTTCCTCCTGAAAAGAAATCAAGGGGTCCAGGAGATATTTGCCAATGTGCACGGTTGCAAGAAACATGTTTACTGTAATCATAAAATCATTTCACCATGGCAACTCTACATGTTTGTGTAAACTCCAAGGGTGATTACATCAGTATAAAGGATACATGCAGACACTGCTACAGCTTGGATCTGATCAAACAACCTGCATTAAAATCTGGATAATCTGAGCATCTCAGCTCACTGCTGCTGCAGACCGAGCCTCCAGATGTGGGCGAGTTTGTGAGGAAGGTAACAGCAGAAATCCTGTTAAAGACATCATCACCACAAACAAGCAAAAAAGTTTCAAAAGGTTTTTATAATTATATGTGTGTGTGTACGTGTTTACACACAAAGATTTGCAGTCATTTGTTCGTGCAAAGTTTTCTGAGGTCTGGTTAATCTTTATGTTTCCGACAGATGCCATCCCATGTGGAGCACAGAGGAGTTTATGTTTGAGGTAGATGCAATGGCTGCAAGGTGCCCACATCCTGGACCTGCAAATTCAAGCCCACATCATGACCATGTTCAGCATTTTGTATCAGATTTTTGAGCTGATATGCTTTCAAACATGCTGCTGCGTATAATCAACACATATCTCCATTTTGGTGCAATCTATCTAAAAGACACGGTCCCAGAAGTCCTGTGAATTGTTCAGATGCAGCTTTGTAAACAGAAGCTCCCACGTGTGTGTTTTTCTCATATGTGTTCAGTCTTTTTCAGATTTACTCTCATAAGCGTGAACACTTAACATGCAAACTGAGGCCTGGGACGTCTGAAACGTTGCTTTAGGTTGTACACTCTTCCTCTTCCACTCTGCACGATCTCACCTTGTGGTGAACTGGTTGAACTGGTCACTCTTAGGAAGCTTAGGCCCTATCTTAAATGTTTTCTGCTTGTGAATAATATTTTACTCTGTGGAATATCTACCTCCAAATTGTTTGGAAATGACAAAGAAACCTCTCTTGATTGTTGAGCTTTTCTGAGGTCGTAGCGGACATCTTTCCTAAATACACCGGAGCAGCGAACCTGATTCGTTAAGATTGATTAGGATCTGGGTTTGATCAGCATCGTTACCACTTTAATTCTAATGGTCACAGTAAGGATGCGTTTGGGTTGTTCCTACACTGTTTCTGCCTTTTGGCTTTGCTTTTGTTACACACAGAGCATACGTGATGTTTTTTTCATCGGATTGTATCTAACTAATTTTAGACCCTGGTATATTTGATTATTGATATTGCATTAGTTGGGGTTTAAGATCCTTCAGCATTAATATCAATAAGTCAGAGTGACAGAAGATTAAATGCTAGTTACAATTACATCTAACTGCTTTAAGGTGTGTTATAATGGAACTATATCATGGTTTATTCTTTGTACAGTGGAAGATGCCTCTTACACAGCAAGAAGTCACAGCAGTTTTTAAACTAATCTTACATAAAACCTACATATTCTGGTAATTTTCAGTGAAAAAACTGAAATCTGTCACTTTTTGCTCACTTTCATTGAGATGCAGGGAGGAAATTGACATAATGCGTAAATTAAGTTTAAGACGGTAACACTGAGGATGTAGTTTCCTAGTTTCATATTAAATCAGAGCTGAGATGGAGTGGGAAAGCAGCCAAACATTATAGCACATAATAGTCTTGTCTGTGCAGCAGACTGACTTGTGTATAGGTTGGAATATAAACTAGCATGTACATTTACCCCTGCTGTTCCTGGATTGTGTTGCTGCATATTTGTAACATCAGAGAGCTGCATTTATGTTTTCAATCGGCCACACAGTGATTCGTTGCTGACATTAAATATGACGTCATCTTCTTGTTTGTATTAAATTCCTGTAAACAAGGTCGCTTCACTGCGTCTTGCATTCTGAAAGAGTGTTTCTCATTAGGAGTTTATGTTGTGCATGGTGGATGGTGGTCCTCTCACTGCATCCTCTGATGGATGAGATGAAGAAAGACATCCATCACAGGATGTTTGCAGTACTGTCAGAATTGATGTAGGGGAAAAAAGGCATGGTATAACAACAAGATGTCCACAAAGCTAAAACCGTGGAGCAGCTTGTGCTGTAAACACGTATTCAGCTTGAGGAGCACATCCTGTAATGCTGTGAATGTTTTCTGAAAACATATGCTGTCTAAATCTCTAAAAACCCTTAAATAAGATTTTCTGTCAGGTGTCTTTCCAGCTCCACGTTGTTCTCCGAGCAGATTGCAGAAACCCGGTTGCTATGAGTCAGGCGTATTGTCGTCATCACACCACAACAAAGGTCCTTCTCAAGATGAGTCCAAAAGCTGGTGATTTGAGTGTGGAGACGTTATAACCAACAACCTTCTGGTTTTTATTTTGGTTTTTGATCAAATTAATGCAAAGATATCTCCAACATGAGATGGTCTTTGTGGTTTTTCCTGTAAACCAGTGATAAAAAGCAGTTCAGATCAGGGCTTTTTTCAGCTAAACCTCTGAGTCAGAGTCACAGCAGCTTATTCAGGGACATTGCTAACTCGTTTGGTAGTCTCGTCAAATTTGACACTGGAAAATATGCCTTTTTTCTAGGAAACACTCATCAAAATCTCAAGCCAAGTCTTAAAACATTGATCTCACTGAAAATGGTGAAAAACCATTTAGGTATCCACAATAACAGACAGCTATAAACTAATCAGCCAATCACGTGGTAGGAGCTCAGAGCATTTAGTCATGTGGATGTGGTTGAGATAACTTTCCAAAGTTCAAACTGAACATGGGAATGGGCCAGAAATGGGATTTGGGTTACTTTAGGCATGGCATGCTTGTTGACCTGAGTATATCAGAAACTGCTCATATACCATCTCCAGGGTTTACAGAGAATTTCCCAAAAAAAGCAAATATCGAGCTGCAGGACCTGGAGGGAAAGGCCTTGTTAATGTCAGAGGTCAGAGGACACTGGGCAGACTGGTTGAACAGTAAATAAAAACATTAAATAAGCACTGGTTTGAACCAATGCACACAGACTAGCATGTCTGAGCACATAAAACATCCAAACTACTGTAAATCATAAAAAAATGGATCCTGTCTTGTATTTGGGGATCACAGGGAACATTTTGTTGATAGATTTTGGGCCAATTGAGCATAGCGCAAACAACTTAGGAATACCCGTGTCTCTTTAAGAGCACAGAGCAGCATCTTCTGATGGATACTTCCAGCAGGATGATGCACCATGTCACAAAGCAGAGTTGTCTGTAAATGATTTCCTGAACAGTTCACTGTACATCCATGGCCCCCACAGTCCCCTGGAGATTACTATTGTGGATGTGCAGCAACTGTGTGGTGCCATCATTTGAGTAATGTTTCCAACACCTTGTTGAATCTACGACACCTGAATTTAGGTAAACCTGAAGTCAGCGAGGTATCAACCACATTCTGGCCGTTGAGTGTTTCTTATTGCTTAATTACATCTCAGTATGAATTTAATCTTTTATATTTAAAAAAGTCTCTTAAAAAGATGTATTTCAGCTGGATCCACAGTTTTTCACAGTTTTTCATACTTTAAATAAATGATTGCATCATCAAACAAATCCGTCACTTTAACAGGGTTTTCTTAAATAGCAGTGATTCCTTATGCAGAGTCCAGGCTGTGGTTAATGAGGAGTTTATTATTTATTCATTTTTCTACTTTTTAAGTGAAACCTTTGAGGCTAATATATGAAACATGGAAAGTACCACGCTATCAGAATCTTCCCTTTTCCTGCTTTCTCACAAACATGGACAAACAAACCCATGCATGCGACTGTGGGAGGAAGCCAGAGTACCGATAGGAGAACCCACACTAACACAGGGAGAACATGCAAACTCCACACAGGTCACTGTTTGGACCTCCCCCATGCCGAGGTCCGAACCAGCAACCTTCTCGCTGTGAGGCCTCAGTGCTAACCAACTGCACCACTCATGCATACATGTAGATGTTAAATAATCACATTACCAGTGTAACTTGTGCAATATTCTTTGTTTTGTGTAAAGTATCTCAATTACTGTTAGTATTACAGACAGGTGATAAATAAGAGTGAGCATCTGTATGTGTGACTGACCTCGAAGACTACGGATTTTCCTTTAATTTGCTATTTTTCTGTATATTCCTCTTGCAGAGGTGTTATGTCACAAAGCGTCAGTACTTAACAGATCATCTGCCAACATTTCAGATCACTATGATATTGCTACAATCTCAACAAACCGAGAAACTGGTCTGCCAAAAAATAAAAGATAAAGTTAAAGGGTCTGTGATGAGATGTTTGAACTTTGCATAAATGGTCAGAATAAATATATCTAATTACAACAACATAGTCGTTTCTATCCAAACCAAATACTAATAAAGTGAAAAAAAAAGTTAAGCAAGTTCAAATTGTGCGCCATCCTGCAGCGAGGCGAGGTTGTGGGCTTTGCCTCTGTTCAGGATATGACGTTACGAGAAGACGTTCTCCTCAGCTGTTGTAAACAAATTGTAGTCAGAGCTGATTTGTTGCAAAATGCTGAAGCGTTGCATAGCTGCAGGATGTTGGAACTGCCCCAGTGGAAGTATAAGCCTCTTCATATTCCCAAAAGATGCAGATCTGTGTAAAAAAATGGACTAAACAGGTACAGAGAACTAGGGACAAGTGACAGCCATCGGCATCGTCTGTACTTTGCAGTGAACTGCTGACTGCTTTGAGGAAACTCCTTCATTACAGGAATCTTTTGGCTTAAAAGTTTGTTCTGAAACCTGCTGCCATCCCCACAATATTTAAAGGAAAGCAGACAGCCGAAGATATCGGCACTAGCGTTACCAAACAACACAGAGAAGCCACAGTGACTCAGAAAAGAGTAAGTCCTTTGTATGGTCTTTGTTTTGTTTACATGTTTATTAAAATGACTTCATATCTGTATCATTCGTTGTTTTGGAAGCGACCGATGTCCAGCTCTAACTCGTTACCGTGCGACTTTTCCTCTTCAGACCCACTCGTGTCATCATCGCTTCCAGACCAATAAGGCTCAAATAAATATGGTTGCACCCCTTTGTTAGCATCAGCACCCACATCGTCTTCACTGGATGTAGCTTCGTCCTCCAAAACTAGCGATAAATCGCTCAAATCTTCACTAAAATCACTCGCAAGTTCCTCGGCATCACTACACTCATCCATGCTTGTTTACATCTGCGGGTTCCTCTCATTACGTCACAACATGGCGGTATTTTGGGGTTGTGTGTTGAAATGATGCATTCTTATTTTTTTTTGTGCCTATACATATAAATAAATAAATACACAGTATGTCTTCTTTCTTTATGGAACCACGTCATGGACCCTTTAAGTCTCACTGTAAACATCCATCAAAACAGAACTTTTTGCTTTATATTTACTGTAAAACCACTTGCTGATGGATTATAAGACAAATGTTTGTGTTTTAATTTAACTACAAATAATAATAAAAAGGACTTGTTTCTGAGTAATAACCCAAATCTTATCCTGATAAGGATTATGAACAAGAACATGTCCCATCCACCCTGTTCCTCACTCTTCATCTGCTTTCTGTTATACGGCACTTTTTGTCTTGTTTAAAGTAGATAAAGCTGAACAATGTTACAATAAACATTCCAGAGGGTGTCACCCGACCGTTGCCTAATTAGAGACCCGGGAGGCCATGCAAGATGGATGACTGCTGTGTGTGTCAGTGGAAAGGAGGAGGAGGGGAGCTGCAGCAGCTTCTGGTTAAATGCAGGTGGCTGCATAAGCGTCCGCTTTTATCTTGGCTTTGAACACAGGTAAGCTCAGGGGCCTGTGCAGGTGTGTAAGGGATGCAAGCTGACAGAAGAAGGTGATTTTTACTGCACAAAAAAACAGGCCAGAGGCGTCAATTTGTCAAGGTGAGCCTTCTTTGGTGGAGCTTTGCTGGGGTCAGAGAGTGACACAGTAAAGTGTATTGTGTTCTGTGAGCAACCACTAATGATCTGGATCATATATGCGGTCGCTCTATGGATTGCGATGGGTCACACTGACTTCAAACAACAACCAGATGCTTTGGTTGAGTAATCGCTTTGACTCACTGTGTCCCCCACAGCAGTAGATACAATAAGTGGTGCGTCAATGTGAGTGCCCAGGGTGTTTTGTTTTTAATTATTGTAATGAGCCAACTGGTTATTTTGGAACGAATGCAAACGATCCCGACAGAGCAAAGTGACTCAGTGTCATCCCTCCCGTTGTCACGTCACAGACACAAACTGAGAACATTTTTATAAGAGTGCAAGACACCCTTCCTCTTTCCCCTTTTACCCGCGTCATGCATCCGTGCAACATGATATTTAGGTTCAGCTTACCAAGTGAGAAAGAATAATTATTTATATATTTTTATTGTATTCCACAGATTTGATTTATTTCTTTTTACTAAAATAAAGAAATAATTACATGAAATCCTAATTATTGTGACATTTCTAGATAATTTAGTATTTCTTATTTTCAACTTTTCATGTTTGCCAGTTAGGAAAAGTCAGACAGAAGAATGCATAAGTATTCTGACACATGAAATGTACATGTTCAAGAAATTAGATTAAAAAGACCAGGGTGTACCCCGCCTCTCGCCCGATGTCAGCCCCACCTGAAACCATTCAGGGAATATGTGGTGGATGGAGGGATGGATGGAGGATGGATGGATGGATTAAAAAGACAAACTGCATGCTTAGATTAAAATGTTTGTGAATACACATCTTAAGACATAAAGTTTGGAGCAGATTTCATGTGTTTTGGATATTAGAAGCATGAAAACAAAATGCTGACTCCCCTTGCTGTTCGTTCAGCGAAACTGACCCAGAAGATCCTCGTCTCTGTGGCTCATGTGGCATCAGCAGATCAGAAACATTTTGTCTCAAATACATTCCGTGTCCTGCAAACCAGCAGCAAAACCAGTTCTTTTACACAGGAAGTGTGTGTAAAAGTCTGACAACCAGAGTGATTTGTTCACTTCTTCGGTCTTTGTGAGGAAAAGAGCAGCAGTTTTCTGGGTTTCTTACAGTTGTTCCAGTGATTTTATAGGCCTGTAAAAACAAATGCATAAATGTCTTTCTAGATCCTACAAAGTCATCAGTACTCACATGTTCTTCAGGTGGGAACAGAACTGGCTATTTGCTTTGATATGACTGTTTAAAATGTAGTTCTTGGTTCAAAATAACAACCAGATTTCTGACTTGGTCTGTTGTGAGATCACTGGAGGTTCTGCATATTATGAATATGAATATTTAAACAGAAAAGTTGCTGTTATTTTATAAAACAGTCCTTTAAATGCTGTAGATACAGCAAATGTGACATTAGTGAACCTCCTTTGAAATAGAAGATTATTAGAAATACCAGTGAGAAGAAAAGATGAAAAAAGATGAAAATATCTCCTTTATGGTTTAACACTCAAAGAGAATAATATCTAACTTCCTCTGGTTTGTATCTACATTTTTACTACATTTTACATTTGAAAGGATTTTATGAGGCTGTTAGAAGCTATAAAAAACAATTCTTTTAAATACCAAGAACAAAAGAAGAAATAGTTTTGCTTACAAAGGAGGAAATTTGGCATTAAAGTTCAGGACTTCACTTTCATGTTTACCCAGGAAACAACAAGGACATGACACAGTCTTGGCTCTTGAATATGTGAATTCAAACCCTCTGAGCCAACATAAACAGTCAGGTATGCATAACGTCCCGTTGGCAGGCAGGTTGGTGATGCTGAGGTTCTTTCTGATACGTCTCAGTGGATCGTTCTCACCAGAACCTCCAGCCTACACCTTGCACAACTCAACAGGCCGGCATTCATCATCAGAGCACTGAGCTCCACTGCAGCCACCCATCCCATTCTTTATTTTATAAAGTTCACACATGGTACAATAAGAAAGTCTGTATTAAATTATTTCACCTAAAGAAAAACAGTCAGAGTGTGAATTTTATGTGTGGAAATGCCAAGTTTCATCTGCACAGCGAAAAAGACACAAGGTAATTACAGCAACTCCAGCAGACCACAAGGAATGTGGCCAGGCAGCGTGTAGAGACAAGCCCAGCGTGTGATCACTCGCACACACTCGCACACAAAGACAAAGAAGACAAAGGAAGCCGAAAGCACCTCTTGATATGGACACACAGTAGTTTATATCAATCCTGGCACACAATCTGCTCTGTGTGAGGACACATCCACAGCAGATCACTCACATAATGCACCAATCACAGGACACCATCAAGAGAAGTGAGAAACCCTAATTCTGCTCATAAATGTAGTTTTTTTTATGTTTTCATTAAGATTTATAAATGTCTATTTTAACTTAGTTGTTAAGGACAAAAGATTATAAGCAGCACCTCACAGCAAGAATCTAATCACTTTGTGTGATTACCTCAAGCTTAACTAACTAGTTAGTCCATGTTATTGCATGATTTATTTAGCACGAATAAGTTTGTTTACACAGATATCCATATCAGATTTATTTCTTGTGATGAGCCGTTAGACAGAGACACAAGATTTGAATTTCTTTACAGGTTTGTAGCACCAATGGATCAGAAGGATAACCTTTGTTTTTGTGGCGTTAGCTCGTAAATGACTTCGCCCTGATGTGTCACATGTTTAATGTTTTTACTGATTAATTACTATAGAAGAATGTTTCATTAGTTTTTCTTTTACTTTGGACAATAATACTGACAATCTTTTTTATTAATTATAAGAATGGTTTAGATGTGAATAATTTAATGTAAATAAAATAGTTTTGAAAATTACATTGTCAAACCTTGATTTAGTCAATTTTAGCATAACATACCCGAACCAAGTTTAAAGAAAGCTCAAGCTGGTTTATTTCCACACATCTTAAATTAAAAAAATAGTTCTTATCAGTGAAAAATCTGCTCCACTAAATGGTAGTGCAGGATTTAAAGTGTATGATTTATCACAAAGTAAAGTAACAAAGTCCTTAAACAACAACAGAAAATCCTACAATGTTGGAAGAATGAGAGGATGAGTTCATTTAAAAATACATTAATGAATAAACTTGTAGTAAAATAAATAAATATTGCAAAGTTAATTATTTAGTTTAAAAACTGTGAGAGTTGGTTTTACCTGCAGCACCTTGTACTGTTTTCAGTGGGGTTTTTTTAAATAAAATACAGCAGAATTAAAAATGGCCATTTATAAGTGTTGTATAGTTTATACATAATAAATGTAGCTGTAAAATGCAAACATTTATACAGTATTTAAGTAGTCATGCAGCAGCAATAATGTTCCACATCTCGGTCATTCTCATAGTAAACTACCCAGAGAGCATTGCCATAGCAAACTGTTATTATGGGAAACATCTTACTTTCAGGCAGTCTCAGTCTTTGAACATAAGTGAAGCTTTTACCAGCCTACCTCAAGGCCTGAGTTCTCCAAAGAGCACATGTCATGCTAGATTACTTTCCCAGTGCGCCCCATCTCAACCCTGTTGGGTTTGGCTAAATAAAAGTTGGGTCATTTTTTTCTTCTCTGCAGAAGCAGTGAGATCATCCTTGATTCTCTATTTTAGGTCAAGTGCCTGCTTTTGGCTTTTTTCACGGATGCCGGGCGGAAACACTTGGGGGTGCTGTTTTTCATCTGCAGGTCTGAAAGGGACTTGTGAAGTGACCTGGAACACTCTGTACACCTGTTTCTATTAGGATTCAACAGAGTCGTGGAAAGGAAAAGCATCCAGTGCAAATCTAATTATATATAAACATTTTTAACATGATTTAAAAGAATTTGTGCGATACAATGTGGTTCTCTGAAACAGATGTTGATACTAAAACAGATGTTTTTGGCTCCCAAAAGTGAGTCAAATGACTTTCTCTCTTCAAATATGAGGCAGCAAATACTTTTCAAGGATAGACAAATGTTATTAAAAGCTATATTTTTTTTATTGCAAGTCTTTTTTATCACCATCAGAAACAAATGTTAAATTAATTTAAATGAAGTACCACTAACCCACCTGGCTCTTCCACTTCTTAATGAATGTGCAGTGAATGAGGATTATACAATCATGTGCATTCCTTCTCACACACTCTTTGTTCTGTAGTTTTTACAGTGCATGGAGTTTTGTGTTTATATGACACAGTTCTCGTGTTTCCAGGACATAGCACAACCCTATTAGATTTTAGACCCCACCAGAAAGAGGTTATTATATATTCCTGCTGCTCTCCAGCAGGAGTCCCATAAAATGTCACACTTTATTTATTCTGATGCCATGCTACATTAACTCTGTGCCCATAAAGAGAAGAGCAAAGTTTAGCTGGTAGTTTTGACCAGGAATCCTCATAATTAAAGATGTATTTAATTATAATTCAGGATGTTTACTGTCGTGTTAAACTTATTATTATTATTGCAGGTTTTAAACTACATTTTGCTGCTGCTCTTTGCACCACAGGCTTCCTACCTTCCCAAACCCACCAGCACAGACACCCTCCCTCTCTCCTCCTCTTCCTCCTCCTCCTCTTCTCCCTCTGCTGTTTCCCCAGCGCTGCAGGTTGAATCTATTGCCCCTATTTCCTGTCACATGGGTTGGAAATAGGATCCCTGTTTTCTACTATCTGGTCTCGTCTTTGTAGTGTCAGTGTTGTTGCAGCTCTAGGACCTGCCTTGAAGTTCAGGGACTTTTTATATAACGCTGCACAGACAGTCCAGACAGTCAGACATCCACTAGTCAGTCAGTCAGTCAGTCAGTCAGTCAGTCAGACAGACAGTCAGACAGACAGACAGACAGACAGACAGTCCAACAACCCGCCGCTCTGCGCATCAGGCTGTCCTTCACCTGCGAGAGGGACACTAGACTCTTTCCACACGATGGATTCCTGGACCGTCACCTCTGCTCTTCTACTTGCTGGCTTTATTTCTTCCGCAGCTTTTAGTCATTTTGACACCGGTAAGTCAAACTTTCCTGCTCGCTTTGTTTTTTTTCTTCTGCCTTTTAGGAGAAATCCGCCTGACGTGTCCGGAGCGGCGCCTCCAAAATCACGCTTTTACGCGCCGGACAAACTTATAAAAACCACCAGCATGAGTTATTCTAACCCACTGCAGAGAGTCCACAGCTCCTTATGCGTAATGATGTTTACTCAGATCACACTCAGAGGACAGCTTGGAGACAGAGGGACTTCATTCATACTTACTCTCCTTATTTAAATCCGACAGCGAGTTTTTTCTTTTACAGAAAATGTTTTATGAAACGCGATCAAAGTTCGGCGGAACTTGTGTTTTAAACTATTATTAATTCAATAAAAAATACTTTTAGTGAGCAGAGTGACTGATGTAAAGCTGCATTTCACAGTTCGGGTGAACACTCGTGTCCAGAGGTGTCCTGGAGTCAGAATCCTAAACCTTGTCCCATTTCAGTTTGGAAACTGCAGATAGTGATATCTGTGATGCTTAAATGCTTTTTGGCTTAATGAAGAAAGAGTTGCAGTTTTACCTGAGCCATGTTTTACGCACAGAGCTCCCCATCATCCACTGATCTGCGTTTGTCTGACCTTCACTGCAGGAAAAAAAGCCACAACACGGTTTTTTTCTCCTATTTTATTGCAGAAATATGATATTTACCATATCCTTGATATAATTAACAATGTGTGCACCGCGAAACCAGTTGCCCCAGACACTGGCTCCCCACAAAACGAATCTCATTCATCCATTTAATCTGGCCCCGAGCTTACATTAATACTCAGGGATATGCTGCATCTTTGTGTAAAACATCAAAGTCGCAGCATGGATAACCTCCTGGAGAGCATTTTGTTTGAATGTGAATATCTAATAATGACGACCACACAAACCAAGCTTCTCCTTGCTGTAATTTGCCCTGCGTTTCATGTCAATGCTCAGGCTTTCCTTTTTAATTTTTTTGTCTCTTAATTATACCCTTGGATTTCAAATTAGAGGGTCCAACATCTGGGCTAGTGCGTAAGTACTCCCATGTGTA
Source organism: Pseudomugil gertrudae (assembly GCA_037177535.1). NCBI lineage: Eukaryota > Metazoa > Chordata > Actinopteri > Atheriniformes > Pseudomugilidae > Pseudomugil > Pseudomugil gertrudae. The sequence continues at coordinate 7,415,832 of JBAMHV010000012.1, read as the reverse complement.
CCTATGCATTAACAAAGTATTTAAAGCGATGGTATTCCCCCTCATAACACTGCAGACAGAGAGAGAGAGGGCACAGTTCATGTTTAGTTTAAGTCAGCTGGGCCACATTTGATGTAGAGTAAAACAATAATTTGATGTAGTTCTGTGTAGAAGAAGTCATTCTGTTTACAGTACAAGACGTGACTCATGCTCCCTTTGCTGTATTAATATGATGCGTCTAAACCCGTAAAGGCAAACTCCATGTGAAACCCACTTACAGGGGAAAATATCAGTTGTTTTTCTCCCAACCTGTGATTGCTCTTAGATATCTTCAGCTACTGTAGACACCAGCTGCAAAACATTTAAACTGTTTACATTCATCAGAGCAATGAATGAATATCTTTTCATCGACTGTGTGTGAATATCGTGCTGCATCTTTTATCAGTGAGACGATCACTGTTAGGAGTCCAGTGATCATCTGAAACGTTATTAAGACAAAAACTAGAAAAAAAGAGCTTCTGTAAATGTGAATTCTTCAGCGGGCTGCATTTTCCTTTAACTGGTGTAGCCGGGACACGCTGCGGCTTATTGATGTCCTCCAGAAAGCCAGCTGCTGTTGCTTTTGTGAAAGAACATCTAAAACAATTACACCAGAGTGATTTCTCTCTTATAGACTGCAGAATTACATCAAGCAGAAATATATGAAATGTTTTTCATTTAAAGGAAGCACAAACTCTGTGTATTAGACACACATGCAGAGGATTGCAGCACACACACACGTGCTCAGCCGCCTCTATGCAGCCTATAACATGAGATATTACTCTTCTTCTGTAAAGTGCACTTCATACTCCCAGAATAGTCAGTTAACCACAGTTACCGTGAGGTGTTTGATTTCTTTTCCACCTCAACTCAGTTTTTTTCTTGTTTTTTTTAATGAGGAACCCCCATATGCTGTGGTTGTACGTCAGACTGACCTCCGCTGTTGCTCTCTTGGCGGCTGTTGAAGACCTTCACACAAATCCACACGCAAGTGGAAGCTGAATCCTGTCAGAGCTGTCAGGGTGAGGCGTAATTGAGCTGCTCTGTAAGCCGGTAATGATGCGGCTCATGATTTTGGTGTCCTAAACAAGCCCAAGCTGGTTAATCAAGAGAGAGATTTATTTTTGCTCTCAGTGTTCCCCACAGCCACGACTGGTCTTGCTGGTGGGTTAGTGGTGAAACATAGAGTAACATTGCATGTGTGTGTGCTTGTGTATCATTTGCTTTGCTATGTAATTGGTGCATCATTTCAGAGATATGAAAGTTAACGGAGGTTTTGATTAAAGTGCAGGTGTTGATGTAACACTGAAGTGGTTCCCTTCAAGCTGTTGTCCTGCTTAAAACCCACCTCAGCTGCTCATTTAAAGGTACAGAGTGTAAAAATGACTGACATCTAGTGGTGACAACGCACACAGAAATGACTTCAGATTCCAAGCACAGCTGTGAATGCACCAAAACTCTTCAACACATAAACAGGTTTTCATCTGGGATTGGCTCCAGAGCCTTCAGATGAAGCCAATTCTCATCTATGAGCCTTTTAAGGTGTTACTGTTCCCAAATCAAATCAAATCAATCAAACTAAGCTGGTACCAGAGGGTTCTTGCTTCACACACAGTCATTCAGAGATGCTGGTGACTCGTTTAAGAGAATAAAAACATAACCATTGCTTCAGTTAAGTGTTTATAGAAATAATTAACATTTTCTATCTCTAATACTTGATTTTGTCACACACTACACATTTAATGTGAAACTGTTGTTCATTTTTGTATTTTAATATGCCAGAAGAAGCACCACTGTCTGCACCAGGGATGGTTGGAAGGCTCCTGATGCCATTTTTAGCACTTCTTACTTAGAGTAAGATCTCCAAAATGACACACCTGTCATCATCGTACGTTTTTCTTTGCACCTTTTCAAGGAAAGCAGTCAGTTTTGGATGTGTCAAGCCGAGGCTTGTAAAGGGCAAAACCGTGTGCACTGCACTCTCACCATGTGATCAGAGAAGATACAGCTGTCAAAAATAACACCAGGTCGATGTTGATCAGTCGAATGTTGGACTGACCGACGGAGGCAAGAGATACACAGTTGCCAAGTCTGTACTTAACAAGACAGGCGTGAAAAAGTTGCTGCAGGGTCGAATAAACAAAGGCTGTTTTTTCCATGCAGTGAAGCCCATCACAATAACCAGATACAAACAGATATTTAAAGGTTCTACTAAATGGTTTCTAATGGAGCGATGAGTGGCTTAATGGGTTCAAAGGTTGTGATGTAATCTGGTTTACATGCAACTCTGTGATCCATCTGTTCTCTCTCTCGCTCCGTCTGGAATCTCAGCTCACAGCGTACGAAATCGGCCTGTCACTTCCATCACGGTTTCCTGCAGATAGGAACGGGTGCAGACTTTGTGAGATGGAATGTGGTTTATTACGCTGCATGCGGAAGAAAACAATCCAGCTGAAGTTTTAATTAAAGTTTTTTCATCTTGACAGCAGTTTTTGTTCTGTGATTGATAAGCGTTTATGGTAAACTGGTTGTGTTACTTTAGGTGTCTAGTCTCTGTGTGTTTTTGTGTGCTTATATGTCTCTCTGTCAAGGAATCTAAATGTACTTTTATCTACTGAGACTTGTTTAGTTCTTTGGTGTTTTTTAAGGATTTCTTCATATTCCTGCATTGAAAGCCTGATGTATGTCTTGGTAATTATTTGTGGGTTTTTGTTATGTTGCTTGTTTTTCTGTGCATTGCAGATTTATGCATTTTGCCTTTACTTCCTGTTTAATTCAGAAATAGCTCTCCGTGATGCATTCAGCTGCTTTCTGGTGTGGCAGAACACCAGCTGTGATGGTGTGTTACTATTAAACATGCAGTTCCTGGTAGAAAAATTAACTTAAAAGCTCCTGCAAGTTCAACAAATATCACCAGTTCTGCCTCCATCATGACTGCCCTGCATATAAAAATGTTAATATCAGCATTAATAAACTGCTAATTGGCAAGTTGGTCAGCTTCGTAGCAGCCAACCTTAGTTATGATGATAATGTGTTAATATTCAGTCGAGTCAAAGTGATGAGAAAATCCTGCAACACATTTGGCTCAGACGTAACATTCCTTGTTTCAGTTTGACTGACATGCTGTTTACCATACCGGCATCATGCATGCCATTATATTTGCCGGTATACAGTATAGGACCAGCTTTGCTTTGCTCAGTGCGAGATCTCTGTATTTTTTTCACCTTTTATCTTTCTCCACCTGCTTTTTAGGTTTAGTGTTGTTCATACTATGTTCTACTTTTAGTTTTTGGCTTTATGTTTTTCTGGGACTTCCTGGTATCTTTCATTTTAAAATAAAATGTTATTTTCTTCCCCAGGCTTCCTCCTGCTCACACTTCTGCATTTTGGTGCATCTCAATGCACATCCACAGCTACTGGATCTGTGTTTATAGTGACATTCTGATAAATCACTTCATCTTTCTTTAAAATGTAAAATCATTGCAGGCTACTGCACACCGAACATCTCCGACTTTTTTCCAACCAGCCAAAGAAAAGCAGCTAAATATTATATTTAATATAATGTAATCTGTGCATATGTGTTGGATCTAAGTTCAAATATAAGGCAGCGATTACCAGCGGAGTTTCTACAAACCACCAGTGTTTCTTTCTGAAAGAGATCATTCCAAATGTCCCCTCTTAAACACCCTCCTCCTCCACCACACACAGATTACCTCTCTCATATACTAACTTTCTTCCTACCTCTGCCTTGAATTTACCATATCTTATTATACTTACCGTAATCTTTTCCTTTTACTAGTAAACACAGTCAACACGTGCAGGTTATGACTCAGCTCTCTCAACCTTGTAACCTCTGACACAGAGGGATCTTTGTGTATGTGTGTGTGTGTGTGTGTGTGTGTGTGTGTGAGAGAGAGAGAGAGAGAGAGGGCAAAGGAGAAATCCTCTGACTCGTCTGCCACAAAAAGATAATAACAGACCATCTTCAACCATTGGAAGAAACACAAGCTTGTGTTGGCAGAGGTGATTGCGATGAAGCGTTGGTCTGAGGAGAGACGGCGGGTTGCTGAAGACTTTAGCATGAGCGCTTTCGTTTGTGGGTAAACTGTGTGTGCTCACTGTGGGGAGTGTCAGAGGGCATTATGGGAAGAGGATGCTTTGGGTCTGGGTCTCAGATGTGGGTTGTGCGGTTCTCCGCTCTTTCCGGCTCAGAGATGGAAACCTCTTCTCCCCTGGCGAGCTTCTGTGCAGCAGACACACGTCCAGGCAAACCACTCACATAGATTGGTGTGATAAAGTGTGTGTTTGTGTGTGTGCGTGGGCTGAGCCACACAAATACTGTAAGTAGCTGTGTTTATGATTGAGGATGTGTCCGTGTCTAGAAACCAGAAGAGTTTTAGACTTTTGTCTTGGCTGCTTCGGACTGAGAAATCCCAGAGATGATTATTTTCTGAGTCGACGTGACACATTTTTCATTACAGGCTTCATTAATCACTATATTCCTTTCTTTCTTTTTCTTTTTGGATAAAACAAAATCCCAAGACTTGTAACTTATACTGTGCTTCTCCTCAGCCTCAGTGTCTTTTAATCATTGGTTTGGGTTTTACAGCCCTTAACTTTATAGTTTTGGTCTTACCAGAACTGTTTCGGCCACCTGTTCTCAGAAGGAAGGCTCTCTTCACAACTCCTGTTCCAAACAGCAGATGAGTTTAGCAGTCAGCTATAGAAAAGTGCATATATAAAGGATAATAATAACAGCTGTTTTGGAAAGAAGAGGACCTGAGAGTAAGAACATAACAGCAAACTTACGGAGAGCTTTCAACGTTAGGAGGAGAACATTAGAACCAATAGAAAAATAAACTTGACATCAGTTGAGTTTAAGGATAAGAATAACGAGTTCAGACGCTGTGGCTCCGGTAAGGATTCGAGTAGCAGAGTTATGAAGTAATTAGAGTTTATGGATTTGTGGGTGAACCAGATACAGTAAGCAAAGAAGATGTGAGGAGAGGTTGGTTGAGACGTGTGTTAGAAGTAAGAAATGAGCGAAGATAATAAATAGTATGTAAATGAACACACAATGTACTAAATCAGCAAGTTAGGTTACTGATATGCTTCTCACAAATACCCAGACTTTTGAGTGATGGGAAGCAGGAACTGTAAAGTTTTCATAACAAAGGCGAAATCAGGACATTTTGATGGATTTGGAACTAATCATAAGAAATTCTGTCATTTTTGTTTGAGTTTCAGAAAAATTTCATCAAACCACATTTTATCTTTGTGCTTCATGGAAATGTGAAGTAGGGGGTCATCTGCTTGGCAATAAAGGGGCAAAATTATGTTTAAGATGGAGCCTGGGGGGAAACACCACCACTGATATGGGATGTGACAGTTTTTAGAGAAAGCAACCAGAGAGGTGAAAAGTTGTTCCTTGAGGGTTGCTGTCCTGCAGATTTCTGATGTTTCTGGCTGCTGCACACCTGAATCAGAACAGCAGAGGAGAACATGACAACACCTAAAAACTGCAGGCGCATTTGTTTATTTAGGCTACTATGTTCATGATGGCAAATAAGTTAAAGCTAACCCAAACTATCCTCCTCCCCCTAACCCCCCAAAACACATGAAAAAGATATTAAATTGTTGGTTTAACCACATTTCAGGGTATGCATGCACGTTAAGGTATCCTAAGCAAATTTATGCTATTCTGATGGATATGCCACACTGATGCAACACCGGGCCTCCAGGATCAGAACAATCCTGAGTTATACCAATTTATGCTTAACAGTTAAGAAATATGACAAATTGTGTCAGAAGCAACAGTCAAATCAATGACGATGATTATGGGAGGGGAACTGAAGGCGGCTGCCATCAACAGATTAATAATGATGAGTAAGCTGCTTTAGGAGGGTGAAAACCAGACTGAAATGGTTTACAGCACAGCAACAATTTTTTCAGTGGATTTTGAAGTAAAAGCCAAGTAAAAATAAAAGCCAAACTTTTATTCGGAAATTTGGTCTTGTCATTTGTTTTATGTTTGATCCCTATTTAATTATATTATTATTATTGTAGTAGTTTATTTATCGTCTAAAGCAGGGATATCCACAGTCGGTCATGCAGGCTTTCAACCTGTTCCTACCCAAACACACCTGACTCAAACCAAATAGAGCCCACGGAGTTCTGCAAATGCCTCAATATTTGAGTGAGGTGTGTTGAAGAAGAGAAACACTGAATGCCTGCAGGATTGTGGCCCTGAGTGAGGTGTGTTGGAGCAGAGAAACACTGAATGTCTGCAGGATTGTAGCCCTGAGTGAGGTGTGTTGGAGCAGAGAAACACTGAATG
>JBAMHV010000012.1:7381639-7409377 GCA_037177535.1 Pseudomugil gertrudae | reverse complement strand
GCCCTGAGTGAGGTGTGTTGGAGCAGAGAAACACTGAATGTCTGCAGGATTGTGGCCCTGAGTGAGGTGTGTTGGAGCAGAGAAACACTGAATGCCTGCAGGATTGTGGCCCTGAGTGAGGTGTGTTGGAGCAGAGAAACACTGAATGCCTGCAGGATTGTGGCCTTTGAGGACCTGAGCTGGCCCGACCTGAAAGAGGTGGAGGAAGAGCTGTTGCCCTCAGATCACCAAGAGCTGAAGCCGATTGGAAATAGTTGCAAACAGCTTAAAATGAACAATTCTTTGTTTTTTTTTAACACTGCTGTCAGTCTTTTTGTCATTAATTCTACATGTGTTTGTGTATTTATTTTAAGGCTTAGAGGGATTCTCTGTGAGGTGTCTCGGGAGGTAGGGATGCTGTGTTATGATGCAAGCGGTGAGCTTTGAGATTACTTGCTTGGCTTTAAGTTAGACCAGTTTAGCATTGGGGCAGCACACTTCCCCAGGACTACGCTATCTCTGCTAATATGTGTGATTTAAATAAAGAGGATTTTAGGTTGTAGCTGCAGTGAAAATACATGCAGAATGAGGTTCAATCGAGTCACATCGTTGCTGTTTGCCAGTGATGTTGTCTTAGCTGTTGAGTGTGATGCATCTGTAATGCAACGGCTTCTGTCACTTGTAACAGAAGTCTATTACAGATAGAGGAGTGCAAGTACAGTATGTGTCTTTTTAGGCAAAGTGTAAAAGAAGTGTGAAATCTAGTATAAGGAGAGAAGTTTCTGCAGTGAGGCTGTGTATCTATCATGTTTATGGAGTGGAGAAAAGCTCAGAATCTCAATTTTGAGTTTGTCTATGCCCGTACCCTCCTTTATGGCACAAAATATTGAGTGATTCATTCAAACTGCTGAGAGAAGAATCCTCTAAATGTTGACTGGGTTTACTCTCTAGGTTCTCTCTGCAAAGTTCAGAGAAATTCAGAAATCTGCTGAAGGCTCAGAATAGACTCGCTGCTGCTCCGCAATAAGAAGAGCAAACTGAAGGGGTTTGGGTTACCTGACTATGATGCTTTCATTTAGAGGTGAGTACAGCCAGATGGGTGGAGGCTTCAAGACTGATAGAGGTCTAACTGAAAATATTACATGTCCGTCAAGATTAGGACGAAGGTGGTGGAGGTTTCACTAATTCTGCTGTGAATCTGAAGTGCAAACACGATTTAGGTTTTTTATTATCTGTGTCTGTGGTGAATGACCAAAAACACCACTAAAACTCCTGGTTTGCTGTATTTTCATGAGAATATGTGTGCTCCCCAAGACATCATGTCTGTGCTAGGAACGTCAGAATTATAGATTTATTGATAATTACGCTCATTATTTTTATCTTATGATGCTAGCATAACAAAATAATAAATAAACTAAGTAAAATAACCAATAAGCCTTAATCCAACTAAAGCTCTGCAAACTCTACATAAATACTGAATATAAATCTGTATTTTTCTCAGAGAAAACATGTAAAAGGAGGTTCTTTCTATAAAGATTCACATGAAAACCGGTCATTGCTAATGCAAAGTTAGAACATTGTCTGATGTTAATTAGAGCTTGATATATTTTACTTTAAACTGGGGGCTTTTTAGACTTAAATAAATAAAACAGGCCTTGTGTGAGTCTCCAGGATTCCTTTACTTACTGAAGATTTTTTTGCTGAGTAATATTATATTAGATCTTATGCCACATTTTTAAAATTACAGCTTGAATATTTGGAGCTAACAAGCAGTGTGCACAGAGCAAAGCTCTTCTTAAAATTAAGACCTGCAATAATTTAAATGTTGTATCACTTTAAGTTTTAGTAACACAATGTCTTAAACTTTTATCTGTGGAAGTTGCTGTTTGGTAGGATTTAAATGATTTTTACATCCCTTGTTTACATTTTAGTGATAAAATAATAACCGATAAAATTATTATGACAAAGCAGTTAAAGGCAAAACCACTAAACTGAACTCATAAGTGTCATCTAAAGCTCTATTAGGAGAAGAAAGTCTTGGTATGAGACATGTCTTCTGTTATGGTGTGTAGCAGCTGCTGAAAGGAAGACCTTATCTTGATAGTTGCCTTTATGTGATGTTGATGCCATGTGATGTTTGTTACCATGTTAAGCTTTGGCCAGTGTCCTCATACCTCAGCACATCAAACCAAAACTATTTGGATGAATGGTCTCTCTTAGGAAGAGGAAGTTCTGAGCCTGCACATCTGTGAGTCCATTATCTTTCACTCAAAGCCAAATGAAAATGTCATCAATTACAGGACAAAGCAGTACACCAGGACCGCTCGGCTGTCTTTTCTCTCATCGCTCATTAAAATTATGAAGACTCTGACAAATAGCTTAATCAATCTAAAAGTTTTAAACGCCCCTGAAATTGTTCTTTTAATGTCCTGGAGGGGACACAGAGACAGTCAGCTTGTCCTGGTTGTTTTCACTGCAAACTCAGTCAGTCTGTCTCCTCTTTTTGTTGCATCCATGCATAATGAGTTGCACACTAACCCATATGGAGCCCTCATAAATCTTCAGTGGAATGTCCCAAGAGGTTAACTTTAGCAAGACAACAAAAGACACTGACAGAGCCCCACTCAGACTTCAGATGACACTGGCACTGTAAAGTCAAATGCTAATTAGCCCCTTACTCACTGGTAAAGTTACAAATGCTAAAATATTGTATTGCAACACTGAAAGACACTAGGCATAAGATATTTAAGTCTAACCAGAATATATACAATACAACAAAATGTTAAATGTGATATGCTACTGCATACTCCAGTATAATTTGGGCAAAAACTGTTTAAACTGACTGTTTATGCACTAAAGTTACCTCAAATCTAAATGGGGGTTAAAGTATTGACGCATAATTACAATATAAGATGTAGCCCTTCCTCTGAGCGTTTAGTGTTGTACAGCTGTATAAGTTAATTAAAAGTGGTGACGGTGACACAAACTCTCTCTAGTGACATGATGATGACAGATGGGAAAACAGACAAATCTACTTTCAATGAGAAACCACTTGTGGAGTTGGAAGAAAACACAGCAGAGTGTTTTCCTTTTAGCATATTTCACCACTCGTGACATCCTGCATGTCGTGACTTGTGAAGACAGGCCGTGGTTTTGAAGAATTCCTTCCTTTACTTGGCTAAACGTAAGTTCAGCCGGCTCATAATTGAGAGCAGAAAAGAAAGGGAAGAAAAGGAAAAAAAATCAAGGTTATAAATGTGTGGATCCGCGATATCCTCTTGCCCAACTACTTCCTGTTGACCTCTGGGTGTTGCCCCTGCAAGGGTCAAGTTGTGGGCGCTGCTTTTCTTCTCCCATGGCAGGGGAGTGGACTGCCCATAAACCGCCAACCGCTGAACTGGAGAAAGCGACCTAGTTATTATAAACACAATCATGCTTATTATGGTGCCACTGGGATTCTCCTCCTGTCGTGTTCCTTTGATCCAGTCACCTCTCTGCAATGTGCCCCTCTGTCTTCTTTTCTCTTTTTAAGCATCTGCAGAGTTCAGCGCTTCCATTTTCTTTATTTCTTTTTTTGGTGGTTAATCAGGTGACCCAGCAGTTCCAGCTTCAGGATTTATGATGGCAGCAGTGGTGCATGGATAGCCCCCCACCTTTAAATATGACAAGGCATGACTAGATGCAATAGCCATTTAAATTGTGGAGTGTCCCAAAGCAAAGTGCTGTGGGGTTGAGTGTCACCCGGTCCCTGATCCACCGACGCGGTCCCGCCAGACAGCATGGAATTAAGCTGTCAAACTGCTGCTGGCTGCACACAACTGTCAGGCTGGAAAGAGATAAACATTGTTTAGGTGGGAGAGTGCACTAATGTGGTCAGAAGGCTGGCTTGGTTTTGCTACTCAAAGGTCAGCTGGTATTTTGCTAGATAACGGCGACATGTTGGTTTTTGCACCTTTGCTTTAACTTTCCAGATTTTCCACAACTTTTCTTTATGCATGAGCTGTGTTCCCTGGCCTCTTTGTGTACCGTGACATTTGCATGAGGAACCCACTCCTGTCAGTGCTGAATGACATTCTCTCTGTGCTTTGCTGGTGCTCCCTGCAGCAAGTCAGAGCCCATCAGCCAGAACACACTGCAGGGCATGGGGGTAAATAAGTAGTCAGAGTATAAGCAATGAAATAGCACCGAGCCATACGTTCCTCCGTAAATTCCATCAATTCCAAAATAAATTATTGTTTTCTTTATCAGAACTCAATTTAATTTTCCAAGGATAGAACTTTAAAGGCAGTTTAATGCCTCGAGGAGGCAATGACTCAGAAAGCAATAAACACTACAGCCATGTAAACAAAACAGAGAAAGATCAATGTGCTTCCCGTGTTTTAAGATTAGAAAACATAGTGCATGTGCCATTAAAAGCTTACATGTTGAAGTGTCAGATTCTGTAAACTGATTATTTGTTGCAGCGTAACTTGTATATATAGATAGATAGATAGACAGACAGACAGACAGACAGACAGACAGACAGACAGATAGATAGATATGAGAGGAAAGAAACTTGATTTGTTTTGGTGCAGTCCCAGAACCTCTCCAGCATCCTCTTCCTTTATTCTTATTTTGCTCACATAACTAATAATTGATAAATGGTGATTGATCCGTTATTCTTTCTTGGATTAAACACACAGCTTGTTCCAGACATCTCGTCAGAGACAGTTTGGGTGTTTTTGTAAAAACTCCACGGATGAAGTCTCAAAGCAACCATGTATTTTTGTGGTGTCATATACAATTCAGGCTTTTGAGGAACGTAACCAAGAACATAACGAGAGGATATTGAATTGCTACTGTGTGAGACATGACCTGTCCGGCGAACTTTAGTTCTTTTTATATTGCAGTTATGGTTGGGCCAGGGCCACTGAGGTCTGTGCTCTGCTGCGGTAGAGTAATGGCAACCACTTTAAATAAATGGAGAGTAATTTCGCTGCTGAGCCTCAGGGCCTGGTTTGTGTCCAGCTGCAGCAGCTTGTGGCCGAAGAAGCAAATTGTCGCCTTTCCTGGTTGCAGGAAACGCCCACAGATGATACTGATTTATCAAGTCCAAGCAGGTGGACATGGCTAAGTGGGCAAACAGTTGGACAAGTGAAGAAGAAGACATTGCTAAGTGGACAGCAAACAGAGGAACAAAGCCAGCGGTGGACGGCGCTAAGAGGCCATGACAGGGGAGTCTGCAGCAAACCATAGAGGACAGGAAGTGTTTCAGTGTGGTAGGTTTTATGAAAGAAAACAGAAATTTAACATCCGTTAACCCAAGTTTTGAGGCTTTGGTGATAGTTAAGCTGAAATAATGTATAGATGTGCGCAGGCAGATTTCAGTTCACTGTTTGTACAAACAGCCATTGTCCCTGAAGCCGTGGAGCCGGTCATATCCCATTGCAATGGGAGGCCCTTTGAAAGAGTCCTGTGAAAAGGGATGTAACCCAAGTCGCAAAGAGGCCCTGATTTAGTTGTCTGTCGTGCATCCAAGGTGAATACAGCTCTCAGAGGCGAACATGAAATGGGCTGGGTCTGTGGCAGCCTACGTGGCACCAGCCTGCGACCCAGGCCAACTGAAGGGTGGTCACACTCGGCCGATGCCATGAAACCGGATCTGTAGGTCCTCAATGGATCCTCGGTAATGGATCTCCTTCACAGGAAGGCCAGTGTGATGCGCCCCGTCTTTTACCAGAGCCATCTGGTTCCCAGTACTGCTGCGCTTCCCACAGCCGCACAAACCTCAATGAAAAACGATCGCTTTCACAGTCAAGACCAGGAACTGGAGATGTGGCTTTTTAAAAGGGGTCTAATGTTGAACACTGAGGTCCCCTCTGTAGCAGTCTTTTGTACCATTGTTATTGTGTCCTTGTAAGCGCCCTCAGCTGCAGTTTATCCAATAACCTTTTGTTGCTTTATACATGTTAAATGTACGCTCCAGTTTTAGTGCTTAGGTCAGCCAACACAGCTACACGGAAAACAAAATGTAAACATCCTGGAAAAGAACATGAGTTTAAATTTAATTTAAAATGATCTGAAATGATGATGATGATGATGAGTGGGAATTATTGTAAAAACAAATAGTAAGACGTTATTTAGTACAGCTTGGGATTTTTTTCACAATGTATAGGAATTTAGAGAAAAGAACAACAAAATGTAAACATGCCAAAACAAAAGCGAACAGACCAACGCCTCCATTTGTAGTTTACAGAGAGAGACAAAACAAATATGCTGGGGCCCATTTCTGCTGTTTATCACTCTCTGCTGACGAGCTGCAGATTCATTGGATACAGATGGGTGCGTGTTTGTGCTCCACACATGGACTCTGTTTATCCAACACTGCAAACAAGAAGTAAAAGTTGCTGAAACCTCAGTATTCAATATACATTATGGCCCTTTTTGTTGATGCTGACCTCCCTTGAGCAAACTCCACTCTTCAGCCTCTCAGCAGTGACTCCAAGCACTGCTTTGAGCACAAATGGCTTCCAGTGTTTTACTACTTTAGCTGAATTTAATCAGAGCACAAGGAAATAAGCCTCCCACAGATCCATCATCTTTTCAGCCAAACTTCCAGTAACCAGCTCGCTCGCATTCAGAGCGTAATTTTGTGAGAAAAGGCCCGAACAACTCAGGATCACCAAAATTAAGAACATTTGGAAATGCTTAATGTTATTATTATTGTTATTTAAGAGGGAACCTGCAATAAACCAGTTTCATGTTAATAATCTGCAATAAACCAGCTTCATGTTAATAATCTGCAATAAGCCAACTATATGGTAATATTATGCAATAAACCAGCTTCATGTTAATAATCTGCAATAAGCCAACTATATGGTAATATTATGCAATAAACCAGCTTTATGTTAAAAAATTCAGAAATTGAATATAATTTGAACTTTTCTGACATGTTTGAACTTGTATCATCAATCTTTTACACAATGCAAATTAGAACAAATTAAACTAAACAAATGTTTAAAACAGACCTGCTTTCATCAGAAGAACAGACAGTCTCCATATTACCCAAATTATTCTCTTTAATTGATTACTGGTTAACTCTTTATGTGTTTCATCACTGACTGGAATTTAACTCCAGTGGAGTTTTTTTATTTTTTAGTTATGATTCAAATTTGTTTAAAGTGTCTTAAACAGAATATTTCTCACTAAAACAAGAGAGTAAAATTGAAACTGTGGTAAAAAAAGTGTTTCATGTAATCATGCTAAATAAAACACAACCATAAAAGGAAGAATTGAAACATGAGGGGGTTTCAGTTTCTTTGTCATCATGATAATGTTCAGAAAACTGCTAGAAAAACGGATTATACTGATTAAAATGTCCCTCTGATGCTTTGAAGAGGCTGCAGTATCATCTGCTTTAATAATGATGTCTGTTTAAAGTAAACAGGAAATTGAACTGAGCTTTTGATGGTGCCGCCCTGTCGACCCCCCCCCCTTTGTTTTGATTTGGCTTTTGCATTAGCGGGGTAAGTCCCATCCATCCCGCTTCTAAAAACCTGAGACCTTTATTTATCCAAGTCAGACCTCATCTTCCCTGGACCCTGTAATCACACGCCCGCTGACAGTGTGCATGTTTGGTTGGTGGGTGGTTGGTTGGATGGGGGTGGTGGTGGTGGTGGTCTGCACACAATCCCCCTGCAACTGCATTCACAGAACTTCGCCTCAGACTAAACCACGTATAATTTACATTCCTCAGATAGCAGCTAACCTGAGCACAAACAGGACGATGGAAAACAGGTGTGTTTAGTTGCAAAGCTTCGCTTCATCTTTCACAGCTCAACATATCTGATTTTTATGTTTGTGTAAAGCTGATCTGGAGGGGCAAAGTGCATGAATCTGGGCTGTACTACCATGTAGAAATCACCACCTTAATGAAAGGGCACCTTCAAATCACAGAGAATAGACGGGAGGCAGGACAAAACCATGCTGGCTGGATAGTTTATGTGATCTCACCACAAACTGATTCCTGTTTCTAAAAGGCTGGTCTGTTGTGAGGAGAGGAGTTAGGGAACTGACAGACATGTGCACTCAAACACATCAGCGCTCTTTCTCTCACACACACACTCAGTGGACATATCTACTGTACAGTACAGTGATGAGTGGGTGAGAATGGCATCACCACAACGACACAGGCTTCACCACTGGAGGAACAAAAGAGTCTGTGTGCCAAAGTGTGTGTGACCTTGCTTCCCTCCACATCGGATCCATCTTAAAATACTGTGGCTGCTCTACTGATGAAAATTGCTCCCTTTCATTCTTACTGTACGTGCATTCGTGGGGAAAGTATGGGTATGAGGAGTGGGGGGGAGAAAGCGCTGGAATGATGTGGGTTGGCCTGAGGATTAATGCATGTTTTATCGCTGCATGTGTTTATCTCTGAATCTGACAGTGCAAGTTGCCTAAGAGATCATTTTACCATGCACTTAGAGAGAACAAGCTTAAAACTCCCAAATATGAGGCGTACAGGGCCCATTAGCAGCCATCATAACCGTAGATCCTTCTGTTTGCAATGAGGAACCCATATGGGGATGTTTTACTTTCCTTACACAACACACGCTTGATCAGGTTGTTCTCACTCTCTTAAAGTCTGCATTAGTTGCTTGTTTGCTGGAAAAAAAAGGCCCCAGCAAGCAGCTGCACCAAACAGATCCTCTAAAATGAGATTTGTATCTCTAAAAACACAGACTCCCTGCTGCTCCGGGTCCGTGTTGCTGTAAATTTTACAAGTGCGCGCTTTGTTTTGCTCCTGTCGATAACACGAGGAAATGTGAAATAAAGTGTTCACTTCAGTGGAGTCATGTACAAGAGGGAGAAAATTAGAGCCCGAGTTAACAATCTGCGGTGTCATAAAAACGGTCTTTGTCCCAGCCTGACTCACACTGTGTTTGCCTCTTGTCTTTTTTCCTGCTTAATTTTGCTTCACAAGCCTTCTCTTCAGTCTCAGAGCTCTTCGCTAATTTGTAGTTTGGTATGATTTAAGATGAACTGTCTCCAGATGCCTACTTTGGGTAGGTTGGAAAGTTCTGGCTGCCCCATCATAGTTCCTCTTTATATGCCACCACTTTCTGTCCCAGTTTTCCTTTGGCTGCAAAAATCTTTATTTATGCTGATTGTCACAGCTGGCTTCAGGCAGGTTCAGTGGTGAGTATTTACAGGAAATGGCCTTGTATCTTTTTAACCCTGCAACACTTTCCTCCAGGATGTGTGTTTGAGTATGAGAAGCTTTTTCCAAGAAATTTTCATTTTTTTTTACCAAAATCAGGAAGAAAGAAAAAAAATCTGTGGAGGTTCAGAAGTATTGCCTCTTTTTCTGGGAATCGCTCAGCATGACTCGAGGTAATTATAAGAAGATGCCACAATGAGATAATTGAGCGCGACACCTCATCAACCATCATGTCAGGTTGGGTCCCTGATATCAATACGTTGCCAGCAGCTTTTTCACTCTCAGTAAGTCTCTGAATGTCCTTTACGTCACTGTCAGTCTGCAGCCCATCAGTCACTCACTGAACCACTGCCAAAGCCAACCTCAGAAAGCATCCCACGTCGTCACTGAGCCAACACTAAACCCTGCGTGCCTTTTGTCAGATATCGTTTTGGCAACTTCAGGAAATCGTATAAAGGAAGCTGTTTAATTTCATTTGGCATGCTTGATGATTTATTTCTCAGAATCACTTGAGATATAACTTTTGGGGCAGCAAGCAGCCTCTTGAAAGAAAAAAGCAAGTTCTATTTCTGCAAAAGGAACTTCAAACGGAGGGGACTTTGGCTGTGGGTTTTACCCACCACTGGCTCTGGCAGATTAGACTCTTTCCATTACCGAGCTAAATAATATAGGGGCCATACAAAAGCGAGATGGGGCCATGTTTTATAGGTGCTACCATGCAACTTTGGCAGGGAGTCCTGTGGGTTTGTGGCTACTGTGGCAGTGAACTCTGAGGGTGGTGCAGAAGAGGGTTTTTGCAGGAAGAATCGCGGTAATGGACGCTATTCTGGGACTGATTGAGGTCTTCGTTTACGGCCTGGTTATCCTGATTGACAACCTATATGACAAAGAGAAAGGTTGTAAAACACCATTGTCTGTAAATGTTATTGCTTGGAGGTCTGTTTTCCTCACTCAGAGGGGCACCGATGCGTTTTCTTTCATTGACCCTCTCACATGAGGGTGCTTTTAATGTCCAGAGAAGCTGTGAGGTGTGGTTCATTACCCACCAAATGTCCCCTCCTCCCCCCTCTGACAACTTCTAAGCAACTTCATTAAATGAGCCTCACTGAATGTGTGACTACCTTCCAAACCTGAGAATAAATGCGAGTCTTCCTGAGATTCTCTGAAGTCTGAATTGGAAATGGACACTGGTGGGGAGGGGGATGCATAGAAGACTTGTGTTTCAGCCAGCTGTGTTGTGCCTCCCCCCCTAGGAACTCTGTAACCCGCTACATCTGGCCTGGTTTGGCCTGGCCCTGGCCTCTGTTACTACGCTGACATTAATGAGTACCACAACAGTAATGGCTACCAGTTCACTGTGAAGCAGAAACAGATTGTGTCTTAATAATCTGTAATATTTGTCAAGTTTGTTTGTAGACTTTGGAAAAACCACTTTTCATTTGTGTCACTGCCCATATGAAGAAGTTTTTGGTGCATAACGCATAAACTCATTTAATTTAATTAGGAAAGGCAATATTGCTCATGCACTGAGCCTGTTTTGCTGTCTCCAGTGCCCAAAGCATATAATAAAGATGGAAGGAAGCTCTTTATGTCAGCCCTCTAAGAAGCGGTTGCCTGTAATTATCGCTGCTTTTCATCCCTCATAGCAAACACAACAGATAAGTGCCCTGGTGTGACCTGGCAACATGTTTCACGGAAACTGCTTGTTTGTAAACTCTCTTGTTGAGATCACGTGACAAAACCCAGCACTTTTTTTGCCACTCGTCTCATTTTTTTTTGAAGCATCAAGGCCATTTAGAGTTACAATGTGGAAGTCATTAGCCCCAAATCACTGCAAATATAATAACAGGGCGATTAGCTGTCTCCCAGCAATCCTCTGCTGCTTTTTCTTTTTTTATCTCCCTGCCGGGGTGGTGCTCTTTGAGGGTGAGTCCTCCTCTTCCTTTTTCCCGGATTTCTTCTATTTGTAGATCTGCATGTATTTTATTGGAGGCTTTTTTCCCCTCTTTTTCTCTGGGTCTGATGCGGTGGTGGTTCTGTTTCCCATCACGGGCCTGTGATGAAACCACAAGAAAGCTCAGGCCCATGTGACGAGAGCTCAAAAGTTGCTTGGTGACAAGGAGAGGGTGTGAGCAGGGGGCCCGGCTTGTTTGGAGGGGAGTTGGGCTAAGATGGTGATGGTCCAATCAGTAGATGAGCGTTTTTTTTTTATTATTATTAAAGATAAGGATAAAATGCACATATCTAGTTTATCTCAAGTTAAAAGAGTTTTTTCTCCTTAGCTTGATATATGTGTGGGCATCTGCAGGGATTTTAAATGTTTCGTTCATCTTTGCGATGGTCCCACTTATCTCTGAGGTCTTGCTACTTCCAATCCCCATCACAAGCAAACCACAAGGAACACCCCCATCCGACCCCGCCTTCTTTTCTGTGCTGCCATATTTACCATCTAATCCTGAAAACACAACTTGGCCACAGCAGAGCAGAATGATTGCCAGTCGCAGCCAGTTCCAAGCAGATGCAGACAAGCTATGCTTTACTCTGACACTCAAGAGGAAAGTTTCTTGATGGAGAATAAGAGAAAGGAGACATTTGCAAAGTCATTCACCTCGTCCTTTTTGATACAATGCATGGAAACCCGGGAGCAGCCATGCTCATTTACTTTCTTTGAAGAGCAGATATTGGAAGGACATGAGCTCATTTGGGATGCAGCAAGCTGCCCTGTCTCTGCCTGGTCTTATCCCTTTGACTGGACAAGTCATAATGACTTCTGTGGAGCAGAGGCTCATTATTCTGCCTGTGCTTTTCACAGGGGTGTTTTGTTGTGGTGGGTGTATGCATCCAGAAAAATGTAAATACATTGTCCACATGAGATTATCTTCTTATGTTAGCATACAGTTAATGTAATTCAGATTAAACTCTTGTGCAAAAATTGTGATCCAATGAGTGTCATTTAACATGCTCGCCCTCTGAGTGTAAACCTAATCATAACTTGTTCCATCCCCCTCATCCTCACATTTTTCACCTCATGTAAGGGTGGTGAGAGCATGACCCCTGTTGATATTCCATTAAGCTGTTTTTTTCTCAGTTTTATGGAGTCATGTTACGCCTGAGCCACTCTCAGGTGGATTTACGACCTGCTCGTGGATATCCTTGCATGCCAAGGCAGTATTAATTTGCTGAGAGAGACGGGAGCCATTTGCAAACAATAGAGGGGCATCATAATTGCAGGAACCTGACACCCTGCAGCTCCGTACTGCTGTTGAACCCCTGTCAGCCAGGCGATGGATGGCTGCTAAGCTCGATTGAACAACTCAGTCGAAACAGCTTTAATTAAAAGCAACTTTGGCTGACACATTGAGAACAGCCGGGGCCTCTGATTTACTCAAAAATTAAGTGTTAGCTTTACTTGTGTGGTGGCTGCAAAAACCTGGAATGCATGTTTGTGTGCAAGCTAACAGCATGCTCAGAAGCATGGGAAGCTAACTACTAAACACATTAAACTTTTACAACATTTATTTAGGCTAAAACATTTTACATTTACTCTTACGCTCAAATAACACAACTATATTTTATTTGGGAGTTCATTGCTCTCAGGCAACTATGAAAATGACTTTTTAGATGCACAGCTCTTCTAGATCCTTAAAAGAACCACAAGACTTCAGAATGGACCTGGCAGCGCATCACACAAAACCCTATCAAAGGCTTGTGTGGCTTACGAATGCCCAAGGAAATGTTTCTCTGTGTGTTAAAAGGTGGATGACAGAAAAAGCAAAGGCAGCAGAGGAGGGAAAAGTAGATGACAGTTAGAAAGGAGAGCATATGATGAGACACATGAGAGGAAGTTGGAAAACCTTGGATTCAATAGAGAGTGAAGAGAGTGATGGAGCACAGCTGGCTCGCCAAGGGATATAATGACTGTCATATTGCAATGTATTAGCTCATGCTCAGTCCAAACAGCTTGACTCGATAAAAGAGGTCAGTCATTGGCTAACCACATACATAGCAACACAACCCAATGGAGACAAGCCAAACAAGCAAGTTTTGTTCCTTCTCTGTTGGGGTTTGATTGACAGGCACAAAAAGAAAAGCTTTCACCAGAAAGAATTGTGTTCACACATTTCCAAACGGCTCATATGTTGGACTTCAGGTTTTAACCAGGTGACATCTATACGTTCATA
The DNA here is from genome assembly GCA_037177535.1 of Pseudomugil gertrudae. Lineage (NCBI taxonomy): Eukaryota > Metazoa > Chordata > Actinopteri > Atheriniformes > Pseudomugilidae > Pseudomugil > Pseudomugil gertrudae. The sequence continues at coordinate 7,396,015 of JBAMHV010000012.1, read as the reverse complement.
ATGAAAATCAGATTCTCACTGCCGCCTGGGATGCGAGCATCACTCGTTTCTGCCAGTTGTAACAATTATGAACACCTGCAGTATGAGTAATCAAAACATTCAAGTAAAATATTAATGTTTTCCACAGTAATGCAATCAAATGAAGAATGCAGTTGTAGCTGTAAAAGGTCTTTTGACAGGGTTCCCCCTGAGGCTCAGCACGATGAGCGGCGATGGCTCATCAACCCTCCATCAGACTTTGTTTATTTGAATTCCCTTTTCCAGGGAAGAAAAAAAACCTTCAACCAGCCATTGTTTTGCTTTGGAAACCCAGTGGCCACATATGGTTGTTAAACTGCTTCCAAATTCAAGCCATATTTGCTATATATCTGTGGAGTTCGCTTTACTCCCATATGCTTGTGCATTAGCACTAATTGAAACAATGCTTTTACTGATCTTGCTTTTGGCCGGAGCTTAAAATGCACGGTGCCTGGGCAAAGATCACGGTTGTTCTAATCTAGTCCTTTATAAGCATTCCAAACACATTAAGATGCTTTATTAGCATATTAGTGTCTTTGATAATCGAGAAGGTCTTTTACTGGCATGTTTCTAATCATAGTGGATGTGAGATGAACATGTTTTTCACCAATGCTTCTTTCTGTGTTGAATTTTTCAGAGTGTTACACAGCCAACGGTGAGGACTACAGGGGCGTTCAGAACCAGACCAGTCTGTATGATGGTAAACCCTGCCTCTTCTGGAATGAGACTTTCCATCATCCTTACAACACACTGAAATACCCAAATGGAGAGGGAGGTCTCGGAAGCCACAACCACTGCAGGTCAGTGTCTGTTTTAAATGTCGGGTATAGATTAGCCATATGCTACTCACGGTAAGCATCAATTTACAGATCATATCATTATATCCCCCTGGCGTCTCTGTAAAGACAGAATGTGTGTGTAGGATATTACCCTCCTTCCTGCTTAACCCTGTTCCTAATTTTTTTAGGGTCTTAATTGCATATTATTCTATTTTTTGCAACCACAAGGCCTGTTTGAATACTTTTTAAATCACAGTAAACTTAAAACTTGTGAGATTAGTTAATATGTGGACACATCAGTGTATGTGTTACTGATGAGGACTGAGTAAATATGGTACACGGCAACAGTATGAATATGATCATCTGTTGGGATTATGCAGCTGAAGCTCTGACCTATCAAATCATAGATCTACATGTGACCATCATCTGTGCAAAGGTCAGCTCTGATAAGGTGAAGCAGAACAAAATGAAGCGGTTTTAGTACAGCGCATTCATGGTTTTGTCACAGTTTCGGTATCTGTTCTTAACGTCTCCAAATTGGGGAACTCAGGTTATAAAAAGCTGATAAATAAAACATCAACCAAACGTATATGCAGATGAAAGTAAATAAATAATAAAAGTTTAACTGCTTGTACAGTGATTAAAACCATAAAGCCTCAAAACTCTTTAGAGCAGAATATGAGTTTCAACATGTGGTTGAAGGGTTAATGGAGCATTTTGTGGGACAGAATATAAGACAAGGTTGACTAATAGGAGAAACATCATCTTTGATTTTAAACTAATCAAAGTTATTTACTCAAGTCATAAAAATGAGTAAATATATGTTTAGTTGCACTGTAGGAAAACGCCTCCAGCAGCAGCTCTTATCAATCAATTCACAACCGTTCCCATTCATCTTGTTATCCCTTAAAGGGAGTGTGTGACACCACTTACATGAGATTGAAATCTCAAAGCTGCTAAACAAACTAAACAAAAAAAGACATGAAAAAGCATGAAAATGTACCAAAACCCTCCTCTGCTGGTACTTTTTAATTGCTAAACGATTATTTATCAGTTTCCGGTAGGGGCATGACATCGCTGGCTCACAGATAGATAAGAATGTAGCTCACAAAGACACTTGTGTTTTCTGGAAAAGTCTCTTTGGCTGCTTGTAGAGCTGAGGGTGAAAGTGACATTTTTTCATAATCTACACTCATTTCACCACCAAGCATTTCAAGCACACTTTAGCAGTGTTTGCTTGGAAGAAGAACAGCTGTTCCCTCTTTTCTTGTTTATAAAATCTAAATAAAAAAAAGAAAAAGAAAAAAACTACTTCTGTTGTAAAGATGTGGCAGATTTACCACAGCATCCTTAGTGGTGGCTCACAGTTTCAGGCTGTGTCTTCTCTCTTCTTTCTTATGTTTATGAGGGTCGTAAATTATTTTGAATCCTGACTTTCTCAGACAAACTGCTGCTTTTGTTCGAGTGGACTTCAGACATCCCAGCTCTCGACTTTATGAATGATTTCAAGCCAGACTGCTGTCTTCTGGTAAAGAGGACTTGAGCAGAGAGGAACATGCACCGACATTTCCTTCTGAATATTTTAAAGAGCGTTTAGCCCTGTCATCACAAAGAGTGCAAACATGAGCAGTGTTTAATCTCCGTCCCTCATCCCTGAAATGTGAAGGGACACGGTGGCTTTGGGTGTCCAGAAAGCCGCTTCTTTCCATCATTCGCTGAACCAAGACAACTGTAAGCGTTGCATGCACAGCTGTCAAACCTTTTCCACATAGCCCGCTCGCTTTGTGAGTCACTCGGAATTTACTGAGATGTCCAGAACAGTGGCTCAGCCCTGATTGCCTGGCTATAAGAACCAGAACTCCCCACTTTCCTTGGCCCAAAGCCTCTGAACCAATTCTCTAACTCCCAGTTGTAAACTCGCTGCAGCAATGCTTTGATGTGATGCTGGACATATTCGTGTTTACTCAGCCAGGACGAGATTGATTTATGAAACGGATACATACACTTGAGGTAAGTGTTTCCTGCGCTTAGGAGAATGTTAAGCCCAACATGGAATTCAAAACGTATGTCTCTATGGTTTCGATACAGCTGTTTTCTTGGCTTCGCATGTAGCTAGCAGCTTAGGCAATTCACAGACAGGTCACAGTTTCCTCTTGTTGTCCAACAGAGGGGTTTCTGTCACTTGTAGCTAAAGCTTTTCTCAGGCTCTTTCCAGGCACCCACCCTGTAAGGAGTCACCCATCAGCAGAACCAAAGTGACCACTTCTTTGTGAGAAGATGAGGGATGGCATTTATGGCTTGTATGCACAAGGTCAAGTATTTGTGCATGTGTGTCATTCTGTGCACATTTTGTGATTCACCCCTACAAGAGGGTTTTACCCTGCTGCACATCAAGATATATAATGTTTGTGTTTGATCACATAAGCTTAGGACATGAAATACATTTTGCTGCCTTGCCTCATGCAGTGCTATTTAGTTTGGATTACAAATCTACAGATTTACACGAGGTGCATCTTGCAATTCAAATCGTTTTCGATATTCCTTTAAGTCCTTTTGACCTCCAGAGTGTCATCTTACTACCTGAGCTTTGTTTTTCTCTTATCTGAAGGTAAAGTTTTTATTAATACATGAGGCCCGACCAAAAGTGGGAGGCAGCAAAGTGAAAGCAAGACAGAGGAGTAATTTTAGCATGTCTACCCTGACCCTGGTAGTGGGTTTAAGCAATATGATTCAGGGCACAGGTAGGTGATGCTAACTCAAGGCCCTTGAAGCTCCATTTCTCTGCCTAAGCTTGTATCTGAAGCTTGGTACCATAAATGATAGGTATTGTAATTTATCACCATCATTTGCTTTTTCTGGCGGTGATTTTAATACTAAGCGTGTCAAGATGATGCTGAAGAAAGACACCAAACTGCCCCCACATTACATCTCTATAGCCTGCAATAACAGTGAAAACAGGGAGAAACTGTGCTGAAGGGAGACGTCACTTCATTTTGCTGCAAAGAAAAGCAGAAAAGGAACAACTCTCAGCTCTAATCCGAGACATAGTCAGGATCATTCCAGCATGAAGAATAAAAAAAAAAGATTTCTGTGACTGGAGTTTGATCCTTATGCCCTTTTCTACCCAAACAAGACATTCTTTCAGTCCTTCAGTACATCCTTGACCTTTTCTAAACGCTTCCTGATGTTCATGGGAAGAACGTCACACAAATCAAAATTCTGATTTATGCTACATTTTTTTATTCCATCCAATCTGCTGTTCCTACAGGCTGATATTGCACTTCCTCCCAAGTGCCTTAGTATAAGGGTGTGAAGTGCGTGATGGTTCAGCGGGTGGTTCAATAGCTTTGCCAGCCATCTGATGTCTATTTATATGCAGGTGTGTGTGTACTCTAGAATTTATGAGTGCTCGCTGTGGCTTCTAATGCTTTTCCCTTTCATAGATGAGATAATGGAAATGCCAGAGTGAGTAGTGTTCCCCAAGTTGAATGTAATTGAATCTCTGTGATGTCAGGTTCAAATCTGAGGTCAGGCAAGTTGCGGCCAACTTGTCCGCTGGTTATATGACTGTGCAGCAGTCCCTGGGCACCACTTTGTTAAACTGACTAAGTTAACAGAGTGTTACACAAGCAAATGGACGTATGCATCACCCATCAGTGATGATGTCAGAACACATTATTCAGACATGTATATGGAGAGTTTATTTACATGGCCAGTTTTTTTTCCTGAAAAATTATCTTGATTATTTTTGTTTGCTGCTCCACGTTCTTATAAATGTTTAATTGAATAACTATTATTTTCTCTGGAACTATGGCCCATTCAAATGCAAGCACCTCTGACTTATTAAGCAATCGTGTTGAATGTGATGTGGAATAGTAACGGAGAAAGCAGCTGAAAATGTGTCCATTTAATGATAATGTTTAGTGTTCACATGACCCAGATGGTTTTACTGCACAAGCAAAGATCTATGTGTGTGTCCAGTTTCTAATTCACAAACTCTTTGAGCCCTTTAGAATAGAAAGTCAGATATCAGAGTATAAATGAGCAGAGAGGAATTCTGCCATCAGGGTTTTACAACAACTTTAATACATGCATCTGCTGTTTCCAGGATATATAACTCTTAGAAGACATTTAATGAGAGAGGTTATCATATGAACCAGCTGAGGAGTTTGTAGTTGATCTGGAGCCGTATGAAGTGAATCGGTTCCCTACATTCACCATCACTGAGAAGAAAACAGAGCAGTCATCATTCCCACTGCACTGGTTTCTTTCAGAGGGAAAATGTGGGCCTGTAAGCATAGAACACTCCCCTCAGTGAAACACGGTGGAGGTTTCATCATGCTTTTTAACTCCTATGCTGAGATGCTAAATGAGAGATCTGTCATCAATATCAGGAGATTAGAGGAGAGAAATGTGGAAAGCTGCGGATGCAGCAGAGCAGAAGAATAGTTGGGAAACAACTTTAATCCTACCAATCAGCACTGGCCAGCTGACTTAAAACAACTTATACACATAGCAACTGATTAGAGACAGAAAATAGGATAATTAATGACAAAGGTTCTGTGATTAATTAATTCATTTGAAATTATTAAACAACAACAACAGAGGTGCCTGAAATCTTTACCAGCACTGCATTGCTTTCATTGTGATTATATACTATTATAAATTGTTTTGCTCTTGAGACTAAAATAATAAAGTCCTTGTTGCATTGAGTAAAAAGTATACATGACCAAATACCAAAAGGGGTGAGATGAGAACATAAACTCTTTTGTAGTTAGAGGGCACAGCACTCCCTTTAATACATTAGTCAGGGGACATGGCCAGCAACACGACGAGCTAAAATCAAAGCTTTGCATTTAACGTGAGCAGACAGGACAACAACAGACAGTAGACTGTATCAGCAAGTGGCTCCTCTTCATACACATTCATGCTGCGCAGCAGCACAGAGCAGTTTCCATGCTCAATCATCCAAGTCAATTAAAGAGTCTTCTCTCAGGCAGTAAATTACCAGACTCTGATCTGCTGTTGACCTCAAAGCCCAATCCAGACAAGCCTCTCACCACCACTTTGCAATCAGCATTTCTCCTCCCACCATTTCTGCAAAATGAGGGAAGAGTAGCTTTCATCTTCTTTTTTACACGTCTACGACTTCAGCTAAACAAAAGCCTGGCTGGAATCTCATCCAGTGTTTGGAGCATTAAAATGTTATGGCATGTTCTTCTCTAGATCGCGCGCAAATGATATTTTACACGTTTACGTGCAGCTTTGTGGTTCCAGCCATTTTAAAGATCGCCATGAATTTGGTAATTAATGAAAAGGCAAGCGTTTGAACGGCAGCCAGTGAGAAACAGCTGCTTTTCTCTGTGCTCAGATGGGAGCCACTCCTGCCTTCAAATGCAGGGCTGGAGAGCCTGTGAGGCAAAACGCAATGTGGCTGTAATTGGCTGTGTACCAAAGTGTGTGGCTCACTCTGAACATGAGTCAATCAGCATAATTGTGCCAATTAAGTGTCCAAACATCTTCTATGATCTACCTCTGGGTATGGGAGTGTTTTAACAAGCTCTAAAACTCTAAGCCAAGCGAGCCTTCACTGACATACAGGAATGGGAATGTGACCCTTCCTAAATCCCCCAAACACACCCAGACTCACACAGTGGCATGACTTTTATCACTCCCCACAGGGACAGCATTTTTTCTGTGCTCTAGGGTTAAATAAATGGATTTTCATATCCACCCAAACTTCCCTCTTAGCTGCTGCAGCACCTCAGCTAATCTGAGTCCATCTATTTTCATCTCCTCATGCACACACACACACACACACCTTGGGGCAGGACTGATTATGTTTTTCTATCATGTGGGGTTCCCTATTCACTTTGTGCAGATGATGTTCTCATGCTTCTGTTAAATGGGTGTGTGCAGGTGCTTGTGCGTGGATAAATCCTGCAGAAAGCTAAGAATGAACCACACCACAACAATTACTGATCAAAGAAGCTCGTGGGTCAGACATGGGATGGGTGGTCTACTAAGGATGTGTTCTTTTAATGCTAATGGTTGTAATTTATGTCTGCCTCCCTGGAGGGAGATAAAGTAAATGCAGTAAATTACATGAGTGGCTGTCTTATATGAGATTTTTGGAGTCTTATTTCAAAAAGAGCCATAATGTGATGACAGGCATGAAAGAGAGACGAGGAGGAGGAAATAGAGAATGGGTGGTGTGATGGTTTGCCTCATCTTGTGCTGTTTTCCATCATTTTATCAGCAGCCTTGGGCTAAACAAACAGGTGTTTTCGTCTGTTCTGGGTGGAGCAACAAATCTGTGCTCATGAAACTGCATCCATATCTACTGGAAATTAAGCTGGCTTCCTGCAAACATGCTAAAAATGTCAAAATAAACATGGTCCTCACATATTTCTTGTCACCAGGCTGCAACAACAAGAGCAGTAACTGAGAAATATTGAAATGAGTGGCTTTAAGGCATTTCAGTCCACCAAAAGAAGGCTTTTAAAACATCTTTGTCAAGACTTCATTCTTAGGCTGAAAGAAAAGGAGGAAACTCAGGATAGTGTTTTTGATCGGGGAAGAAAAGAATTGGAAACGCCCTTCACAACTTTGCAGACAAAAGGTGAAACAGGATAGTGCAGCGCTGCAGGGCTTTTTCAAGATGCTACAATGAGGTGTGTCATAAGAGAAAAGGTTTCTGGTGATCATAGCCAGGGTTAAAAATAATGACATGTCACTTTAGAAGGTTTTTTAGGCAACCAGGAGCAAATTTTTACTGCTCTCAGCTAAATCTGAAATGGAGCTTAAAGAGCTGAGCTTCCACTGCACACCATGCTCTGACTTCATTTACCAGCAATTTCAAAGTTGCCACAAGGGTCCTGATTTGCAAAGTTGAATGATTACCCCGGAGATTCAGAGGCTGCACAAAGCTTCTGGGTATTACTCCCTACGATCCCACTCCTTGTTGCTTTTGTAAATGAAACTTAAAAAAAAGGAAAAGCACCAAAGGGCTTGTCAGTCGTATTATGATGGGCTAAAAGTGCCTCGATGAGGTTCAAAAGAGGCCGAAGCCTCAGACAAAAGCATGGCTCCATCACCCATTTCTTTCTAGGCCTGTGTCTGACCCAGAACAAAGAGCCTTCCCCCTGACCTCCAGCCAGACTATGTTGTCTGGTCCTCAGCTGGCATGCTTCCAGACTACAGAGGAAGACACTAAACCAACAAGCAACAAGGGTTTTTTCTTCTTAGCATGACCAAAACATCTGAAATCTCCCTCTGAAGCAGAGGGAATTTCAGTCTGTCTTTGTTATTGCCTCAGTACCCCCCGATCCGTTACTCCCCTTCTATCATCCTTACTTTTAACCTTCTTTACTTCTCCAGCATATCACCGTGCCCTAATAGAAACAGAGAGCTCTGTATACACAAGCTGTTTTCACACACAGATTGTGGTTTTATGCGACAAATAAGATGCTCTCCCCACACCTGTGTTATTCACCTTCAATCTTTATGATTGTATATCCAAAAGATCTGCATCACAGTAACTATGTGTTAGAACTGGACTGACATGAACTGATGTTTTGATTTCATTGTGGCTAATGAACAGGAGACTCTGCAGTAGCGTACTCAGACATTCAGAGCACGCTTTTGTGATCTCAGATATGGCTCCTGTTAATGGCAATTTTTATTAGCAGTTGATATGCTTCATATTGTCTTGATGGATGTCCCTAAGTATCCAGAGGTAGAAAATGCTGGTTCTGGCTTTAAAAAGTGAGAAAATTGAGTTAACGTCTGACATAAATGTTTTTTTTTTCTGTTTAAAAAGTTCAATCTTGCAAGCAGCTGTTTTATAATCATGTATGAAAACACGACAAACAAGCCAGCAGAAGTTTCAGTCTCGACCTGTTTGTGTTTACAGGAACCCTGATGGGGACGTTCAGCCGTGGTGCTACGTTGCTGATCTGGAAGACAGTATCTACTGGAAATACTGCGACATCCCTTCATGCCAGAGTAAGACATCCTTTCTCATCTTTGTTATCGGCTCTTCCCTTCTGTGCCCTCTGGAGCATGCCATGGTCCACGCAGACCAGATATTTTCATTGCTATGCTCATCCTCCCGCCTGCTATGAATAGCTTTATGGACTGTATGTCTGCTACACAGCTATTATCATCGAAAAATGTCTCTAATTGCCTCCCGTCACCCCTCCTTCTGCCATGCCCAGGCTTGCCCTTACTTTAATGCAAGCTGTCAGTTAGTACTTGTTTGTGTTTGTATACTGTTAAGTTTCCCTTTTGGCTATAAAGTTTATTTGGAAATGCTTTTTTTGTGCGGGATATTTTGTGCAGCCACCACTTTGTAGATGCATTTGCATGTTTTGTTCACCTGTGGATGTTGGACCAATAATTACTGGATGTGTGCTGGATTGTTTACACAGAGAGGCCTGGTGCTTCTGTGTGTCTTAGCAGTTTGGCACCAAATCACAAAGGACTACGTGTCTTTAATCCTGTTATTATAACTAAAGTTATTTCAGTTTCTTCTTTAGGACTGCATTCCATCTGCTTATGTAATCGTTTCTTTGTGATTCCTTTCTGCTGTTACGCTCCTTTATTTTTCTACTTTATTAGATAAGTGAAGATAAGACAAATGCAATTACAAACAGAGCTGCTTCATTATCTCAAGGTTGAAAAAACAAGACTAAAGTAAAGTCTAGCCACAACTTTTCTCGCTACACAAGAAACCTCACCTACTTTATAGGGTTTGTCAGACCAGGTCCGGTCTTATCGTTGAGCACTGTTGTCCTTTACATATATAGGTAGGCCTACATCTATGTCAAACATCCCTGCCCACATACACCCATATGTGCTATATGATGGCATTGAGGGATCAGAGTTCACCTCAGAGTTTTCATGTCGGTTCCCATGGCATCCACCATGGCATGGTGGAAATCAGCATAATGCACATTCTCAGAAAGAGACATAAACAAGAGGCAGACATTAAGGGCATTTTCTTTGTTACTTGGTTGCACATAAGCTATAATATGCAACACTGCCCCACTAGGTCAGGTGGTACTTTTCTGCTTGCACCCACAAGCTCTCTGAAAACAGGCTGAAATAGGATTAGCCAAACCCCACTTTCACTTCTAACTGATGACCATTCTACCTGATGGCCTTGTGTGGTGGCACACACTACACAAGAAAAACTCCTGCCCAGATATCAGTAACGAATAAACTGCAAGAACATCGAGGAAAAAGTCTCATTATTCTTTTCATGCAGCCCTGGGGAAAAGAGAGAGCAAATTTGTTTCTTTTGGTTGGAATAATATGAAACAAGTGTAAAATGTCAGCAAAAAACCCAGAAAACATTGTGCAATCAATGCTTGTGGGTATTTTCTGTTGCTCTTATATCATATACAGTATCTTTGATCACCTAGATATTAATATATATTTCAGTCATTATAAGGACCAGAACATTAAAATATGATAAATGTTTCATTTATCTGTGGTGCGGTCTCACAGGGATGGTGATATTGTAACATAGGTGTTAAAAAGCTCAACTTTGGAGTAGAAATAATTATGTTTATAATCTGGAACAAATAAAAAATTGGTGCAGTACTTTTCTGCTTTATAAAGTTTATTATAACTGACATGTGAAAACAATTTCGGCTTACATGTGACGTGTGATGAAGGGCGTGGCTGCTGTGGACGGCATCTCAGTGCCATCATAGTTTCCTCATGTTCTCATTCCTTCAACTCTTGGACGTCACTTCTAGCACCAGAAAACCCCAAATGACCACAGCTAACCTAAGAACTGAAAAGGTTGTTCACAAACCAGCGTCACAGTGGTTTTGTCCATTTTTTCTGCTCTGTTGATGATGTTCCTCCAGTTCTTGCTTTGGTTTGGGTTTGCTGACTTCCTCCCGCAGCTCAAAAAATGCTTGTTGGGTTGAACGGTGACTTTAAAACTAAAATTTTGTCTGCATTGACCTCGCCTCCAGCATTCCCACCAGCCCATGTCCATTTTATATTAAAAGTGACACTTGGTTTCTACTTTTCTATTTTTGGAATGCCACAGATGAGACTAAAGAAGATAAAAGTACAAAACTGCTTGTTTGGTGTATTTAAAAGTGATTAAACTGGTAGACAGTAGTCACCAGTCAGCTAAGTGCCTCCTCTAAAACTTGGAGTTGCCTTATGTATCACAGACCCCTCTAGCTATCCCCCCATTATGCTGTCTGAGTAGCATACTGGCTGAATAGCTCTGGGGCCATTAGGCCATCTAATAATGCTTGCTGACTGTATGGCCTGTGCCTGGCTGCAGGATATACTTTTCCACACCAGTTTTTGTGTGTTTATGTGTATGGAGCTTGTGTGTATCGCTTTAGAGTTTTGAATGACCTACTTCTTGAAAGTGCCCATTGAGCTTAGTCCGTCAAGGTCAAGATCCTAAACATTTGTGTTTGGGATGAAAGAGAAGACTAGTTATCCTGCTACCGTTTAGTATCTTTGATGAATTAGTGAAAGTAGGACAGATATTGTTCCAAACTGGTTTGCTATGTGCTGGTTATGTGTTTTGTAGGGATGAATGACATCGAAGTAGTGATGGGTGATATGAATGATTGTTAACCATGTTCCCCTGGTAGACTGGCCAAGGATAGAAAATCCCAAAACTCAAACAAACAAACATGATTTCATGATTTTCTGCATTTTCAGTCATCCAAAGCATATTTGTGGCTGAGCTGGTCCAACATATTACCAGCGGTGTTGTGTCTGCTGGACACTCGACATATAACAGCATCTGCAGGAAATATTTCTTTTGTCACGTCAGAAAATTTTTAAACCAAATTATCTCCAGACTCGAAGTTCTTCTGTGTCATCGTAATTACTTCAGTGTGTGCTACGGCTTTGCTTTATGAACAATTGTTATCCATTTTTATCCCTCAGCATCCTCGGTAATGCAGGTGCTCTGCTATATGGCTTTTCAGTGGTGTAGCGGTGAAAAAGGTTTCCCACTGCAACATGTTTCGTTTAGACCAGTGTTTGTGATATAAGACTTATTTATGCCAACGTGAAAATAAGAGCCGGTTCATGTGAGCCGGTTACCGCCCAGCACTACTCTAAAGCCTGTAACTCATCATTGTGACCTGTTCCTAACCGTTAAGCGCTCTGCCCAGATCAAATTCTATCTTGTCTTCCTCCTTGTTTGGGTTTTAAATGTTAGGAGTCATATGATGTGAGAAAATGAGATGATGTTTGCTGTGAGCGATGCATCAAGTATCAGGAAAACACGATGGAAACGTGCTCTTTTAGAAAGATGCTTTCTCCCTGCAGGCAGCTCTAAGACATGGCTAATCTGTCTCATCTATTGTGAAACCACAATCGCCACGTGGTGCCTCACCTTCTGGCGCTGCCTGTTTTTAATCTGCCGAAAAAAAGCTTCAGCTGCCAAGTGAGAGACACTGATGCTCATTCAGTGTCAGTGTTCTCAGGCTGACAAACACTGTGGTGAGCCCGAGTAAGGGCAACAGTGGTCTTTGTTTTCATTTTGTCTGGATTTTGTTTGGTCTGTGCCGTCGTTTTGTCTACTTTCTTGCTTATGTTTGATGTTGTGTGGTTGAGAGATGGTCACTGCTCACTGAGGCACCTGCCACAACCTGCCAACAGTTCATCTGTTGCCCAGCTGGGCTCCCTGTCATCGAGGGTCATGCCACCCTGGAGAGAGTGACACACCCTGGTGGAGCACACACATTGCTCGAGAGGTCACATGAGGCCAAAAACACACAGTCTGACAGTGTGGATTATAGTGTCGGTCACTACATTTGTTGATCCTGGTAATCCCTGGTGGCAGCAGTTCTCATGTGGTGTAACTGTCCAAACATTTCGGAAAGGCACGTGGTCACAGCCCATCATCTGCTGTGCAAATTGACATTTCCACAGTGAGTGATGGCCCGCCTCGTTCCCAGACCTCTAAATGCACAGCTAAACATGTCCGTGTCACCACTGTGATTGTTTTTCCAAGTCCAGTTCCTGCAAAACAGAGCAGCTTTGCTCTCTGCTCAAAACCTTTCGGAACATATCCACGTTCCAGGTTTCCTGCTTCTAAGCAGCTTAATTCCATCATATGCACCAATGAGATCTGTTTCCTTTATAGCTGGGTCCAAAAACACACATCTTTTTGTCCACTTTTGGTGAAATGTCATCAGACATTTGTTCCATTTAAAGGCATTGCCATAACACATCATTTCACATCAATGCTCAGTGAGATGGTGAAAGATTTCCCGAAACTCCAGCCGCACACCTAACTTCTCTAACGTCGTTAAAGCGTTGCTTTGCTGCATGTTTCTGTTTCTGTGCTGTGATGTTCAGAAATACTTGTTTGTGTGACAGTGCAATGGCGTCTTCCCCGGAGCAATTCTCACTGGAAAGACATTTTGTTTTGGTGTGGCTCCTCTAAGCTGACATGCATTAACAATATGCCCTGATGGAATTTGACTGACAGAGTGAAACTGTCAGGGTGAAGTCTTCATGCGTTTGCCAAGACAAAGTTACTTTGATCTCCACATCGAGAGTTCATCTATCAACACCATATAACCAAGAAAAACTTGTTATGCCACAGCGCTCTTCTGCACTACAAACATGTGCAGCAGCTGTGGATTCTTCCCGTCCTACATGCACAAAAGGTTTTTGCATTCAAAATGAGGTAGAAGATGGAGATAAGTGAGCTCACTTACAGCATCCAGACATAAATTAGATTTTTTTATTTATACAAAGGCTCTTTTATGTTAGGAGTTCATTTTGAAGCTGATAATAATTTCTGTTTTGGGAAATTAGTCTTTAATCAGTGTAATTATCAGTGATTCTACAGCATGTTGTGCAGGATTTCTGCCACACTTCCTGCATACTTTGTTCATTTCAGATGTGCCGTTGCTACAGAGCTGTCGGTGTTTGTACTTAAACACTTAACCAGGTTGATGCATCACTGACAAAAGGTTTCACTTTAGCATACACAAATACACAAACAGAAGAAAGGCTAATTAGCCATCTGTCATCAGTGAACAATAGCCTCTTCACTAGCGGCACTACTTCCATCTGGCAAACCGGCCACACCTTGAACACATTAAAACAAAGTAATGTGTTTGGGTGGGGGTTTTATTGCTACACGTTGAAGAAAATATGCAGTGATGAGATATTGCATTCATTAAGCTTGATTTATGGTGCAGCTAAATGGTGCTTTGAAGTTTTGGGACACCTGAGTCAGGCCCGGCCAGGCATTTCTGTGTTCACGCACCATGATTGTTCTAAATTATAGGGGTGAAGTTAAACCTTATATGTGTCGGGGGAGCATGAATTTTCTCTTTAACTTCCTCACCTCAGCTTTATAAATGTCTCTTTTCTCTGCAAAGTACAAGCTGTTGGGTTTGCATAATCGTGCACTTCTTTATGAATTCAAGATTTTTTAAATGTTTCTTCTATTTTTTTATTAGAAAAGAAATGTTGTAAATATCTTCAATTCAATTCAATTCAATTCAACTTTATTTATATAGCGCCACTTCATGACAGTGTCATCTCAGGGCGCTTCACATCT
>JBAMHV010000012.1:7349466-7360984 GCA_037177535.1 Pseudomugil gertrudae | reverse complement strand
ATGTATAATTTGGGGAGAGAACATACTATTTAGTTTAACATTAAAGTATGAATGTACTTGTATTTTATACTGCTTCACTATATTTTCTGTTTTTACAGCATCACATGTATTCATCTGGTAACTGTGTTCTTCTCTTTATGGGAGAGCTGCAGAGTAAATCAGAGCTTTCTGAAGGCACATTTTAAGTGGTAACAGCTGATAGTGATTCTTTTTCTTTAAACCGCCCACATAGTTTGATTTCAATAAATGTTCAAGTCATCCCATATCTAACCACTGGCGACAGACTCGCTTACGTAGCCGAAACCATGACATGTTCCAGTGATCGTAATATTTATCTAATGTCTGAGGAGCCAACCAGTTATTCAAACAACCCAACTTCACTGATGATCGTCACATTTCTGTGAAGGAATTTTATTCATAAATTCTTTGCTCTGAACCTGAAGCTTAACATTTTTATTGGTTATTTTAATATTTATTGGTTTTCTATTGTTATTTATCTTATTATTGTATCCCTGATTTCTTTTTTATTTGGGATGCAGTGAAGTTTAGAGATTTTTTTTATTTGTATCTTCAGAAAAAGATAAACGATGAGTGGAAGCAGTAAACTCTAACATGTCGATAATCAGTTTCTGAGATGTTTCACACTAATGAAACACCCCACATGTTTTTATCTGTGTTTAATGAAGAAAATGTTCCCACTGGAGCTTTAACATGATCATAGCAAACAGACATAATGGCGTTTTGAAGATCTGTAGCTGGAAATGATCTCCTGACAGTCCTGGGAGTCACGTGTTACAGCTGTTTTTAACTGTTACAGTTAGAAACTATTGCTGAGGCTTAAATCTGTGAAAAATTACTTTTTCTTTTAGATGATTTTTCCAGGCATTAATAACAGCTGCAGGTGCTGTAGATGTAACTTGTGCATTTGCAGTGGAAGCCTGTTTTTAGCAACGTGATTAAATTAATATGTCCCATTCGTGAAAACGTGCTGCAAAACTGGAGTGGCTCGTTCACTGATAACTAAAAACATAATAAAGTTTTAAAAGAGTAATATCCTGGGTTTAAAGAACCTCTGTCACATGGCCAAAATAGGTAGGCATTAATATTTTGAGAGAAGGAACACACTAATGTTACAGCTGCTGATCAATTATTCACTCATTACAAAATGGACAAAATGAATAAAAGATTATTTTAAATAATATATATCGCTTCTGGGTCACCTCTCCTATCTCACTCAACTGTTTTGCACAGCGGTATAAAACCTGTGTGGTTTGTTAATATCAGAAATGTGTGTATTAATGCTGAGGCCACTGGATGCACGTGCAGGTGAAACACGGTTGATCCCTGCATCTTTGCCCATCTTTACCACCAGATTTCAGTCATTTTATATATTAAACCTTTAATTTGCAGCTTTGTACAAATAGAAACTGGACTGTAACATCAACCATCAAATCATTTTAAAAACTGATAAAAGTCATGTAAATATTTGAACGTTTTCAGCTTTTTGATCAGATTTCATGTTTCAACATCTATATAAAATATGTCTATGTCACCTTTTCTCATTTCTGCAGCACTCAGAAGCCAAGATGACAGAACACTACACACTAACGGCGATGATGAGGATGAGAGAGAGGTCATCCTGAGCACAGCGAGGCCACAGCTGGCCAGCAGTGTCACTGAGAGATCCAACAGTACATCTAACGGGCGTTCCTCACAGATCCTCTATGTGATCACGTCCAGCCCTGGCAAACCGGAGCACAACATGCCAGGTCAGTTGGCTGGATGCTACAAGAGCACCATCAATGCATTGCATGTTAAAACCCACGACACAACGCACGGATGCAGAGACGCTGTGTGAAGTTTCATAGGTGGAGCTTGATAGCCGTGTAGAAGGCCACAGAGTCTCCTTCCTAGTTCTGGAAGTGATGCTGCATGATGCATGTCTTTGCTCCTGACAATCACTAAGAAGTCAAGTAACTTTTGAGTTCCCCTGCTAAATTACACTGGTTGTGCTGATATGTCCTGTGCTTCGATACTTTCTTCTAAACCCCACATGCATCATCTCAGAAAGCTACCTCGTGTATCTCAGAGAACAGATGCTACCTGATAATGTGTCACCATTTTTTGACAATTTGCTGGCTGAACACTGCAAACAGGTGTGCCAGTGGTGCTTGAATAACTCTGTGCCTGCTAATCTTTTCAATCTGCTTCAGTTTGTTTTCATTACTGTGACAGGATATCCAATGTCTTATTCCTGTGTTGCTTCCTCCATGCAGTGTGGACCATTTATGCTCTGGCTGCTCTGCTAATACTGACTGTCATAGCCATGCTGGCAAAGCTGCTCCTGCACATCACAGTCAAGTAAGTACGAGGATGTCAGAGGCACGTGTGAGCCGCTGAGCATCATATGTCAGAGTATTTACCTGTGGTATTATGCAACCTTCTAGCCATACTGGGTAAAGATGACAGCACTGGAAGGCATTCATGCATTTAAATGTTCACAGCGTAGAGTTTTATTTTGGGAAATAGGACTGTTAGAGCAAAAATGATTGCTTTCTGTCTTTGCAGCAAACTTTTAAATGACTAAAACCAGAAAGTCCTACTGAGAGGAAATTCAGATTGTAGAGAAGAACAAGTGGATTTCACCAGGTCGTGCTGTGAAATGGGCTGCGTGGGGTGTTCAGCCTAGTTTAGTGAGATTCCAAAGTGTTGAGAGCATAAAAGTTTAAAGGGACCATGCAGGGAAAGCAGCTCACCACTTAACAGGCTGGAAAGATGCTACATTTCCCATCTATGACAGTGTCTTCATGGTTTCAAACACTGGGCCTCATACACCAACCATTGTATCCCACAAACTTGTCTTTAAAGAGATACAGCGGCTGTGGCGCATGTAGTACAGTGGGTCAACTCTTAACCTGCAAGTTAGTGGTTCAAATCCTGGCTCTGACGGTCCACATGTCGAAGTGAATGTGTTGAATAGTGTTAAAGCGCTTTGAGTGCACGGATGTGTAGAAAAGCGCTATACAAGTACAAGACCATTTACATGTAACTTTTGGCCACCTGAAACTTTCACGGAGCCACATAACTGTTGCAGAACTAAACAGCCCTTATTTGTAATGAACAGCAACTTCTCTGACATTTACCATCATTTCCGGGCCATCATGTTGTTCACAGAGGAAGTAGCACAAACAAAGCCTTCTGTGTTTAAAATGGAGGGTGGCATGAAACAAGCGCTCCAGGTCACATAATCCCATGAGAGAGGTTCCTCTCCTGCAAAGTTTTAAAGAGGGCAGCCCCCTTGCAGGACAGCAGGATATAGCAGATCATGTCCTAACATTATGGTGTCCTTTAAGGGACACAGTTTAATTCATGTGATCTACTCCAGAAGACAGGATTCAGTTCTGTCTTCATCTCTACCTTCATCAGATATTTTGAGTGCAAACGTTTTACTGGTCCAGATGCACCTGCAGAACAGGATCTTTAATCATGAAAAATTACTATCTTTGATTTTCTTTCTCATATTGATTAGTTTTATTAGGATATGAAGGTTAATAACTGTGGTTAATACCTCCCCTGAGTAATTACCTCTGCTTCAGACTCACCTGGAGCTTTTATTTGATCAGATGCACTATTCACTCCTTCAGCGCATCTTAAAAGGCTGCTGGATGTATCTGGACCCAGCAGTTTGCTTCAGAAACTGTTGAAAGTACCGTATGTGACGAGAAATCATTGCCAGAAAAGCCAAAAGTTGCTTTAATATCATTTAAATCTCAACGTGTGATGGATTATAACTAAATGTGTTGTATATTTTTCTTCATCTCTGTGTCTGCACAAGCTTCTTATTATATCACATTAAGATATTATAACACTGAGGTTCTTCCCATCTGGTACTGAGTGGGCCCATTCTGCCGCTAATCCACTGCAGTCATCAGAGATTAAGTTGGGACCACATTTTAACTGACATTAATTTAACTTCCTTTGTTTTTTTCCTCCTTCGTGTCAATGAACTTCATCTCTTTTCATTCCTCATTCTCCCGTTTTAGAACCCCAAACATCCCGACTGTCAGCGGCTCAGACAGCTGCAGCCAAAGCACGGTGTCATCTGAGCCGTGGATCATCCTCTACCGACCCTCCACAATCTCCCTATTCAAGAAGAAGCTTAAGAACCATCACGGCGACCTCAGCCCACTGGTGGGCAACTACTCTCTCAGAAAAAAGAATACCCCATTGTGCCTTTAGGGGTGCAAGGGCTTATCGCGGGGTGGTACCCTAGTGCTCTTGTACCTTTAACAGCAGGTACTTGTTTGTACCTTCTTGTTTGTACTTTGCAGAGACCAGCGTGGTACCTCTGGTGGTACAGAATGAATAGTGTACAGAGAATATAATTCTATTCACAAATCCATACACATACATACACACTCAGGACAAATACTAGCATCAAAAGACTTTTTTTTTTCATTTATATACATATATTTTATTTTTTCAAAGTTTTAGTTTCATGGCATTTAAGTAAAACTGACTTTGACTTTTACTGAAAACCAATATTGAACTGTGACCTGGACTATTATCCACTCAGTGTCATTTTCATCTCCTGGTTTCAGGAAAGGCCTTCCTGTACGACTTCAGGCTCTGGATTCGTTTCAGATATGGACAATGATCCACATGTTGTTATCATTTAAAATGTTATTTTTTTCTTCAATTTTTTTTGCCAAGTTAGTTTGGTTGTGTCTGAATACAATCCAGCCACTAAAAGTTCATCTCAGACAGCATCAAACTGTAAAATCTGCATTGTTGCCATGGTGATCATGAGGATGGATGAGGCCAGATTAGTTTCATCAAGGTAAAAACATCTGGCATACTGGTGTCGTGGTCGGCAGGCTTGGGAAGATATGCAGTGTATGGCAATAATTTATTTTTGCCATACGCTTTTTAAGCTGTACTGGTGAAGGCTGCTCCATATCCATAACATAATCCAGAACATAAACTCTGCGTCTGTACCATGTGGAGTCAAATGCAGAGGAAATAGACATTAAAACAAATAAGATTTTTTATTACCTATTTTGGTCATTAAATATGAGAAAGCAGAAGATTTACAGCAGAAACATAAAATACCTGCAAAATATATGATAAAATTATGATGCATCTGAGAAAAAAGCTGCACACATGAATAAGCAACAGCAGCATTTTCAGAATGGAGGAGCTAATGTGAAGTTAGCCGCATTATGTAAACATAGAATCTTACATTTCCAAAACTAATTCACTTTTTAAAGTAAGTTTATATATTAGATATTAAACTAAAACTAACGGCAAGATGCGAGAAGCTAAATCTGACCTCCACAGGCCAAAATCCTGACAGATGTCTTTCCTCAAACCAAATCACTTTTTGGCTCGACATGTTTGCAGAACAATTCAACTAAATTGCCATTTTTATTCTGTTATTGAAACTTTTTCTTTTCCTCCTTGTTTGAAAGGAAAATATCTTATTAGACAAATGAGGATAACGTTAAACCTGGTTATAAATGGCTTGTGTTCTGTGAAAGGAGTAGAAAACTCAGACCTTTAGGACTAAAACTGTTGTTTTTGGTTTGTTTTTGTCTTTTTTCTGATTTTGTTTTTCTAAAGAAAGAAACACATACACAATGTACCCCTAAGGCCCAAAAGGTGCCCATAATTATCCTGAGAGTTAAATGAGTAATTAAATCAAAGGGGCACATATGTCCAGATTGTACCATGAGGAACAGAAATGTACATTTTTGATGGTGTTGTGCTTTACTGTTACATGACAGCTTTTTCCCCCCAACAGCTGTGCTGTTTAAGGACCCTCAGATGCCAATGAAACTCTATAATATGTTACAATAACAAGCCAACATCTCAGTGACTAATAACACCTGACTGAATGACTGCTGCAGAATGGCTTCTAGGCCACCGTAGTTAGACCCTCCCAACCTGCTCAGCACCAAAGACACAAGGTCAGAGTGGGACAGGAATGAGAGCGCGACTGGAGGGCCATCTGCAACTTTAACAAACATAACAAGGACGCTTTTAACATGCAAGAGGTCGTTTCCATCACCTCCAGAATCCCACCAGACTGCAGACGTACTGGTGAAAATACGAGACAGCCCGTTCTACAGTAATCTTCAACTCATGTCAGTAGCAAGTCTTCATCAGATGATGAAGGACACGTATACATATGCTGCAACAGCTTAACAGATTTGTATCATTCCTCCCATCCAAAGATGCGTACATGTGTCTTGTCAGTTCTATATGCAAGTATTTCTGTTTTTTTTTAATGTGTCATCGTGACAATGTCTCCTCTGAGGTGAGGGATACAGACGTCATACCGGAGGTAGATATCGCAGCACTTTGGGGGTGAATCACTTGCCTCAAAATGAAAAGATCAGAGCGAACAGAGAGCTTCCTCACCCACTCAGCGCTCAAGCATTCGGGTGGAGAGAAGAAGCCTCTTCAGTCATGGGAGGGTGGATCATCACCAGTCACATTTACAGACAAACTGCCATTTAGGCAGGCTTGGGAAGATCTGAGAGCTTTTTCTGCTCGGTTGTGGGTGGGAGCTTTCCGGTTTGATAAGTGCCTTAAGGATCTCCTCTTCCCTTGTCTCAAATGTCTCACATCTGTTTCTTTCATAAACTCATCTGGGGTTTATCACAGGTACCAGAGTTAGATTTCTAACCAGCATTTACACTTCTGACATGTTGTAAATGACTCCAGGTCTTCAGCTCTTATACGTTCTTCTTTGTAAAACATTTAACACGTCACAGTTATTTATTTTACATTTATTTTACATGATGGACATGTAAAGTAAGCATCCCAAATGGGAATAAAACTCTTCTCAATATGTCAGTAAAAGCTTTAAAATGTTCTTTTCTTGTTATTTGTATGCTTGTTCGTGTAGTCTTGGACGTTTACTGAACATATTGTTCACAATAACCTTGTCTTTTGATTACAGGAGGAGAAAGGGTTAATATTGTTGTATATTATGTAATTCTGTGTGGGAGTGATGATATTTATGACCGCTCTTTAATTTTGTGCTTATGCAAAGCATTTAAGTGCTTTTTTTTCCCTCTTTCTCATCAACGTACCTTAAAGGTGGAATTCATCTTATCTCAGACAGCAGTGAAGTGTGTGCAGAGTTTTTACGTGTCACGCAGATTTCAGGACAAAAGGTTGGAGCGCAAACAATATACCCAGACAGGGTTGTATCCAACAGCAGTTGTGGCCCTGTCCACAGGCTGACAGCATGTTTGCAGCTCTAACGGTTCTCTCTGCAATGCTGTGACATTTTAAATACTTGTAAAAGGTCAGAATCTACCAGTTTGCCATCAGCATAGCAATTGCTTTTCTTTGGTGGGATTGGATATTTGAGGGGGCCTCTGCAGATGATCACATTAGACATTTATACCCTCGCAGGATACTGAAAGAAACTTAAATGCACTTAATTTCTCCTGGAACTTATTCTCATTAGCATTCTGTGTCAGTGGAAGGGCACTAAAATCTACTCATTAGTGACCTAAGCACTTGAAAGAAAGGATATATTTTACACATGACAGCACCACAGTGAATTTTAATAAAAAATCCATTTTTTTTCTAAAGAATTTGATTCCTGAACATGATTAGCTTCTGAGTCCCGATCAAAAGTATGCAAAAATGTGACTGAGAGCTAATTCTGTCCGTCTGCTCGAACTGTAGCTCATGTTAATTATTGCAAGGCAAGAGCACATGCCCTTGGGTTTGTGATGTTCATCGCAGACCATGCATGGAGAGGAGGGAGGAGAAGGGCGCATAGATGGGAGAGGGATGGGAAATTAATGTGAGTTCAAGTCAAACACAAGCTAACCAAATCTGACAGTTAGAATCTAACAAGGCCATATTTGTTTGGATAGCCTGGTGAATTATGCAAACTCCCATTTTCTGTCCTGTCCTCCAGTCAATTGGAAAATTCCACGCTATCTTCAGAGCGGTGGAAACTGTCTTTTTTTCCAAATTATTGTAAATGTCCTGAAGTGCTCGATGACATGAAAACGACACCGGAAACCCTGTGGGAAATCACCGTGAGTGGAGGGTAAAAACTTTGTTTTCATGTACATGTACGTTGCAAAAATAGTGAAAAACCTAATTTATACAGTAAATTATTGTTCTTTTGTATGTGAATGGGATACAGTTTATCTTTTGTATAAGTGAAGTATCTTTGTAGTTTTATTTAATGTGTCCTGGTTGCAAAATAAACACTGTATGCATGTTTCTTAACTCTGTGTCGTGTTTATTCTTTGTTTTGCTGCATCCTCACAATATTGCAGTTTATTTAATCTGAACTCAATATTGAAGTTGCTGAGCACCATATGGGCCAGAGATATGAGATCAAGCTAATCCATTCTCCCTCGCATGGAAGAAATTAAACAAAAACCTGAAAATTGGTTTTCCTTTAATAGATTCAAGCTTTGTTATTTGAATGCTGATGCGTCTGCACCACTTGCTGTTTTGTTTTTCTTTCTCTTCTTTTTCCATGAAGCTAAATACTTCTCAGACGTGTGCAATGACTCCCAGATTGTTAGGAGATGCTAACACACACAGGGATAAACAGGGCAGGATTTGGAGGACCATGTGTAACCCATTGGCGTCCCTCTGGGATGAGGTCAAGCATGCAACCTGCACACTGCAGTGGGACCAGCAGGAGTTCAGCTTTACAACTGGAACACCATGAGGAAAAACAACAAACATGGAAGGATGTGTAATAAGCTAGAACACCTTGGATGTTTGCAATGATTATTTAATTCATAAAAGGTGTTTCTTTCATCTTTGCTCAGTCTGAAACTGTTTAAAGGCTGCTGCTGCCTGGTTAATGCAACTTGACAAAGAACAGTGCATAAAAAAACAGGCTCCTATGGAAATGCAGCAGCCTTTCAATAACCTGCTGTCTTTGTTTCCTGAAAAACATCTTCCCTACAAGGCTTCTGAAAATCAAATTACCTGTAACACTCCTATCATGTTACTAAAACTGAACGTTAAAGCAAAACATTTGTGCACACGTTAGGAAATCATGTCCTGAGTCTTTTGATGGTTTCCGATGTAAAACTGCATGGAAGTCAGCCAAAGCTCAAGTTATTAAGAAGAAATTGTTTTGTTATTAAGGCCACATTCCAACACAGAAGAAACAACAGCTTGTAAATGATGCTCTTACTCCCTCTAACGGTGGCCTGATGTTGGAAGTACTTGCATTCATGCTTCATGGTGATTGTGTGGCCACAGACAAGCAGAAATGTCACTGAAATTGCTGCCTGCATGCTTCAATTTAACTACTCTAATCTTCAATTAAATAGTGAAACCCAGCCAGACTCTGAGCTTTAGCGTCACTCCTTTGTCTGTTAAAAAGCCACAGCCTGCAAATCCCCTGTGGTCAACTTTCCCAAAGCCAGAGAGAGCAGTCAGGGGTAAGCGGATCCCCCTGAATCCAAGTCCAGCAGTCATTAAGGCAACAACAGGACAATGCAAAGCAGTGTCTGGTTACTGTAAGAACGGGAAAGTGAGAAGAATGGAGGACAATACCTGCACCTTTCTGCACACACACTATCCAAGTCAGACACATTCAGAGAAGTGCAGTTAGAAAGAAAAGGAGCTGGTCTCCACTAATGGATCTGAAAAAGATCTGTGTGAAAGACGTTTACAGGCCGTGCGGCAACTTGCCTGTTGCGATAACTTCCGTGTAATTTTGTTTTTTGACCCCATTAAGGCAATCTTATGCCCCTGGGAGGTTTGTGGGAACGTGTGTTGGCCTGTTTACCTGAGATTTCCTCCTGTTTTACAGGCTCAGGTTTATCTGCTAAAAGCTATTCATGTACACAAGAGTCCCCCATTACAGTCACATGAAGATAGACTACAACAGATTTCACCATTAAGTAACCATGAAGAGGCTCTACTGGTTCCTACTGGAAGGATGAACCTTAGCTAACTCAATGTGTAGCTGTGTATTGGCTAAACATCTCTAAGTTTATCCACAGACATTCAATTTCTGAATTTGGTTTTAGGTTTCACTGTAAAGATCAACACTGGGCCTTGTGTAAATTTTTACTGGAGCAAAAAGCGAAAAATCATTAAACGTCCATCTCTTGACATCTGAAATGCTTTTGAAGAGCGGCTGAATGGGCATGCACCTGTAGGCTTCGGTTGAAAACAAATATGACAATCATCAGCATAAAAACACACAAGGAGATGTTTCGCTGTCCGGGAACTCTACCCGGAGGGAGAAGGTATAATGAAAAAAGAAGGACCCTGGAACAGAACATTGTGGTTGGATTTTGGGCAAATATTTTGCCATTAAGTGTCTGTCATAATGCCATAATGTCTGAAAAACTACATGGCAAGCTGAGTTCTACAGAGTTCATTTTATCCTGAAGTCACACACATAATTCTTCCCATGCTTTATAGCACATTTTGTCAGCATGTTTTTCAAATTTAACTCCTTTATTTAAGTTTCCTGACTCAGTTTATCCTGACCGATGGTAAATTGTGGCAACTGTTCATTTATTCAAGATGTTGACATACCAGTAAACAATCTGTATGAAAATGTTTCAGATGTTTTCCAGTATTCCTGGAATATTTTCTGCCTGCCTGAGGTTTAAACCCCTTTGATAGAAACTGTACACTTTTTGACATTGTAAATGTTTTCAGATACACATAAAGCTAAGTTAAAATATACAGAAAGGTGAAAAAAATCTCCTTTCTACAAAGCACAAATAAAAAAATGAAACAATAAAAGAATGAAAGATGAAATAAAAAATAATGCTTGTCAGGCTTTGTCTTGTGCATATTTTAGTATCATGCAACGTGGGTTTAAAAAGTTTTAGAAAAACACTTGCAAGTGAAAATACAGTTTACAATAAAAACCAGCATTCATAAACATCAGAGAGTTTAAATAAAAGTAAATATGATTATCCATCCATCCATCACCTGTAGCGCTTATTATAATGAAGGGTTGCAGAGATAATATGTCAGCAATCATTGGGCGAGAGGCGGGGTACACCCTGGACAGACCACCTGTCCATCACAGGGTTTAAATATGACTCATTATTGTAGCTACTCATGCTGGTCCTATTATGGTCCTCCAGCAAGCCTGAATCAAATTAAATGGATTAATAACCATCAAGTTCTGCATAGTTTGTGCATATCTGTATAGAAAGAATATCTGTATAGATAATGTCATCGGGTTTGATTTTTTAAATGAGGATGGGGTAGGAGTTAAAAAAGATTTATTCTTCTTCCTACTCCAATTCTTTTTTTTTTATCATAGTGTGTAATATGCATTGAAATTTTGTATCGCAATTATTGTAATTAAGAACTTTTTTCTTGTTTCTGAAACAAATGCATTACTATGGTATTAAGAAGGAAGGAAGGAAGGAAGGAAGGAAGGAAGGAAGGAAGGAAGGAAGAAATAAATAAATAAATAAATAAATAAATAAAGAAAGAAAGAAAGAAAGAAAGAAAGAAAGAAAGAAAGAAAGAAAGA
>JBAMHV010000012.1:7329381-7348756 GCA_037177535.1 Pseudomugil gertrudae | reverse complement strand
AAAGAAAGAAAGAAAGAAAGAAAGAAAGAAAGAAAGAAAGAAAGAAAGAAAGAAAGAAAGAAAGAAAGAAAGAAAGTAAGTTAATTTTTTCATTTATTTGAATGAGGTGTGTTGGAGCACTAATACATGGAAAACCTGCAGGATTGTGGCTCTAGTAATATCCGTAATATAATAATAAATTCCGTAATATCAATAAATTTCACGTGCATGTTTTTTAATCAAAATTTGATTAAATTCGTGGAGAAAATGTCAAACTGATAGATGGATGTTAATTAAACTTCAGTTAGTACGAATATAAAAACGACCACTAGGGTAAAACCTGGCGCTAAGTCTGATCTGCCACAAAAGATTTCAGAGAAGAAGAAAGTAACTTCCTGTCGCTTGTTGCGCAAGCAGCCAACATGGCCGCCTCCATGAGACTACTGGTCCGGAAAGTAATCCGTGTTTCACACAGAAGTGTATCCGCCTCCGCTGCTGGTGCTTCGTGTCAGTCAGGCGGCACATCGTCCTGTCGATGTTTTAGTGATGCAGCTGAAGACAGAAGTACACATTTTGGTTTCGAGACGGTGCCTGAGGCTGAGAAAGCCCAGAGAGGTGAGCAACAGCTAAGATGATACCGAACAAAACAGCGTTTAAAAGTCCTTTAATAAAAACAAATGGGACTGTCATGGCCGCACACACGTTAAAGGCAGATTATAAAATATTGTACACGCTTTGACAGACAATTACGCGTATAAGTGATCCATTAAGCGACATACAGTGAACTTTAAACCACTGGAAAGATGTCTTACCCTTCCTTACCAATATGGATATTCTGTTGTGTATTTAACATGAACAACACTTAGTTTAATCTTTAAAATAATATTTTACTTACACGGGTGCATTTATGGTAGTGTTATGTGGTTGGATAAAAATGATCATTAGCTGGACCATCTCATAAGCCACGTTTTGATAATTTAAACTGGACTTTGAACGTCATTGTGTGTTTTTACAGTCTATAAGGTCTTTGAGAACGTGGCTCAGAAGTATGATGTTATGAATGATGCCATGAGTTTGGGGATCCACAGACTATGGAAGGACATGCTTCTGCATGTCATGCACCCACAGCCAGGTGCTCGGCTCCTGGATGTGGCTGGTGGAACAGGTAATTCAGTTTTAATGCTCAATTCAGTTTAATTCGGTTTAACCAACGATCTTCTAAATGTGCTGTTGCTTTTCCCTTGCAGGAGACATTGCTTTCCGTTTCTTGGACTATGTTAAATCTCAGCAGGAGATACAGGAACGAAGGGCAGCACGATCCAGCCAGACACCACCCTGGCAGGACATTTCTGACACATACCCCTCGGAGGACAGATCCCGCCAGTCTAAGGCTGTGGTTTGTGACATTAACAAGGAGATGCTGAATGTGGGAAAGAAGAAAGCGGACAGTACGGGCATCTCTGCTGGTGAGCTTTAACCTATTTCAGACTTAACGCCTATTCACCGTGTTTCTAATAAGGTTTAGTGAGCATGTTTACATGTCAGGAGACACGTTGTAAGATGAATTTATGTAAATATTATGCTCTCTTTGGCTGGGTTGTAAACCCAAATGGAGTCTGCAGGGAGAAGATGGATTGCTTTATCCATGGCAGTGGTCTTAACTGTAAAAAAGTGGAAAGCTCATCTTTTTATTTTGCCATTATGTGTCAGGTTTGTCATGGGTGGTGGGAGATGCAGAGGAGCTGCCCTTTGATGATGACCAGTTTGATATTTACACCATCGCGTTTGGCATTAGAAATGTCACTCATATCGATCAGGTAACTGAACTGACACTGCATTCCCTCCCAGATTGTCATTCCTACTCTTATCTGCATGATATTTACTGATTTCATGTTGTGTTAAGTAAATTCTTATTTAGATGACTTGGACGTTAGATGACCAGTTTTAACTGGAAATATTTACTCCAGAGTGATTGAATCGTTATGTTATTAGGCTACATCCACATAGAAACATTTTTAAACACTAATAAATGACTTTTTTATTAACTTCAAAGCTATATCATTCATTTCAACACACTTTCTACCAGGAAAGGATGATTATTGTGCCCTTCTTGAGGAGTGAAATGTGTTTTTACTTCTTCCAGCACTACTCTTTAACATGTAAGAGCAAACTGTACATGCAGAACTGTAGAGCTTTCTAAGCCACCTGTAACCAGGGAGGAAACTGGCTGCAGAAATATATTATTTCTGAGTAAAGACCTGCAGAAGCTTGTTGCCCCGACATCCCATTTTCACCAGCTGCTAGTGTAAGAGCCAGTTCAGGTCTGGTCACAAGCAAATATCACCTGTATGTGTCATAAATGCTATTTTAATCAACATTGAGTATTTAGTGCATTTTATCTTTCTGTGTGGCATTAAAGAATGGCCCTGCCATCACGATGTGTGTGTCAGAAAGCACAATGATGTTACTGCAAACTTCACTCTATTTTAGATTTCTAATAGAATAGAATAGAACTTTATGAGTTAACATGGGTATTGAAAGCGCTGCACTATGTAGCACATTGATTGCTTTCACACTAAGCTGGTGATATTAGAAACTGAGAACAATGAGCTTAGATTATGCAGTACCGCTGCAACACTGTGTTTATATTAAAATACACAAACCTACCAGTAAATGTGGTTTTTGGAAATATTCCTAAAGTTTGGATTCAAATACCTTAAATTTATTTCCAAAAGTGGTAAATTAACACTTTAAAACATCGAGACTTGAGGAGTGTGGGTCTATAGAGGTAATAGGATCTTAGCTGTTCAACCTCGGCCCAATATGATGCCTTCAAAATGTGAATAATATGGTATCAAGGTGACATTAGGGTAAATAAAACGGCTGTAACCAGGAAAGGTGTCATTTTTTTCTCCTTAATAATGAATAAGCATCATGTAACAACATGATTTGCTGGCTTTAGGCGCTGCAGGAGGCTGTGCGGGTCCTGAAGCCTGGCGGCAGGTTCATGTGCTTGGAGTTCAGCAAAGTGACCAACCCTGTTCTGGCCAGGTGAGTGGGAGTGTTGGGTTTTAGTGGTTAGTCTGGAGCAAAGCAGCTGAGCATCACTGACAATGAAAGATTTAGAAGACGTGTACGTATGTGCTTGTGTAAATCCAAACTCCAAATCACAGATAAACAAATGTAAATGCTCTCGTTGATATTTAAAACCTGTCAAATTATTCTCAATCAGGAGAATCTTTCTTTCACATCACGCCTCTTTAAGTGAAGCTGTTTAAACTGATGCTTCTGGCTGCTTGTTTCTCTGAGACTACCTGTCCATTTACACACCTCTTTCTTATCCCACTTATTCCTGCAATGGAAGACAGATGGTTGGATGCATCATTCGTTTCAACACAGTACCAGTAATAACCAAAGCTTGTGGGTTGTTAGCCGATGCTGCCCCCTGCTGGCAGCTCCTGATATCAGTTTGGCAAGCGGTTCTACTGACGCTCAAACACCTCGGTTGTAAATGGGGATGGGATGGAAGACAGGAGCAAAAAGAACGTCCAGTTTGATACTTAAACATAGTTTTATCTGGAAGTTGGGAGAACTGAATGTTGGGAGAAGGATCCAGGATTGATTAGAGAATCCAGGACTGATCCGAGGATATAGGACTGAACCAGGACTGATCAGAGAATCCAGGACTGATCAGAGGATCCAGGACTGCTCCGAGCCTCCAGGACTGATCAGAGGATCCAGGACTGATCCAGTTGTGCTCATAGTTGGAACTTACCTCTGTTTCTCCTTCCAGGCTTTATGATGCATACAGTTTCCAGGTGATCCCAGTTTTGGGAGAGGTGATTGCTGGAGACTGGAAGTCGTATCAGTATTTGGTGGAGAGCATTCGCAAGTTTCCTGATCAGGTAAATGAATATTAACCATGTCCTGTTTGTTTTTGCTGCTCTCAAACGCCATATTTTTATTAATCACGCTTTCCATTAAGAACCTTTTTGTTCAGATCATTTTGTTTAAAGATCCTTTGAGCCTTTTTTTATTTATGATTTTTTTTAAATGTCATTGTGTGAACTAAAATAATCTTATTTAACATGTCATTTCTGATACTTTAAGCTGAAATTCAACAGGAAAATGTGGAAATATCACATAACAGGATAGAAAAATGTCTGACTTATTACATGATGCATTTTATTGTTACTGAAACAAAGTATGGAGAGTAAACTGGTGTTATATGTGAAGCAGAAACATCACAGCTATTTTTTTTAACATTAATTGTTTAACTCATGGTAGGAATCTGACTCTGAGCGATTATGTGTGTCCTTCCTGCACGCAGTGAGACAGTGTGTGTGCGCTCCTCTTGGTTAATATGTACCATTCATTGTGCCATAGGGGGACAATGTCTCTCCTAGAGAGCTGTCATCCTGCAGGTTTTAGATGTTACTCGGCTCCAACAGACTGAATTGATTCTGTGCAAACCTAAACTATGAACCGGTTTATTTTAAATAAGGTATGTTGCAGCTGGGTAATCTCTAAAACCTGCAGAATAAATGCCTTTAAACATGGTCACAGGGCAGCATAGGCATGTTGTCTCATTTCCCTCAGAAACCAAATAGGTTTTGTAAATTGGATGTTTATTTATTGTTATTTACTTTTTCCTTTTGATGGGAACTCTACGTTTCTGCCCTTAAAACGCGGTCTGTGTGAGCTCCGATGTCTCTCTTCAGCTTCCTGGTGGATGCCTTTTTGTATGGATGTGACGAGTAATTTAGTTCTAAAACGATGATGGTAAACTCTTCTTTGCATGATAGTTGTGCATTAAATCAAACATTTTCTGGTTGTTTTGTTCTGCTAAACAAACCCGTCTGATTGGCTGAAAAGCCTCCAGCAGGGAGAGAAAAGCCCAGAATCTGTGATGTCCCGGCACATCTTCATCATTAGTTTTGCTCTGCAGATGTCACTTTGTAAACCTTCCTCTGCTCTTCTTGTGTTGCAGGAGGAGTTTAAAGGCATGATAGAAGATGCAGGTTTCTACTGTGTGCAGTACTACAACCTGACTTGTGGAGTGGTGGCTCTTCACTCTGGTTTCAAGCTGTGAGCTCCACCCCCCCGCCTCTTTTTTGTTTTTAACAAGGACAAAGCCTGGCTCTGTTTCAGGTTGATCTTCCTGTGTCTCAGATGAGATGACAGGGTCAAAGGTCAGTGGACGTTATTTATTGAATTATCCGTTACGTGATCTTTGAGGCCACGGTGGACTGTTTTCTTTATGTCAGCTGGTAATACAAGTGTAATTCCTTTGTATCATGTTTAAATAATAAAACTAATTAAAACTAATCTCATTGATTCTGTTAATGTGAAACTTTACACGACTCGTTTTAGTGCAAAGCAAACAAACACTTGTAAAGTAATGAAAGACAGGACATCGCATTGAATTACTTGAATAAAACTGTATATCTTACAGATCTTTGTACACTTAATTACAAAACTGTATGGTACTAAAGTTTTAAAATCAGCTTTTTGGTCAGAAGATTTAAATCGTGTGCAATTACCATGTATATACAAAATCTCATGTTAGTGATTTTCTCTCAATAAAAAGCAACCAAATAACTCAAACGTTCATACACTCTGAACATAAGACATGGCTTAAAGATAAATATATTAGTAAATAAATATTCAGAGAACATATTTCCATTTATGAAATGTTTGCTATACAGGTACAGAATATACACAGATTGATTTCTAGCAATTTCTTAAACATTTGTAGTAATGACAGAAAATATTTATATTCTTAAAAAAAATGAAAAAATATTAATTTTTGTACTTTTTTATCTTAAGTGCTAGAAACAATTAAAAAAAAATTAAATAGTGACTCAAGTACCCGAAATGTTATATTTGCAGTAGGTACATATCTCTATGCAAAAGGCAAGATTAGATTGACTTGATTACAGCACTGGGTTAACTTATAAATAGTGTTATTTCAGGTTTTGCTCTGTGTAGAGAATGTGTACATTTCATAGAAACAGTATAAAAACAGTCTGCAGGACAAACAGAAAGGCATGAATGACAAGCATGTATGAATTATGCACGGCACATTATGATTTAAACGATACACCGTGGTGCGTAGAACTGCATCATTTTCTTTTTTAAAAGTCACAGTACGATAAGAAACCCTTCTGAAACGAGCCTTTTCCAGCTACTTTCCTTTGGCCTTTATTACACCTTTACAGATAAGAGCCTGCCTCACAGAGGAAACTGGTGTGTGACGGCAAAAACAAACTTTTAAGGGCTTCCACATGAAGGCGAGACTCCGCTTAGTCTCTTCCAGGTAGGCCGAGATGGAGAGAAATGTGATGCAAAAACAAATTCTGTAAATCGATCAGAGACCAGTGTCAGCCTTGCATTCACATTTCTGTATGTTACAGCTTACAGAGACCTAAAAAAACCCTTTCCCTGCTCTAAAAACACAATCATGTCTTTCTGTTTTGGTATAGCTATGTCCATAGAAACTATTTCAGTTGGTGGTTGAAGCTTTAAGGGCTCTGTGTGTGTGTGTGTGTGTGAATAGAAAAGTGTACTTTTGTAATGAAAAATCTTCATTTCCTATAGCTCGCACAAGAAAGGGTCAATTCTGATAACTACACCTGAAAAAATGGACCCAGATTACCAGTTACTTTCTCATGTCACCACACCTCCATACATATTTAAAGGGTGATTTTGTCTCTTGGGGGCCACAGGAATGAACAGACACATCATTTTATCTAGAAATAACAGGCCATTTCAGTAGAAATCCACACCATCTAAGATGATAACATTCAGTGCTCGGAGAGCAAGGTTAGAACAAGGCAACTGAGGACACGTACCACATGTTTTACACTGATCTCGCTGGACTCGTATTGTTCATATGCCCATATCAGCCTCATTTGTTGAAATACTGCTTCCCAGTGTGGCAGGACTTGCAGAGAGCTGAGGGTGGAACAAAGCCCTGGTCTCCTCCTCCTGAAGGTATGATTGACCTCTAAACTGTCCTGAAGAGAAGAACCTCTCCTTCGGTTCATGCTGCTCCCCCATCTGCAACTCCGTCTCCACTGTGATGCTGACGGGTAATAAACTGTTCTGGGTCTCTGGCCCTGTGCCTAGTTCACAATCTGTGTCCTCGGGAATTATGGGTATTCTCTGGTTGAGTTCGCAGCAGCCCTGTGCAGAGCAGGCCTCGGACTCTGCGGGTGCGTACTGCACGTTTACAGCGTAGTCCTCAGCGTAACGTCCTACTGCGGCCCTGTGGACCTTCATCTCTTTGTAGAAGCAGCAAGGCAGCCCTTCATAGCTCACCTGCTCAGAGGAAGGACACATGTGCTCTGAAGCAAAGAAGTTCTTGGAGGTGGAGGTCTGAAAGTCCACCCCCCTGTGACGGCGTCCCGAGGCTAAAGGTGCAGCTTGGTCCAAGTCCTGTCCTTTGCACTCCGCACTGGGAGGAATAACCTCAAAACAGCAGCTACAGGCCGTCGCCCCAGGCTCCCCGGACTCCTCGTGCGCCCCCTTTCCCCTGTCGGCCTCAGGGGCCCCAGCTGAGGTAGTGCTAGTGTTGCTGTTCTCCCTGGCTTCCAGTGATGAACGACTGCTGTAGTTGGGCTCCAAACTGCAGTTAGAGAGATGGTCCCCAGAGTTATATCCCGAAGCTCCAGAAGGGAGCTGGAGGCAGTCATGTCCCGAGGGTGCAGGAGACGAGTCCTCAACAGGAACCGCAGTGCAAGCTGCGGCTCCTGCTTCTCCCGCAGAGCCCCGACAGGGACTTTTACTCCTGTACACATACGGATCGTAGTCACTGCTCAGCGAGCTGCGAAACGTGGAGCAGCTTCCATACACACCTTGATTACTGACCTCCGTACAGTCCAACATGGAGTCACTCGATGAGCAGTGGCACTGTCCAGAACTGCTGCTGCTGCTGTCGCTACCCGGACAGTCGGCAAGGTAACCGCTGCACACCGAGCGGTGGCCATGGTAACAGCTCAGGCCCGAGGTGCTGCCGCTGTCACCTATCCGAGAAGAGGAAGCAGGTGCCATGTGTACCACTGTGGGATAAAGGAGTCCTTGCTGAAAAGCCCTGCCGTGGTGGCCCTTGTGCACCCCTCCTCCACCAAGCTGTCCAGCCACAGCGGGACCCGGCCCCCCCTCAGGCTGTTGAGGGAAAGAAAGTCCCTGAAAATAGTAGTGTTGGTACATTGTCTCGTACTGTGAAAAACAGGCGGCCCGGGAGAAGTTCCGACCATGAAATTTGGGTCGTTTGAAAGCAGCATGATGGGTCTGTGCGGGGTAGGCGGGGGGTGCACGGTGCTCTAACCCGCAGTGGTGTGGGTTGAGCGAATGTTCCAGGTGAAGGGTGGGGTGGTAGCTCCGGAGAAAGGCTGACGTGGTTTGAGGTGGATACAGACCTTGAGGATCTGGATGCTGGTCTACAGTGAGCACGGTGATGGGGTTGCCGTGGGGGTCCATGCTGGTTCTAGTCGGGTAGGCAGTCACCTGGCCGGCACGGTGCACCCTGCCGGGATAGTGGACGGGGAGCACCACCCGCTGCCTGCTGTGGACTGCATTCCCAGGGTCCATGCAAGCTGGTCCCGGGTTTCCCTTCTTTTGCTCTGCATTAAGAGAAACGATGCAGAATAAGAGGAAAATAACATCTTATTTTAATCAGATAAGGGGCAGAGGAAGTGTTGCAACTCACCGATGATGTTGTGTCTACAGTGAGGACAGGTGTGATGTTGAAGGAGCCAGGGATCGACACACTTCTTATGAAATCTGTGGGCGCAGGGGATCACCCGCAGCTCCTGAAGGCAAATACAGGATTTAATGTTTCATATGAGCTAAGAAAGTAGAACATACTGCTAATCATGATTTTATTTCTTTTAGGTCATTTTAAGGAAGTGGTTAGTAATACTTGTCCATGTCACAACTTAAAGTCGTTGTCTGACCTTAAAAATGTTCCTGACTCGTTTTGATGGCACAGTGAGACGGTTATGAACATTTCTGCAGCTGTCATTGCCCCGCAGACGTTCACGTTCATCTAACGTTCACTTTACGGTACCACAGCACACACTCTGTGTTTTCAGTGTGCACAGAGCCCGATATATCCCATAAACACAAGAGGATATTTCAGAGGAAGAGGGAAAAGTGGCACCTCACTGAGAAAATCTGCCTCGATGTAGTTTCTACAAGGAATCTGTGAAACGGGGCAGGAGGAGTTCGTGGGAAAGTCCAGAAGGTGGCAGCACTGCCACACACAGCTATAGACTTATGAGGACACGATGTGCAGATGACTATACACTAAACCCTTCTGTCATACATTCGTCTTACTAATTCCAATTCAAGGAGGAAGCCGCTGCTCATCCCAGCAACGAGCAGGCGAGAGACGGCTTACGGGTTCCCAGTACATCACAGGACCAACACAAAGAACACAAATCTGTCCTCGGGAGAATTCAGAGCGATCATTTAACCCGATAAGCATCATATCAGATGTAAAGAAGTAAAAACAACGTCCTACATTGGGATGTTTGTGTATTCTGATGTAGCTCACACTTACAAATGCACCACTTTCATTCTTCCATCTGAATTCCAGACACACAAAGGAGCACAGAGTTGTTTTTTCTTCTTAATCACTTCTTACTCTGTGGCTTAATATGACTCATCTTCAGGCTGTTTTCCACCACAGCTTTTGTTGCTTGCTTCACTGCTCACAAACGGCTTTGATGCCATTCAGCCTTTTATATTGCCACTTCCTCTGTGCTGTCCTGGCGCCATGCTTTGTTGTGTTTTCTTCTCCTCCTTAGCAAAAAGTCACACACACACATGCACACACACACTATGTCCCTCTGGGGCACCAGGGTTAGTCCTCCAGCATCCATGAATAAGGATGAGCAATGAAGTTACAGTAAAAATAATCCTAGTCCCACGATGGGGACGCATATTTTAACTGTGACTCCATGAAGGATTAAAGACGGCCACTCTGGGAAAACAGGAAGCATAATAACAAGTCAACACACTCTGGGTACCCCTTATCTCTCCAGGTGCTCTGAAAAGCCGAGCTAAACATCTTAAAAGGTAGCGGAAGGAACGTCAGATGGCAATACTGCGGTCCCCGAGCACATCAGGGGAACTTCCATTCTATTGTCCACATCACTGCTTTTTGTTTCATGTCTGAACATTTCATGAAAACAAACTCAGAGGTCAGCGTTAAAGGTTCTGACTCACGTATGCACACGTGGAACTCTTATTAAATACAGATATGGCTTCTTATTTGACATGATTTATGTCACACAGAGGTGGGTGCCTCCTCTTACCTCCCCGTCTATGTACTTCTCCAGACAAATGGCGCAGTCGGAGGTGGAGCTGCTGCTCAGCGAGTCCGAGGCTCCACAGCTGCTCTCACGCTGGCCTTTTCCTTTGGCCTTGAACTTCCTGGTCTCCATTTTTTCCAGCGCCTGGATGGCCATTCTGTTCATCGAGCTCTGCAACAGCAAGGAGGAGATGAAGGTGGGATCAGGTTTCAGATGGACTAATAAGCAACAGCCAGAGGTAGACGCTGGATCTGCGATGTCTGATGTCATTGCTTCGGATGTTTTACAACAGATGCATGAGCAGCGTTCTTTTCATCTTTTTAATTTGCTCACGTTGCCCTGAGATGCTACTCATTAAGGCTCATAATTTCGTATGCGTCAGCTTTTGAGTCGTTTGCAGCGAGCGGGAGATTTACAGCAGTTTGTGACTAAACTGCTGGTGCATCACTCCTTACAACACACAGTTATTTATGTGGAGGCTTAACGAAACCACACCAGAGTGGTTCTTCCTTTACGCTGGGTCACAACTTGGGAAATGACGATACTCTGATCGGCAACAGAGCAATGAACTTTGGGATGAAAGTCATTCTTATTAAAGGGTTGAAAAATCTGTGTTTTGAGTTTGTAATTAACTTATTCTTGTGCAGGCGAACCCAGGAGGGAGGACGATTTACTCTTAGTGTTTACAAGAAAATCTTATTTAGTGTAGGGAAATAATATTATAAATGTTCCCCATGGTGAGAGATGGTATTATAATGCCTACAGACACAGTGCGGGCAGGATTTGGTCTTCCTGCGTCGATGCAACTGCAGGTTTTTTGCTCCGTCATGACATCTCTGGGAGTTTGGCTCCGCCAGCCAACCTCTCATCAGCATTAATTAAATGCTAATCCTGATTCATGCGCCCGACATAATCCTTCACTGAGAGCTTTTTGTCAACACACAGGAGGAATCAATCAGCAACAGAGCTACTGTCGCTCCTTTCAATGAGCGCAATTCCCAGTTGAGTCACGGCGACTGGAAAAACAAGGTATGGCCACGTACGTTTGGGTGTGCTCTGTGCAAAAGGTGCAACTTCGGCCGGTTGCTGTGTAAATCAGAGCCAGGTGGTGTCCGACACTAACCTGACTCCTCCTTTGCTTGAGTTTGATCTTGATGAGCAGGATGAGGCAAACGAGGGAAACGACCACAAAAAAAGCCAGGAAGATGCCCATGTCGAAATATTCTGTGGGCTGCTGTGGAAAAAAAAGGACAAGATGAGCAAATTATTTCCACATGTGGACAGTTCATATGACTTCTAACCGAGAGGGTCGTTAGTCGCTCAAGGCTCCGATTCAGTCTTTATCATGCAAATAATGCAAAGGTGACCTTGGTGCATGAGCTGCTGGAGCTTTCAATGACTGATTATTCATTTCCATATCACAATCACCCGGGTGAGTGCTGCATCTCAGACGTTAATGAGAGGTGAGATGAAAAGCCGACTTTTATTACATGGAAACTTTTACTTTTAAACATTCCAGAAAGTGATAATCAGTTTCTTTGTGGAGTGAAGACGCTAACTGGCTGATAAACTGCTGATGCGTTTCACTAAAACAGCTGTTGGAAACTTGCTGAAAAAGTGCCGATTGTTTCATCAAACGGCTCTTTCTCCAACGCTTCCATTATGTCAAGTTACTTGACCTCAAAGTGTGCTGGTCTCTTATCAAATATTCCCAGCAAACA
The DNA here is from genome assembly GCA_037177535.1 of Pseudomugil gertrudae. Taxonomy (NCBI): domain Eukaryota; kingdom Metazoa; phylum Chordata; class Actinopteri; order Atheriniformes; family Pseudomugilidae; genus Pseudomugil; species Pseudomugil gertrudae. The sequence goes on along the minus strand of JBAMHV010000012.1, from coordinate 7,336,734 downwards.
AACAGCTCTTTGAGCGGCTGATATTAATCTGTCGCAGTGCTGTGAAAGAGTCCTCGGCCTTGGGGCAGCGAGGAGCACAGAAGAAAGGCAAAGGGTCAGATTTCACAGCTGGAATTTTCCTCAGTCCCGTTCGGGGCCTCGCCATATGCGTTCAGATACGCTGCTTTTGATCTGCAGCCGGGCACATGCGCATAGTCTGGGCTTCTGGTGCGAGGGCTTACCCTCGGTGGTCTGTGCTGGATCCGAGCGCGAGCCACTTTCTGCTTGTTGACGATGTTCATCAGCTTGACGGCATCGTTGCCCTTCACGTAGACGACCGGCCGCTTCAGAGGATCCTCTGCGACCTGGTTGAGCTGAGGGAACAAAGCAAAAGGCCCGGCTGGAGTCAGGAGTGATGCGTAAAGACACCAAACAACAAAAAAGCTCATTCTTTACATTCTTTAGCATAAAAACGACTCCAAATATCTACATCTGTTTTTTTTTAGCTCATCTTAAACAGTTTCTGCAAAGACCAGAAACACAAGATGAGCAGAAATTAATACATAGAAATAAAAAATCTGAGCAAATGAGTGTATGTTCAGTAAGATGAACCACTTTTTTACATTTGGATAAGAAATTTCTGATATATTGTTACAACAGAAGCAGCTGCCTGAATGAAGGGAGTCAACCCTGAAATGTTTATTACTAATAAAGTTTATTGATAATTTGTTTTATTAGAACAATATATGTTACTGATTGGGGACACCATGTTTTTTATTTAGCAATTTAAAAAACATCAATATTGCTGTCATTTCACCAAGTGACACAAATATGGAGCCTGATTTCACATTTCTGTATGTAAACAAAGATAAACAATCACTTTTATATTCATACAAAGATGGAAAATTATCTTAAATCGGGTCTGAGAGAGGACAGTAAGTGTTATAACACTTATAACAGAAAAGGTTTAAAACAAGCTTTGACAGAAACAGACAGGTAGTCAGAGAGGAGGAGGATGATGTGCACAATGAAGAGTCCCGGGTCAGGACTGTGTCGCAACACTGACTCTCACCGGGCGCCTGATCCACATGATCCGCATGGCCTTGATATGAACTTTCTGCTCTGATATAAAGTGCCCGCCTGTAAAATCAGCCAGAACACAGAGAGCTAACTAACAGTCGGAAGCTGTTTGTCATTACAGGCAGAGATGGTTCGACTCCTCTTCACCCAGGCTGGTAAAACAGCTTTCAGAGGTTTCATAAATACTTCGTTCTGGCTTCTGAGTGAGTCGACATGAACCCCGGCTGTTCCTCCCGCTCGTCTGCTGATCACAATCTGTCCCTGGAAAGGCCCGGGGGAAATACCTCAGATTTTCACGTCCATATTTCTTCCCCAGCGAAATACTGTACGTTCTGGTTTGAAGGTATAGACACTGAAATGCTTGATGTCTCGCTTTGCTTCCTGGAAACTGACTCCACTGTGATTTGAACAAGTCTTTCATTTCTCAAGAGAAGTTTCTTCCAAAACAGAAACCCCAAGGAGAGCTTGGCCTCACTTTAGAGAATTTATTTAGGAAAAAAGGAGGTCAAGTGCGTTAACTTTGGAGAGATTCACCTCATTTTGGCCTGAGGACTTTAATTCTCCCCGAGCTCCGCCTCCTCCCTGCCCCTCGGCCTTGTGGCTCCTGCCTCTGCTGATCGAGCTGCTCTGACTGGAAAAGCCTCTCGGGGGAATTTAACACAGCCGCCCAGCGCTGCCTTTCATGTGGTCTCCGCACAATCCCTTTTATCTCTTAGCTACGCACTTTACAACCCAGCAGTAGAGAAGAAGAGGCGCAGAGAGGGAAAAAAAACCCTGCAAGTCCAGGCCTGGCGTGGCGAGGGTGAATACCACAGAAGAATTCTTGCGACAAAGGTGCAACCAGAGTATTATATCTCTCAGAAGCTAAGACACAGAGGCAAAAAAAAAGTGGAGAAAGTTTGTGACACTTTCTTATAAACTGTGGCCAGTGTCTGCCGTCCCAAATGTCCTTTCAAAGGCAGCTCTGTGGTCTCAGGAGGTGAGGTAATGTGCACTACCTGTGCAATTATGAGCTCAACAGAGTTTGGTTATGGTCTCGTGAAAGCTGAGGCTGCATATCCATTTTCAGTCCACTTTGAATGCATTGCACTCCTCCAAAACACAAGTTAGGGAGTTAAAAGGCCCAGAATGGTTGAATGAGCATGGCTGATCCACATGCTTTTGAACAGAACTAAAGATAGAAAGATCATTGTTTGTGCAAACAGCACACACACATCGCCAGTCAGAAGGGCAGGGCATGTGGCTGAGCCTCATTCAGGAGTAAATAAGCAGAGTGTCTTTTACAGACAGACCCAGACAGATTAGATGGAGAGTGTGAATGCCTGGGTAATTCTAGGTGTGCACAAACCTGATCGATGGCATCTGGATTCTCAGAGACATCAAAGATAACCGCCGTGGCTCCACGCTGTACGGCTCTCTTCGCCTGCCAACAATAAGTGCAGCAATGATTAGAGATATTCAACAAGTGTGCAAAGGGAAAAAAGCCAGGGATACATAATTACACCATTAACCACTTATTACTTCCCATTTAGACTGAGCGCCACTAGAGGGCGTTCTCTCCCTGAGTGTCACCCCCACGCAGATCATGAGAAAGAAAAATTAGAGAAAAGCCACAGCGAGAGGTAAACAAACCAGTGATTACATTTGCTAGGATGCACATGTGGCCGTTCTCTCCAATTTAGTAAAACCTCCATGATGTCATGTGTAAATCTGCACCGCATGAAAAGCATGACAGCAGCTTCTCATCCCTCCATCAGGGACTAAAGCGCAGCTCCAAGTGATGCAACGAGGCATGACCGAGTGGATTCTGCAGTGCATGCTCTAGAAGTTATCAAGGATTTCCAGCTGTTAAAACTGTGAGCTGCTTTCATCTGAGAGTCGGGAAAGTCGGTGCAAAAGGCCTTTTGAAGAGTTCTGCTACAGGCAAGAGATAAAGGAAATGCTTGCATCTGCAGAACCCAAAGTATCTACTCACAGAATCCAAATTGGCTTCCCTTGGTTGGGCGAAGGGAAAAAAACAATGTCTTTATTTTAACTCCTGCCTTACCCAACAATCCGCTCTCACCCAGCTTGATTTTTGGTGCCCTATTTAGACAGCGTTTTGATGTCTGCACCACATGATCTAAAAATGCGCGTCTGGGATCATATCCTGGTATTATCAAGTGGCCTTGGGTTCCTGCCGACACGCTTCATGACTGGAGGGAAGAAAGGGGGTGAGGATCAAAGTGAAGGTGTACAGCACGGTGACTCTGCTGCCGAGTGGCCGGAGAGGTCACCTCAGAGGTCTGCATGGTGAGGATGGAGCAGCTGATGTGGGAGGGAGGCACAGTCGCTCTTCACAAAGCATCCAGTTCATTTCTGAAGTAAAGACAGTGAAACAAACGAGCTTTCAGCCCCATTTGTCCCAACAGTAAAACATTAAATCAAATTTCTGCATGCCGACATGCAGCATGGGGGGAATCTCCTGCAGGAATGGATGAAGATGATCATTTACAATCCAAATCCTGGGTGAACAAATCTTCAATGGTTTTGATCGTTTGTCTGAAGTTTCTTAACGGCGGAAGTCCTGCAGGTTTTAGAAGTTTCCCTGCTTCAACACACCTGAATGAATGACTGTGTTGGACTGCACTTCCATCAGGATGCGTTGGAGCCAGTAAACATGTAAAACACACAGCCAGATCCAGCACAGTTTCACCTCAAGTGGGTTTAACTGGTAATGTGCAGCAGTTTTATATTTTAAACATTATGAAAGTGGAGACTTTAGAAAATCCGGGACATTTCAACAATGTTGCCGACATTTGGGACTTTTAAATGCATTCATAGATCTTCTAAAGGAGAATAAACATAATCACATATCCGGAAGTGGAAAATAAAGTATTTCACACTGAATAACTTTGTCCAGTAAAAAAAAAAAAACCACTAAACTCTCCAAATTTTCTTTTTAGTTGCTTTTATTGGGAATTTGTAGGTAATGTTTCCTGTATCATTTTCACATTTGCCAGATTAGACCCGGTTTCTGAGCCAGTTTCTGCCCACAGGCCACATCTTTTCCAACCGGATCTGAACCCTCTCAGGACCGTCGCCCTCTGCAGCAGCTCTGTCCCGGTCCGCACACGTTCAGAAAAGCCGGTAACGTTTGTGTTAATCATTTGTCATGCAGCAGGAAACATGTGGATCCAGATGCGGTTTGCCTCGCCTGGATCAGGTAAAGGTGTGAAACAGTGAGCTGCTGCTGTCCCCGGCTCAGTACACAGTACACACAGTGATCCATCATATGTGACCTACGTTAGAGATGAGACAAGCGCTAACAAGGTGCTCCAGATGCATTGTAATGAGACTTCAGGTGTTTTACTGAAGCTGAGGATCGCTCAAACTGCTGGGAGCCTTCATGAACTCCAAAACCAGAATTCAGCCTGTAAACAGCAGGATCAATAAAAGCTGGCATGATTCTAAACCCTGCCGGCTCTGGACCGATCCTTTTTCCATGGTAAATCTGACACAGACTCATTCTGTTGTAGCCTCATAAAGTGCTATGTGTCTTTGGGCCGTCTGTGCGGGAAATATGCAGCAGTTAGTCCATCTCTAACTGCCATTTCCTCCAGCAGTTTCAAAACAAGCCTGAACTCTCCAACAAGATAGAGAGGTTGTCCCCATGGAGAGGGGCCCTGAGTTACTTTCCCCTCCTTTGTGCAGGTTTCAGACGTCTCTGGAAAGAGTTTGGTTCCACATAGCGCCCAAAACCCAGCAGGTGAAGTTAAAGCAAGCTTGGCTTTCCAATCGACCCAAATCATCTTTAATGCTCTTTAGATGTAAGCAAGCCACACTGGTGCAGGAGTCGGCCATGATGCGGTGGCCTGTGGTGGGACGGCTACAGCGGGAGGAAACTAAAGCTCTCGGATGCAGGGACAGACAGTGGGATACAGTTTGGAGTAGAAGTCAGCTTCAGCAGAATGTAAACACACTGACTTTGCAGCCATGAGGCATGTGAGACCCCCCCCCGGGTTAAATCCATAGACATGATGTTTATGAATCTGGCTTTCAGGCTCATTTAGGCCTAATTATGCCTCCAAACTGATTCCATCTTCATCAGCAGCGAACGGAGGCCTTTATCAAACACGATGATCTCAAAGCAGCTCGTCCTGCCTCCGTTACATAAACTAAAGTTGCTCTTTTCCTTCTTTTTTCTCTACTTCTGTGCTCAGAAAGTTCAAAAGCAAGCAGAGTGAAATCTCAGCTCGGCTTTTCCCTCTCACCCAGTTTTCTCCCAGCTCCACACTGACAGGCTTCACCCCCCCCTCCATTTAATTCAGCACAAGTCTGCTCCTTTGATGTTAGCTCTCCCAGTTAATAATTAATAGCTCTCGGTAAGACGCTTGGAGAAGAAAGAGATCTCCCTCCTGAAGAATCTCCACTCGGGGCAAGCCTGCGCTGCAGTGCAGGGACTTGCCTGATGACAACAAAAATGCACCCACAGGCAAAAACATGACACATCTCCTCTCCTACACTATTAAAAAAAAAGAAAAGGAGAAAAAGACGACAACCGCGGACACCACGGGAAGGATAAATGCTGCTAAGAGGCTGCTTAAATCTGAGAAAACACTAGTTACCTTACAGTGGCAGAGCAGAGTGTGCTGCAACACCGTTCTGTCCAGAGGACAATAAATGCACACTTTCATTCACACAAGGTTCATTTTAATAAACACATAAGTTTATTTCTTACTATATCTGAGGAAAGAATACTTTTTACTTGATTATGCAGCTAGTAAATGGTTTTTTTTTTCTGGTCTGTGAAGCAGTCTAGCTCACAAATCCAACAAGTCTGCATCACAACAAGCAGACTTATGGAGAAGAGGTGGTATGAGAGAAAAAACAACCTCAGAATTTCTTCTGAGAACTTGCAGCATAGACGTAAACACACAGAAATACACGTGCACACACACACCAACACAACATGAAAGATTTACAGCTGCTTTAGCATCTCCAGTATTTGTGTTGTTATGTTGTGTTTGTGGGATTTCTGCATCTCAAGCTACTGTTAGTGTGAGAGGGGGGGGGGTCTGCCTTTTAGTGGTTAGGCCTGCGCACATCACCGCCACATCACCACCGATCACATGACTTCTTCAGCTGTTTCCATGCGAAATAAAGATGCTTTCTTTTTTTTTTTTGGCTCATTTTGTTTTATCACTGTGTTTTCTCCCTTACCTAAAACAACACAATTCAATCATCTGTCCAAATAAAATGACAAAGTTCTGAACATATGAATAAAATACATCAAATATAAATATATTAAAAGACACGTTTGAAGCAAAAAAAAGATTTTTGGACAAGTATGAATATGATGAAGAGTCAGAATGTGTTTCTCAGAGCAGAAGGCATCCTCAGGGGGAAAGCAGTCATCCATGAGGGGGTTTGCAGGTGCTTCAAAAACACTGCAGGCTAAACAAACTTCCTGCTGGGTCTGAGGCATGAGAATTAGGGAACAATCTTCCCCGAGTGAAGAAAAACCGCAGCAGAAAAGTACTGAGAACTCCGTCTAGACACAGAGGAAAATGAAAGCTATGTTTAGCATCCCTAAGTAAGCCTGCCAGCTTGTAAGATCTAAGGCAGAAGTTTTCACTCGTCTTTTCTCAGCGTCGCGCTCAATCCATCACTCCCTGCACAGAGGAGTCTCCTCTTTCACAAATAATGCACATTTGTTTATGAATATGCATGTGAAACACGTGGCAACGTGTCCTGGTGAGAACACTTATACACCTGCAGAACCTGGCTCCAGCCCTTCTTCCTCCCTCTGTTCTGACCTGCTCTCCTCTGCCTTCCTCTTCTTTCTTCCTCCTCTTCATGCTTGCCTTTCCCTCTCTCTCTGCACTGCTATAATTAAGGCAATTAAGCCTTCAGAAGACTCTCCTCTGCCATTACGCTGTAATTTCATGTTGCCTCCTGGCTTTACGGTTTATTAAAAGATAAAGGCATACTTTTCTCCCATGGATTTTCTTCTATGTGGTCGCCCCCAGTTTTTTTTCCTTCTTTCCTCTCTTGCCTCGCTCCTTTCCTCTCTATCCTCTCTTCTTCTTTCCTCTCTATCCTTGCTCCTCCTTTCCTCACTACTCCTTACCTCTCTTTCCTCTCTCCTTCTTTCCTCACTACCCCTTACCTCTCTTTCCTCTCTCCTTTCCTCTTTCCTCACTCCTTTCCTCACTACTCCTTACCTCTCTTTCCTCTCCTCCTTTCCTCACTACTCCTTACCTCTCTTTCCTCTCTCCTTCTTTCCTCACTACCCCTTACCTCTCTTTCCTC
>JBAMHV010000012.1:7310139-7326996 GCA_037177535.1 Pseudomugil gertrudae | reverse complement strand
CTCCCTCAATCATCCAATCAATCCATACACACCCTCCCCCCGCACCCATATACATGAACACACATACCCAACCACCCCCCCCCCCCCACACACACACACACACACACACACACACACACTAACACACACACACACTTGTCCTGTCCCCCTCTCCATTTTATATCTGCCCCAGTGCACAGTGTGGGGAGGCCGTTCACCAACCATTGCGTAACCCAAATTATACAAGTGAACTGTGCTATGAAAGTGTGTGTTTGTGATGGTGTGTGTGTGGGGGGGTGTGTGTGTGTGTGTGTGTGTGAGAGAGAGGAGGCACCTTTATGGAGAAGTGCCAGCGCCACTCGGCTACAGGCTGAACCCATTTAGGAGACGAGGGTCCCTCATCAGGAGACATCGTCTGTGTCTCATACAAGCAAAACAAACTCCTGAAAATGTGTTTTTGCTCTTTTTGCAGCGTGTTTCCAGATGATTATGATACCTTCACAAGCCACGAGCATCCTACCGCGCGCACACATGGAAACATATCAGCTGGAACAGAAAGCTGGTGCAGTGATTTCCAGTTTAACCATTGTTCCTTCAGGGGAAGCTCTGCAGACTCCATGAAGGCCTCCGTAAGCTCTCTTTTGGATGTTTGTTGTTTTTCTTTCTTTTCCTTTTGAATGTTTCGTGTTTTCAGAGGACACGCCACACCCCCCGCTGAGAGTTGCTGTTTTCTGGCAACATTTCTCGCAGCAACAGGCGGCTGGTGGTTAAACTCTTTAAGCTGCAACTCCACATCGCTTCCCTGCAGACGCATCTCTAATGTGGAGACAAAATACTGATTCATCTAGAGTTTTTTCTGCTTTAAATGATATGAAGTTCACCATTATTGTTGGAGTCTTGCTTGTGTTATTATTTTCTGATGTACATCTCTTTGGAGAAAGTGTCTTAATAACTCTAGAATAGAATAGAATAGATGAGATTAGAATAAGTGGCTTACAGAGAAACACACGTTCTTCTCAGGCCCAAGCAAATGAGTGATCTTTAAAAGATGATGCCAGAGCGGCTGGAAGCTAAATATGAAGATGTTAGAAGAATTCTGCTTTATACGGCTATTAAACAAACAACTTGTGACATGAACCGGATCATGGTTAACGTGAAAAACATTTATCTTCATAAAACACGGCCCTAAACTCTAAACAGAGCTTCACACGTTGTTTTGTACATAAGTGATGAGTGAAGCTCAGTCACTGGAGTCAAACATGGAGCGGTCCATCTCTAAATATACATGTTTGTCTCGCTTGTTGCACACAGCAGGCAGCATTTCCTGTCTCTCTGCACGGTTTGACGTCTTGTGGAGTGAAACACACACACACACACACACACACACACACACCATGGATGCAGATGCACTGACAGACTGCTGCTAATCAAGCCGCTTTGTAGCCTCCTCTCCTCCCGCTGCCCACCGTCCTGCCGAGACCAAACACGGAGGCCAGAGGAGCAGACAACCGCTAATTAAATTTCCTCTCCGTCCCTCCCATGTTGTTTTCTTACCGGTTTTGGACTCTGGTTCTTTGTGAGCCGCTTCCGGTAAAGGAAAGGAATACTACTCTTTAAGTTCCCTCCACAGAGTCTACACAGGTTAGGAAGAGGACACCTTCACCTGCAGCAGATTAACACTTTTTCTGCAATGATTATAAAAACAATGCTTTTTAAAAATAAATAAAAAGCTTTACATTTATTAGATGAGAAGAATTTAGTCTGAGTTTAAGTCACTAAAAGCAGAAAATCTGAGAATAACTTTGCTTTTCTGAGGAACACCTGAAGATTTCGCTGGTACCGAACATTTTTCACACCACCAGGGCTGTCAGACAGTGTGTGTGTGTGTGTGTGTGTGTGTATGGAGGGGGGGTCTGGAGCAAGTAAAGGCAAGTGAAATCCTAGATTTATGCTCGCCGGTTCGCAAGTCTCCCGGGACATAAAAGATCAAATGTTTTTTACATGGAGTCAAACAGCAGAGCCAGACGTGACAAAGCGAGCAGAACCAGAACCCTAACCCTAAATACAGAAAATATTTTTACATTAAAACATTATTATTACTCTGATGTGACCCGTCAGCCGGGTTTTATTTAAATGATGCAAATTTAATAAGTTCACCTTCATCAAGTTTGATTTTGTACTTTAAACTGAAGCTTTTTTAGTGTGAGGAACATTGAGATAAATAACTAGGAGGAGTTGGGAGTTTGGGAGTGATTCCCGCCTTCCTATTGGTCGATATCCGACAGGGTGAATACAGACTTGTTCATGCATCCAGTAACGATCACCATGAACGTAGGCAGAGCTTTGTTTTTATTTAAAGGAAAAAAGATGCTGGGAGGACAGAATCCATCCATAAGCATCATGGATCAGTTTAGCAAAGAGAAAATTCCTCCTGTAAACCAAAACAAACCACATTTAAGAATGAAATGACATTTCACATTTGAAAACGTGGAGATTTCATTCACACACACACACACACACACACACACACACACACACACGCCTCCCTTTCTCTTAATCCTGCAGAAGATTTTCTCTAATCTCTCCCTGCCTTGAAGCTGCTTCAGACGACCATGTCCCTGCTTGCTTGAAAGAGAAGCTGCTGTTGCTGCTTCTCTCTTTTTAATGCTGCATCAATGCTGCTGGTGGAGGAGGAGGAGGGGGTGCCTTTTCCCTGGGCAAACAGCAGAAGCAGGTTAGGACTCAGCCAAGCCCCCCCGACCCCACAGTTCGCCTCCTATCTCCTATCCCACCATGCTGCTCGCTTCCCATCTTGGTAATTTACCTTTCTAAGAAAACATGCTGGAGGAGAAGCTGCCTGGTTTGCACCGTTACTGGCATTCATTAGCTCAACATAAAGATCCCCGCAGCAGAACCAGATGCTTATTTTGTTTTTTCACTGAAAAAAAAGGGTTGGTAAATTACCCACAATGCACCTGTGCTTCTGCCAATAAAACACTATGCAAATATCGGCTCATGTAGCCCCAAGCAAGGATGGCAGGTGAGCATCGGGGGGTCTGGTCATCACTTCCGATTCATTGCATTCGTTAACCAAAATGAAATCCTACAGGGACATAAACAAGATTTATAAAATGTGTAAGAAGAGAAGAAAATGTGCACCTATAAGATTAAAGCTTGCTAAAGATTCTCCTCATAGCAGCAAATAAAAACTGCAGCTACACTTTCCCCAGCAGCCTACGGTAAGCTGCAGATATCCTCCTACCAGCTGAAATGAAAGATAAGTTACATTTATTACAACATAAACTGCTGGATTTTTTTATTTGGTCTGGGTATAAGAACATCATATTACCACAGGCTGAAGGGGGAATTTTGCCATCTATACACCAATCACCCTCTTAGTGCTTCCATTCCGGGAAAAAGGCCTGAACGAGGGGAAACCACAGCCCAACTAAACGACTCATCTAAATGTTCTGATTAATCCGACGCTTACAAAGACGTTTTGTGGCGTTGGATGGCAGAAAAACAGCTTGAGACATCTTTCTTTGGAGCTTCCTGCTGCCAGAGTCCAGCTCTGAAGCAAAGTCTTCCTGCTGCATCCCTGTGACCGCATCAAAGCAGCTCATTGTGACTGACTCATCTCAGGCAAGTCATCCATCTGTTTGCAGAATCTCTGGTCAACAACTGATCTTCCATAAAAACTTTTATTGTTGTATTTCCCCCAATAAACAAATTTCCCCATGTCCCTTTGCCAGGTGCATTCCCATCCATCCTTCTCGCCCTATCTCCATGTTTCACTTTCCCCTCTTCCATTACCTCAGTATCCGAGAGCCAGCTCCAATGACACCCACACACTCAAACACACATCGTTTATTCTCCGTCTCCTTGTGCTGGGTCCAACCTTGCCTCCCTGGCAGAGCTTGAAAGAAAGTTTTGAACCGCAAGAGCAGGATGCCATTTTCACCCCCGCTCCAGGATTCATGTATAAAAGCGGAGAGGCATCAGATTAGCCGTGTGGGACCAGGAAGCTTCAGTTTCCAGTGCTGGTGCCAGGCCGTGGGTCCCGAGTCTCACGGACAACATGGGCCCGGCTTGCTGGAGGATTCTCATGCTTCTCGTGCACACAAGACGAAGATGAAAGGAGAAAAGCGGGGCTTTGTTTGGTGTGGGTGGATGTCTGGTTTTTCTAAGATTGACTTTTTCCACCGCTCATCTTTTGATCCAGCTGCTCCTCTCTTTTTGTTTTGATGTCGTTTGACAGACAGGAAAGCTTTACAGAGGGTGATGTTAAATAACATCCGTTAAGGCCAGAAATCGATGCAAGGGTGAGGAAATAAAATGGGTGGTGAGGAAATAACTCCTCAGTAAGGCCAAATTAACTTTCCTCTTTTCCATGTTACTTCCTCCTCTCTTTCTTTTCCCATTTCTGTTTTTCTTCTTTCTCTCCCTCAATTTCTCTCTCATCTCAAGTCCCCAGGGATCCTTTCTTCTCTCTTTAAATAGAGGCCTGAGCTGTGAAGTCTAATAATGGTCATTTGGCCTTCTATTGAAAGCTGGGTAATTCGGCCCAGGGACGGCTCACTTTGAGCCACATGACACAAGGAGCTTCCCAGTGACCATGGAAACAAGCGCAGTGGGATCCCGGGTGCCTCAAACGGCCGTGAAACCTGCTGAAGCCGTGATTTAGGAGATTTTTTCCATTGAAAGGGGGAGTGAGAAGCCCCCGCCTGGTCACAGTGGAAATCTCCCTCCCGACACCCGGCCAGGAAGAGCGGCCGAGATAATATCAGCGAGTTGAGGCGTACACAAACATGAAAGGAGAGCCGTGAGTGCTCCATGGCCTTTTTTCCTCCCTTTTCCCTGGTGCTCCTCCTGCCTTACAGTCCCTCCCTCCTCGCTTGCTGTGGGATTGTGAGGTCTGTTTGGGGCGAGGAGCAGGTGGAGGGAAAAGCAGGAAGTTTGCTTCCGTCCTATAGCTTATCCTCTAACGGACGTCTTGATTTGATTTCATCTGTAGGATGAGCATCTCTCATTTAGGAGGCAAGGACATCCAATCCTTTGATGTGCTGGTGACTTTTCTTTATCTTCATTCATTAAAAGAAAGATTTTATTCTCATGTAAGACTGACTTTCATAGAGGAGAAACACCCACAATGCAAACATATTGCTCCATATTGATCACACGACCCATCAGCTGTTTAGACTTTTAGAGACTAAATACCAACAACATGGTGGAACAACATTTCACAGCAACTAAAGCAACTTATCAGCCTCAAAAGTTGAGTCAAATCATAAAACCCTTCAAATGTGGAAGCATAAAAGCTGTGAGGTAAAAAGTAAAGTCAATGGAACTTTAATACCAGTTCTGTGGTTCCATTTGTTACGTTTTTAAGCCAAGTTGGTTGTAAACACAAAGTTTAAAAAACACGCTGCTGTGTGAATTGCATCCACTTTTGACCTGGTCACAAGCACACAGAGATTCCTCTTTATTCCCAAAGTCTTTTGACATCACTGTAGGTGTTAGAATCTACAAGGCTTTTACCATTTTACAGGGAGGAACATTTCTGTGACCATTACGCACCAGTTAATGGTTCCATTTTTTCCCAGACTGATTAACTTTGGTCCATTTTCACGCCCGAGACCCTCGACCTCTCTGAAAGGCTCCTTCTATACCCAATAATGATACCGACCTGAGGCTAAATAATCAAATTAGTCAGCATTTTTCAGCCTTTTGTTGTCTTTGTTTCAACAGTTTGAAACTTCTTAAACTAATGTTTTCCATTTAATAAAAACCTCAGACTCAACCTTTACTGTATCATTTATGTTCTACTGCAGAGGTGCCTGATACGGCTCCTCCAGATCTACCCTCCTGTAACTTATAAACGCACCTGAAGCTAATAGCTGATAGCTCATCCAGCACTGCAGAGCGCTGGTGTGTGCATGTAAACACTGCAGGACCTCGAGGCACCCCGTTGTATCGCTACTAAAAAAGTTTCAAATCTCTACCTTCTGTTTTAGTTTATATTTACTCAGTGCTCTAACTTTGTACCATTTATTAAAACCACCGAGTTTGACTCAAAAATTGACAAAGGAAAGAAGAAATTCTAGAAGGCGGCGAAACAAGAAGAACTTTAAAGATTAGAAACTTAACAAAAGTAGAGGCGTTTATCCGTTCATGCTGCAGCTGGCAGCGTTAAGCATCCCATTTAAACAAAACATATGGATTTTCATCTTTCCGCTGAAAGGAACAAAGCCCATCATTTTAGCCTGAGTACAAGCGAAAAATGTCTCATCAATATTCTGCGTCTCCAAGACTCCACTTTCAAAAGCTTTCTTCTAAAAAGTCAGAGCTTAAATCAAGCTTATTCTGTAACAAACAAAAGCCACTGTTGTAAATCGATAACGGCTGCGGCTTCACCACAATTTACTGAGACACTGAAAGCTGCAGAAAGTGGAGCTACTTTGGTTTTCTTTCTACCAGCTGCTCATCTCCATTAAGTTTCTTTCCTACGAGATAAAGAAAAAGGGCGAGAAGAGAGCGACGAGACGGAGACGGTGAGTGATTCAGCAGTGTGTTGATCTGCAAGCCTTCTGCTCTTCTGTATCCTGACTGATAATCAGGATGTGAGATGGAATCGTTACGAAGGATTACAAAGACGGACTGCGTGGAAACAAAATGTAAAGAATTGAGTTTTTAAAACTTTTGAAACATGTTTTTTTCACGCAGCATGAATAGGAAGCGTGTCAGATCAGTGGAGAAAAACATCCCTCAGAAGGCTGGACATAACAATGACACAGCAAACAGCACAATGCAAGCATCCTACCGGAAGCAGGGGGGGTTCGGTAAAAGCATCTGTCTGCATGGTGTGTGTCCTTACAAACACCATGATGCAGAAAAGCTACATTATATGAAAGTGATGTGTTTAAGAAAAAAGCAAGTTAGAGTCTAGCAGAGACCTGACAAAGTTGAAGAGATGCTTCTAGAGTTTCAGCTGAACTGTCCACCGAGGCCTCATCAGAAACCGTCTCCATGGAACAGGAGCCGTCAAGAGGCCAAGAGACGGCTCTAAATGACATACTGGACTCTGATGCTGGGATCATATTACCAGTGAGCTGACCCAAAGGCAGCAAACATACAGGAGCTTAGTAAAATACTGCGAATGCTACCTAAAAGTAATATCCACACCTAAATGTCCACTGGATTGTAAAACTGGAGGTTGCAAAATTCTTCTGGTCTAAATTTGCTTCCAGTCAAATAAAACTTTTTCATCTAAATGTTTCCCTCTTCACCGAAAGCGGTGCAGCATCAGGAATTGCTGAAATGCTATTGGTTACTGCAGAGCAACATAATGCCGTCCGGAGATGGGCAGAACTGCGGCCCTCGGGGACGAAGTTTCCCATCCCTGCTGTAGTTTGTTTCTACAACTGGCTCACTTATCCTGCAGCTTGTGTTTTTATGCCAGAGTTTTGTTTCTCTGATGCACATCAGTTCGGTTGTGCATTCACACAAACAAAGCAGATTTTCCAAGCAGTCTGCTTCGAATCAGAACGCGATGGTGTGAATGTTCCCACCGAAAGCAGACGTCCAGGGGGGTTCCGACTGCGGTGATGAACAGACTCTTTAACAAGCTGTTATTTGTCTTGTGATGTTTTTATACATCACTTCCTGTTTTCCTCACAGCACACGAACAAACGAGAGCTTGCTGCAAAAAAGTGATCCTCAAATAAGGTCAGATACAAGGCACTCAATCCAAAACTGAAGCCTCTTTACAACAAGTGTTTGCGGCATGACACCCTACTGGGACTGCCGTGGCCTTTGGACGACCTCTAACACACACCTGAGTGTGTAGGACGGCTAACCTGGCCACAGACTGAGAGCCAGTCGCCAGTAATATCACACTCATCTGTCTGTTGCCACTTCTTTCTTCTTTAATATGGCTCACTTCTCTTCTCAGATGCCCATCGTTCTTGTAATCCATGGTGTCCTGGTCATTCCTCTCTCTCTCTCTGCAGCTCTGGCTGAGATGCCAGACACAGTTGGAGTCCAAAAGCCACTTAGCACTAAGACGCAGCAGCTGTTTGCTCTGGCCGGCTGTCCCACAGAGCCAAGTTGAGGGCCACGATAGAAAAAGACACACTCCTCTGCTCGCTCACATTGTTCCATGGCAACTGCGGTTTAAGGATCATGTTTGTGTGTGTCAAATACAGAGCTTCCCACACAGGATACACTTTTTATGGTTGCGCGCCTCTGGCAAAAACTTGAAAGTAGCGTTATTTCTGGGAGGATATGTCAATAAAGCTCTTGAAACGTTTCTTGTTGCTCCTGTTATTTTTAAGTGCTTTGTGGCAGCCGAAAGTCAGGCCAGGCACGCTGTTGTCTTTGGCTGGTACTTAAGGTGGAACTGATCATGGTTCAGAGATGAGCTGGTTAAGGCCAGCACCAGGCCACACGCAACAATCACATTCCAGAGAGTTTTACATGCTATGCCAGCCAAGAGGCCTGCTTTACACAAGCTGCACGGCCTTGTGGGAGGATGGGTCGCACTTTTTATTCTTCTGATGTGTAAAAGACATCCACACAAACAGAGCATGTTTGCATTCGTCCTCTGCTTGTCCCGATTTTTAAAAAAAAGCCCCACATCAAACCCTCCTCCCCACCTTTTCCCTCCTCTTCCTCCATCCTCTGGTTGCTCGGTTCGGGACTGAAGTCATGAGAAACCCGGCAGGATGAAAGGAAGAAAGCCGGCATGCTAAAGGCCCCATGTGGCCGCTGAATTGACAGCATGGTCCTTGAAAGAAGAGATATCTGACTGGCAAGGTGTCAAAGACCCTGACCAGCCTGAGCCCACCAATGAAAGCCAGTGGCATGATTTCATGTTCCAGAGGGGCTGCCAAAACTCTCAAAGTATGTGTGTGTGTGGAGACAGCGAAGAGAAGGGAGGGAGGCCAATTCTGAGAAAGTCAAGCAGCAGGGAGGAAATGACAACTAAGAATATGTTATTGACTGCAATAAATAGTTCAGCTTGAGAATGGATACATGTGTGCAGAGGTGTGAGCATGATTTACAAACATAGCAGGGAGAGTGAAGTCACCGTGTCGCACATGCTGCCTGGTGCAGCACAGGTTAAGAAATTCAGCCTTTATGACCAAAGCAGTTCGCCGAAGTGGGAACTGATTCACTGCTGGTTTCCCTGCTGTTTAAAGGGGGAGGAGCGTCTGCTGTGGCACACCGAGGTCAGAGGTTTAACAGACCTGCAGCTCTCACAGGAACCACACAGGAAGGGCAGGAAAAAACTGTGTACATATATATGACACAGCAGCACATTAGTGAGGTTTGCACATGGACTTCAGAGGATGGTATGACCAACCTTGTTTCCGGGTCGTCCTCTACTGCAAATACTTAAAGTCTCAGCATTTCTGTCTGGCAACGAAAGCAACCTGGAATGTCTCAGCAGAATGACTGGATGAGAATACTTTTTAAAAGATACATACAGCTATTAACAGAGAAGAAAATGGTCATTTACATCTTTAATCAGCTAAATTGCCATGGTAGGGGCCTTGTGCTTAAAAAAAAACTACCACTCTCTTTGTGGGTTTGCTGGGATTCTGGACTGGATTGGAATCTAAACTGACCAGGCAAGACCCCAACACTGTCGGTGGCAAAGTGGCAGCAAAATGAAGTGGGCTCTTGAGTTCAGTCAGGGGCCAGTTGGGTAGGGCGGGAATGAGGAGGGGGTGTTTGCAGAGCGTAAGGCCAGGCCGGGTGGGGAGAGTTGTGTTGGAGGGTGCAGTTTTTCAGTGTAGAGGCTGAACATAGTGGCCTGGCTGGCTGGGTAGAGTAAGCAGACTAGCAGGGGGTAAGGATTGCACTGTCTGGTCTGGCAAAAGCGGCAGTGCCAATGCAAAAGCACCCAGCTGTGTTCGGGCCCCGGGCAAGGGTTTGTCAAGATGCAACAATGGGCTTTCCCTTCTCCAATTATAGTCCTGGCTGAATAAACACAGAGTGGTTTAGAGGCTGGCTGGAGACCAAAAGGTCACAGACTAAGGTTCCTGCCATCCTTACCACAGTGTATCTTAGCAAAACATCAAACCCGAATGTATAAAAATGGCCTGCTCATTAGCCGTTTGCTCTGATTGAGTCCACTGAGTAGAAGGTGTGGGTTTGTAATACTGGAGGCGTCCTCGTGACTCACTTGGCAGAGACCCATGCCATTTATGTATTACATCTGTTCTGAGTCTGGTGGCGTCATGTACTGGATCATCCATCAGAAAAATCCCTATAGAAGGTTTTTGTTGTGTGTGGTGCCATTAGATCCAGTTATGCTTAATCTTGGGTGCATCGAGAATAGCTTGGCTTTAAAAAGTTTGCAATATCGTAAAATTGAGGGAGGATCTGGAGAAATGCCTCCTGACTGGTTGAAGCCCACCTAAAATCCAGATGCACATATCTGGAACAGAATAAAATCCAGAATATGAAGTAGAGCAGCAAAACTAACTAACCTCTTAACTAACTTGTTGTTGAACATTCCAGATCGTGTCATGTTGCACTTCCTCTCTAATATGCAACCATGTTAACGGCAAAATGCCAAACAAGCCTTTACAATCAACACAAAGAAAGCGAAAAGATACCGACTGCTGATTGAAGTCAAATGTTTCTGCAGATTTTATTTGTGCACAGCATATAAAATGTGTGAGGGTGGGTAAATGTAAGCTGGGCCTTCTTGTACAGGTAATTATTGGTTTTGGAGAAGTTGTAGAAGCAACAAATAGATCCTGTTGGTTGGCCCTTGAACAAATATATGATCATGGTGTCAGCATCCTTAGCATGATGTTTGTACTAAAATCTATACAGCTATTGTCAACACAAGACATCTGAAACATCACTGATGGTTGTTCACACTCATGCCCTTTTAGTATTGGAACAGCCTCAAGATATGCAGTGTTATGCATTAACTGTATAACTGAAGCACATTTAGAAAAGGCATAAAATGCTAAATCAGACATGTTTCCATTAGCTTTTGACCTATTATAGTGAACAAACTGTGCTGAAGAGTTGCTGTTTAGAAGTTGTAATATAGTAAAAAAAATCTCTTAAACAGAAACAAACCCTGGACATCTATAAACAGACAATGCAGGAGGGGTGTAGTCTTCAGGTTTTACTCTAATTTCTAGGAAAGGTTAACCTGTGAAAATGCTTTTTTCTGCTGGCACAGACAGGAAACAGCTGGTGAGCCATGACATTTCAATCTGAGCATTTTACAGAACCATCATTCAAACTGTCCCTAAAAGTATGGTGTCGTCTTCCAAACAAGCAAAAGTAAACTTGAATGAGCATTTAAACATTTTACTTTGCACTTAATTTCACTTTTAAACAGTTTACCTTTTTTATTCTTATCTCCTAAATGTGAATAAGACACTGCAACAGAAATCCAGCTTCAGTTGGGATAATGACTCAATGAAGCTCTTGGTGTGTTGTAGTAGTCTAGCTTCTTCTTCACCACTGAAAATCATATTCCTCCCCTACGAACCAATAAAACCACTCACAGAGGAGCAGATCCATCTGTTATAGCAGAAGAGGAAGTGTGCAGAACATTGCGTTCATTTCTGGGTCTCAGCGGGTCAGTAAGGTAACCTTCACTAAAAGAAAGAGCATTAGTATGTCTACATAGCCAAAGGTCTCTGAATCATGAAAGGCTGCTCTATTTCTATTACTGGGAATGCACGGGATAAATGAGTCTGCAGCCAGCTTCCCTCATCCTCCAGGGAATGTTGGTACATTCCATTAAGAGGAACACTTAATTAAAACATGATAAAATACCACTCTGAGACCCCCGAGGGGTCTGGGGCATGGGAGGGAGGGAAGATGGGTAAGGGAAGAAAGGGGAGAGTTCATACTAACGGCGATGGGAAGCAGCAAACAAGATAAAACCATGGATTATCCCTAACTACAGGAGATCGAAGATAATTTCTTAAAGAGGTTTTAATTAAATAAACAAACACACACACACACACACACACACACACACAAAAGCATTTTTCATGGAGTGGCTTAAATAAAGCGTCAATAAATTCACTCAAAGCATTGTTCATTACTCAACCTGCTTTCTAAAGCGGTGTGTGTGTGTGTGTGTTTTAAGACAACTACAATCAGCCTGTCAGTGTGTTTTTGTTCTGACTCCCGTCTAACTGTAGCACATTAAAAACAGACATAAATCTCCGTGTTATCAGCAGGCTTCACAAACCCGCAGGCCACTACAGTGTTTACACATACATACACAACGGGTAAACCATTTACCGTTTCTGAATCATCACACGGATCGCGCTTTAAGATGAGATCTTTGTAAATGTGGGGATTTTCTGAAAATAACGTCATTTAATTATTACCCTCTGCTCACTATGGGTAGAGTGGGTCCTTACCCTCGGCGCCCTGAGGGGCAACGTCGAGAGTCTACACCTGCCTCCCAGGAGACAAACCCGCCTAACATAAAGGGATGGCATCGCACTCCTGCAGGGTGTCATGGACGAGCAAGTCTGATAATCAAGACTTTGAAACCATTTAGAAATGTTATTTTCGATTGGACCACAGCACTAAATACCAGCCGCCTTGCAGACAGGAGAATGGATCCCTGTTGTCATTGACTTGCCATTATCAGGACGCTCGTGTGCTACAATATGGAGGATAAAAGCAAGTTTCTGAAAAGAAAAAGTGAGCTGAGCTCACTACTTCAGCCTGAACGCAGCCCCCTACGGTGAAAATTAGGAGCTGATTTTCTCCATCAATGTCTGAGATGGGGCCGATAAATACCCACAATTCCTGCAAGGCGGTTTGATGCTGGACTGAATCATAATTACATTCAGCTCATAAGTCATGTGTTTCAGGGCGTTTGCAGGTGTTTGGCTGATGTTAAAACTCTTTCATTCACTGGTGCACATATGTGGTATATGTGAATGTAGCGCACTAAGCATAGATCGTATAAACATAGATGGATGGACCCTCCGTGACGTGAAGCTCAGCGGTTCATAGCCGTTTCCACCGCCGTTGTTTTGGCAGCATCACGTGTGCCGTTGTTCCAGGATAATATAAACATGGGCAAAGAGGTGGCGCACACAGGGCGGCTGTAAGCGGCATTATTAAACTTCAAGCTGCCTGTAGCCAAGAGCTAACTGAGCTAACGGGAGCTAACTTGCTAACGGAAGTAGTGCGCTACACTCTGCCTTTTTGCCAGTAGACTGGAGACCTGTCAATCAACAGGACACGTGCTTAATTATGCTTAATTATTAGGTATATATTTTAGGATTAAATAACATCTGAACAGAGGATTTAAACATTCACCTTCCTCACAGTTGTCATACAAGGTAAACTTGACCTGTTAAACCTAAAACGTTTTATGTACCACGCTGTAACCGTGTTTATTTCCGCTGTGAAACTGGTCCTAATGTGGGAGTCTATGAAGACTTCCATCCATCCATCCATTTTCTACCGCTTGATCCCAGAGCGGGGTCGCGGGGGGGCTGGAGCCAATCCCAGCTGTCAACGGGTGAGAGGCGGGGTACACCCTGGACAGGTCGCTAGTCTATCCAGGGTCTATGAAGACTTGCTGTGCTTTAGAGCCCCTAGTGGATGAGGGGTGAACTGCAATGCACTTCCACTTAGACTTCACATTTGTCTAATGGAGGTTGTTGTTTGACACCAACATACTGAAAGAAAACATTTTAAAAAGTGTTTAAAAACACAGTTCTTTACCTTTCCCAGCACTGTGAGACAACTGGGGTCCAGCTCTGGTTGCTCCAGTTTCACCACTCCGACCCAGCCGTACTCGTACAGGTCCTCCTCATCATTATTATTGCATAGTCCCAAAGGATGCATCTGAAACAAGTACACAAGCGATGGGTAAGTATTTAGGCACGCACCTACAGCCTTGGTATCAGTGTTGTGCATTTTGAAATATGGGTTAAATCACTTGGTAAGAGTTGCACTAATCCACCACACACTCTACACCTTCAGAGGGAAAATGTTCATTTTGCACATTATAATCTACTTACCACCTTTTTTCCAACAAAGAAACAAAAGCGCTTTAGCATTAAGCATCTTGAAGCTACCGGCTGCGGCGGAGTTTAAAGGAACCGTACCCGAGCCTTCACAACAACAGCACACAAGCTAAACTGGGTTTATGTCCTTTTACGTGTGTGCTAATGTTTACATTTACTCAATTCTGGTCTGCTTGAATTTCTAATGCTCCGTATGATTAATGTTGCCACCACAACAGGGAATCCCGTCTTATTAGTTTAGAAAGTGGATGATGATGCTTCACACCAAAGCACACTTAACACCGTCTATCAGACTGTCTTCAGATGTCCTCATTACACATAAAAGCCACTAAATTGCCCCACTTCTCAGGCAAAAAGCTCCGCAAAGCCAGCACCTAGACAATGTCTGTAAAGAGGATTATAGGTAAAAGGACAGCAGACATCACGAACACTAAGCAGAAGGTTTCTTTTACCTTCAGACTAGCAAAAGTGTGAATCAGAAAGCTTCATGTCAGTTGTCTTGACGTTGGGACGATTGTAGCAAATAAGAAAAAAAGCTATTTCACTACAGGTTTTGAAGACGTATCTAATCACAGATCTTGTGGATGTGCTACAACACAATCCCAAGAGGTGTCTGTGTGGGAAGTTAAAAGATAACACGTTGCGCAATCAAAGCACACCAACACTTTGGAGGGAGCAATAAAAGTGCAAAGGTATTAACTAGCAAGATACAAATGAAGAAAAAAGTAGAGCACAACCAGCAGCCATTCACTAAGAAGTAATGATCTGTTCAAAGTAGTCTGGATTAAAACTGTAACCAAGTGGAGTTCCCAAATCCGGGATCTACTCTCCACCCGGTCAACAGTGCAGAGACGAGCTCCTGTATTAGCATTACAACGGGTCAACCTGACCCGGAGGCCACTTATCCCATTAACCCAATGACCAAAGCAGCCCCAATCAGCGAGCATCGTGGCGCCGAGGTCTTGGCTACTCTGACCCCCCCCCGAGCCACTGCCGATGACCTGAGATGCCCTTCTCCTGCTGCTGACCCCTGACCTTTGAACCCCAAATACATCACATTGGGAACAGGTTAGGTGTGCGGCGGTCCAACTGAAGAGGGAGCCAGAAAGCACCTGAAGCGGTTTATGGTAGGGCTAAGTGTGAGAAGGTGAGTCGGGGTCAAAAGCAAATCCGACTGCCTATGGAGAAAGAATGTGCGCCACATGTGGTGACCTCCAGCAGGTAGCATCCTTTACTTCCCGCCTTCGGCGCGAAATCTGATGAAGATGCATCCGTTTGGTGAAAGAAGCGTTTGTGCTTGATGTATTAAAGTTAAACTCAATGCACCTGCACAAATACAGGTTGCACATTTTCCCTCACATCCTAACTTGCACCTTTTTTAAAAGAAAAATACTTTGAATCCTCCTCCTCAAATCTCCCACGCACAGTGAGACAGTATGATAAAGCATGAAAGATTAAGCTCCAATGTTCATTTACAACCCTTTGAAACAAATGGATCGCTGACGCAAGAGAGCAAAGAAAGGAAACAAAGAGTCAGGCAGCAAGAATCCAGGCTACAATTAAAACCATCATTTTCAGAGCAAAATATGCACCTATATGGAGACGAAAGCAGCAGCGATGCGACTGACTGGAAGGCGGTTACACATTACATCCACATTTGGTGGGATCATTTCTGGAGCCTGGTTTCCATGCTACCTGCTTATTTGCAAACTTCTCTGGTGCAAGCATCATTTCTGGGCAAACGTGGGAGCGTCTTGAACCAGAGATGCTGCTGAGGAGCGTAGGCGGATCTAAGGAGTCCGTTTCTGTGTCTCAGTACGTCCAGAGGAGTACCGAGAAGTGGAGCGCCGCTTGCTGTGTGATTGTGACCTCTCTCTCCTGCTTGTCTAACAGCTTGGATGGCAGTGGGGAGCCCCGCCTGCGCCCCTGGGCCCTGAACACTGGGCCATTGTGCGGGGGCTCCTGCACTCCAAATGGGACAGAGTTGTTGTTGTGGACCATGTTGTTATTTTAGAGGCTGGCCATTGCACCATTATCTCCACCACGGGGATTTTTCTTTTTTGTCAGATGTTGACGTAGGCGTTGATGGATGTGGGGATGGGGAGAGGGGGGGCTAGAAAGGAGCTGGTTTAGATGAGAGATGACGATCTGGTGAAGTGGGTCACTGCTACTGGCCGTGTGCACAAAAGAGAGACGAGCACATATGCAAACGTGCCTTCACACACACACATGCACACACAAATTACAGGGACTGTTTGCTTTTGTGTTCCGACTGCTGGCTCTCCCTGTTAAGGCCCCCCAAATCAAGCTCAACCCACCCGGATGGAAACACCCGGTTTGCTCCATTTTGCTAAGCTCCTGTGGACCCAAACTTTTTGGATGGAGGGCATCTGGCGCCCCCTAAGTGCCGCGAGGAGGCTCTTGTTCTGCCCCCGTCTGTCCAGCCTCTGGGGGAGGCAGCCTTTCACATGAGTATCTTGTTACACAGGCCACACTCTCAATGAATTCCTGGCAGGGATTTGAACTCCGCCTGTCACTCAAACTAACCACTCCTCCCCAAACAGCCTCCCACTGCTTACTGCAAATCCACCTGAATGTACCTGTTCAGGTTAAACTTTATTCAAAGTGTTGTAAAAGTAGCAGTACTTCATCGCGTGGGGGCTTTTTCATTTTTTTACCCTCATTTGTAAACTTTAGCTTTGGAAAAGCTCAGGTTTATTTAGGAGAAAAACTAGAGCCCCTGATGGCAGGGGGATCAAAACAGGACCAAAAAATTAAGGATTAGGGGGGGGGGGGGGGGGGGGGGGGGGGGGGGGGGGGGGGGGGGGGGGGG
>JBAMHV010000012.1:7288055-7306047 GCA_037177535.1 Pseudomugil gertrudae | reverse complement strand
GAGTAGAACCATAAAAGCTCTGGCTCTAGCTCAAGAACTGAACTAGAACGGGAACCAGCCGTGTGGAAAAAGGCCCTGTGTGTGTGTGGAGGGTGGGGGTTGGCTTGAATGCAAACTTTTGGATCCATTTAATCTGAATTAAGAGTGTTGGAACAGGGAAACATCTAAAACCTGTTGGACAGTGGTTGTCCGGGGCTGTTTCAAAGGAATCCTGGTCCACTTCCATGGATAGTCGGGTTTGTTTGGAGTTGTCTGAATGTGCATTTATACTTTGATGCAGACCAACGAAGCCAACACTGGTCTGTTTGACAGTGATATAGCCATGCCATTAGCACACATGGTTACAGTGATATAGTCATGCCGTTAGCACACATGGTTACAGTGATATAGCCATGCCGTTAGCACACATGGTTACAGTGATATAGCCATGCCGTTAGCACACATGGTTAAAGTGATATAGTCATGCCGTTAGCACACATGGTTACAGTGATATAGCCATGCCGTTACCACACATGGTTACAGTGATATAGTCATGCCGTTAGCACACATGGTTACAGTGATATAGCCATGCCATTAGCACACACGGTTACAGTGATATAGCCATGCCGTTACCACACATGGTTACAGTGATATAGCCATGCCGTTAGCACACATGGTTACAGTGATATAGCCATGCCATTAGCACACACGGTTACAGTGATATAGTCATGCCGTTAGCACACACGGTTACAGTGATATAGCCATGCCGTTAGCACACAAGGTTGCAGTGATATAGCCATGCCGTTAGCACACATGGTTACAGTGATATAGCCATGCCGTTCGCACACATGGTTACAGTGATATAGGCATGCCGTTAGCACACATGGTTACAGTGATATAGCCATGCCGTTAGCACACATGGTTACAGTGATTTAGTCATGCCGTTAGCACACATGGTTACAGTGATATAGTCATGCCGTTAGCACACTATTTAATCTATCAATCTTAATGCAACGTGTGCTGATTCAATACCAATTTGTCAATGTTTGAAACCAATTATTTGTCATTATAATGAAATGAGAGAAACACAGCTTTAAAGTGAGGCAAAAACCTAAAAGTTTCACTGCCGTCCAGACATTTTAGGGGGATGGACCGGTTCGTCACCCTAAAATGGCCTGCCGCCAAACAGTAAACAATAGACAGCAAGAAGCTAGCAGCCAAACTTGCAGTTGCCATTACTGATTGTGAGATTTTCTATCAGGTTTGAAGGCTAAAGTTTGGAATTATTATACTTACTTCATATACAAGATGTTGAAAACCTAAAAAAAAAACTTATAATGCTGCAAACCAGGTATTTTACCTTTACTTAGAAGTACCTCTTGTTAACAGATTGCTGTTACTTGCAAGTCATTTTAAAATAAACTAGCTTTATTTTACTTATTATGATGCCATTACATTATGGTCATTACAGAGCATTCTGCTAAGAAGCATTAAAGTAAATATCACACTATTACTGTCTGAACAAAGCAGCAGTTCCTCCTGTAGCTACATGGCTGCCACCAACCCCACAACAAACTACCATGTGTTCATTACACAGTCAATAGACCCCTCATGCCCTGCAGGGTAAGCACATATCAACTATTTAAGGTCTGCACACAAACAAAAAAGAAATGGATACAAAATCATCTTATTTGTGACTAAACATGCAGTCCAGACCAGCGCAGGCAAACAGCTGAGCTGATGGTGTTTGGTAGGTGCCAACTTTGTGCTATCTGATGTTCTTGTGAGCAAAAGTGAAAAATGACAAGTGAGAAAAGCACTTTCACACAAACACACACACACACACACACAGAAAATCTTGGTTGTACAACCCACAAAGATGACCTCACCAGCTGGCGCACACACACACATAGTCAATCTCAGTCAGTCACTGATAACTAGCTGGACATAAACACTTAGATGTGTCATTGTCATTAGAACTGTTCATATGCCACATATATTGCTATATATTTTTAAGAATAGCGTAAAAGTCCTGAGCCAAAAGGTTTCTAAATGGTCTGAACCCTCGAGAGCTCGGACATATCACATTAAAGCTGAGAAAGGAAGTGCCGGCCTTAATCCAAAAGATGACCCTCAAAACAAAGTCTGTCTGAAACGTCAGCGAGGACGAGCGTCGCCTAAGCAAGTCATTTCAGTTCAGGTGTTGAGCGATTAAGCTTCCTAGTCGCAGGTCGGGATCTGTGTGTTGGATGGGAGGATTACACCAAATGGATTTTTAACGCAACTTATTTATATTTTCAGGTAAAATCAGGATCAAATAGGTCAAACCTTTTCTGGTGGAAAGAAGCGTATCAGATATACATTATTACATAATTACATAAGAGCCATTTGATATCAGCATTCTCATTTCAGAACCATTTGCTGCAGATCCTTCCTGTTCTTTTGCTTTCTTATCACAGTCAGTCCAGCGTTTGCCAAGTTCAGAACCTTTTGTCTTGAACTGCAGCTCTTGTTGTACAGCAAGACAAACAGACTTAAGAAACTTGAATGCAGTATGTACATGTGCACACCTCCCAATCTCCCTACTAAGTCACAGTTTGCTCCTCTTGATCTTTTTCCCAGCACTAGAAATAACTTCAAAGAGGGCTGGTAGCCTTGAGCAGCGAGGGAACGGGATCTAGTTACAGCAGAGCAGCTGGGAGGGCCCTACAGGTGGGGCCGACACTCCTCCTGAAACATTATCAGGGATTCCTCTGCTTCCCTGCTCAAATAATGAAGACTTCCTCCCTTTTGTTTACTCCACTGGGGCCAAAGGAACAAATGGTGATGCCAGTCGGGCATCCATCATATATTTTGCCAGACAGGACCAAATGGATTGAAGGCGATTAAAGGAAAAACATGAAAAAATGTTATCTTTACGTACGTCTGATTCAGTTTTCTTTTAGCAGCTGGATTTGCTTTCAAAAGCTTCTAAAAAAGAAAGGTGACCCGTCACATTACCGGTGATCGATTTGAAGCTAATGAACAAGGCTGCACGGTGACGCCAGAGGGTGGCAGTACAGGCTACTCCGCCTGTGCCTTTAACTCAGAAGAAGAGATTATTCACTTTAATCCTGGGAATTTATGGATGTTTTTATCTGCTAAGACAATGATCAGCTTGCATGGAAAAGAAATAATAATCAGTTTAAAGCAATACTACATAGATTTTAAAACTCAATGATTGTTGTGATGGTAAATTGGCAATAATTAATCTAAAGGCTGTCATCGCCCTGCGGCGACCCAAGGCTGAAAAACTTTATTATACATCATTTTCCCGGTAGCACATCCCTCGACTTCTGCAACTTGCCTTACACGTCACATGCCAGCAACTGGAAACCAACACCTCAGCAGCGTGAATGCACATCATGGTGCATCTTCAGCAAAGAAATGCAACGGCACATAGGAAGGATACGTCACAGGGACTTTTACTGTCTGGTGGGCGCTCAGTGAAGAGACAAGATGCAAAACAGGTCTTCCTCAGAGGCAAAACTTTAGCAAGAAGATCATTAGCTTTTCTTATGTCCTAGTTTCCACCTTTTGCAGTTTGATTGAAAACAAACCCCAGACAAATGCTTGTGCATGCCCTAAACAAGCGAGCATCAGCTTCGTCATCTGTTTACATCCCCCAAACCCGCACCCCCAACTCTTCATAACCTTCACTGAGAATCACCTCTACACCATCATCATAGCAACGGGCAAAGCAAACAAGTGTCATGGTTTCAATGTGAGCAGGGGATGCTGGCAGAGGACACCTAATATCATGTAAATGTCCTGATATGCAGCACAAGTCACTGGGGTTGACAGCTTTAACACTGAGCAGGACGCCGAGCTTGTGACTCTATTAACTCTGCGAGTGCATCCTGAAACCGTCAATGGTGCGTGTGTGTGCATGAGCACTCAACAGTTTCCTCGGTGTCACTTTCAGTTCTTCAGTCTTTAAAACCTAGAGTGACACAGACAAAGCACTGGCCGACAAAGTTCAGGGGTCAACATTGGGCTAGATGCCACCGTTTTTGTTGGGGGGGGGGCACTGCCTTCTGAGGAGATCGCAGCATCATTGCACAAAAAAGAAAGAAGCAAACTTATTGTGTCCATGTGCAAAGAGCTGCCATCCTTATGAGGACAATTCTGAACACAGGTGATGCGTACATTATTAATCAGCATCGTGATGTCACGGAGTTAATTAGCACGACTAAGGCTGCAGCAAGCAGGGCTCATTAATACATCACAACAATGCAAACCTGCACGCACAAGCTGTTTTTTTATTTATCATATGATCTCCATATGAAAACACAACACAATGAGGTTATGTTTAAATTACAAATGTATCAACAGGCAGCACCAACTTCTGACAGGCCAAAATATCTGCATCGTCATCATTTCGGTCCACTTTCAGTGTATGTGCATCTGGATTAGGTCGGCTCCCAGCACCGCCCTAAACATCAGTGACATCCCCAGCTGTGTGTCACTCGACTCGTCCTCAAATCTCACCATAAAACAAAAGTCAATGTCACTACTTAATGAGCTATGATTAATGCTGCTGCAGCAGGGCTGGGGGGGGAGGAGGAGGGAAGCTGGAAGGCGCACATACCTGACACAGTCTGCGCGCGTGTGTGTGTGTGTGATGGCTGAGGGGTTGAGGTTGCTAAAAGTGGACTGAGGGAAGGATTGCAGTCATCAACACCTAGGCTCTGAGTGGCCTTTGATGCTGCGCGGCCTCTTTGATGGCCCTGGCCATGGAGGAATGCTGCGCTCCCTCCCGTCCCACCTCTGAAAGCCCCAGAGCTGTGGAATGCGGCGCAAGCTGCTGCTCGGCCCGCTGGAATGGGATTAGGCCCGGATTGCCCCTTCCTCTCCTCCACCCCTCCCTGCTCTCACCCTGACCCTGCCTTCAGGAGTGGACAACATGGTGACAACTTTGTTCCGGGACAAATTGATCTGTACTTCCTCTGGAAATATGTTGTTTTTCATAAAACTATACATCAACCTGAACAACTTATAGCTTTAGAGTGCATTAAAAAGATGGATGTAGTTACAAAGCCAACTGGGAAGCCCCTTAAAGTGTAATACCACCGATGACCACTAGGGCTATAAAGCAATTTCTCAATTAGCAAAATGTCCACTTCTTTTGTGGACCCGCTCTGAAGACATTATTTCAGTCTTCATCAATGAGCAACAGCGATGAGATTCAGTCCCTGGCATACCGCACTTCCATCTCCCTCTTTGCAGACACAGTGATGAAAATGATGCTCGGTCTATCACACTAGACTGTAACACTGAGCTCAATAGTTCCTTTTTTATGTCATATCGCCATATTTATTCACTAAATTTAAGTGGAAGCAGCAAATAAACACAATATCAGAGTTGCTCTAAACTTTTACTTCAGTGGCATCATTGCCAGTTAAGATGAAGCACAAATCGATAAGAGCTGGTAAAAACCCTGAGAAAGAAACAGAAGCTGTCAAATGAAGGTCAAAAGGCATCAGTTTCTTCATCTATTTCACTAAATGCTGAGAAAAAAAGGACGTTTTATAGCAGGTAAAACTATTTAAAAGGAAAGCTTGGACTGTTATTATTCATTAATATGATTAGCGTGATTGTGCCAAATATAATTTAGTCTGTTATGAGCTCCACTATGCAGCTCAAAAGGCCGGGCTACGCAACTGGAGCAGTTTCCCTGTTCAAATAAGCCCGGTTCAAATGAAAGAGATCAAACGAGTAATTAGGTTTTTCTCAATGACTCATCAGTTTGAATCAGGTGTGTTGAAACATCTAAAACAAGTTTTTCCAAATGCAAACTCATGTGTGGATGCAGCAAATTAGTTTGGAAATATTATAGTTTTTTGTGTGAAATTCAGTAAAATCATTTAATACTAATAAAGATCATCAGATGATGTCAAAGAGAAGACAACAACAGAGCAAATATAAGCATTAAATGGCTTTCTGTTGGCCAGGCTGTGTGAAGTTTGGGTTTTCCTGTCTGTGGCTGTCGTTGTGGAGGTCAGCAAAGATCCAGCGTGTCCAAGATGAGCAGTTGGCACATAGTCAGAAGCTGCACCTTTACCCTGACGCTTTGAGTGGGTTGGAAACACTTCAGATGACCACCCGCCAAACATGAACAGAGAATCAAAGAAGAGCCGAACGTCAAATCAGAGCGAGTGTGTGCAAGTGCTCGACAGTTACAGCGGGAGATGAGTGCTGTAATCCAGCCGCTCTCAGAGGATAGACAGACAGGGCTTTCTGCAAAGGTCAGGTTCATTTTGTTCTCACACAAACACACACACACACACACACACACACTTGATGCAGTGAATGACCTTCCTCACAACAACTGCACAAACAAGCCGTTTTGGCCTCACATGCCGGTGTCTGTCAGAGTTTGACCAGACCAAGCCAACCTGAGGACTAGCATGCACTGCGCGGCGTGTTTGCAGAGGATTGCAGCTCCCTGCCAGCGAGAGCTGACAGGAATGTGAACCGAACTTACAGTACATGCACATGTTCACACACCTAAATGAATGTGTACACAGTCGGTGGGTTTCATACAGTAAAAATGAACCTCCCCTCCCTTCCGTCTTACCTCCGCCTCCCCTGTGGCCACAGGAGCTAGATAGGAGGGAGGGAAGGAGGGAGGGAAGCCAGCATTAGTGCCGGTTTCAGATTTCGGCTGCCTCCGACTTGTTTTCTTTAGGAAACACTTACTGGGGCGCCGACTATACCAGAGGAAGTGCTCACCTACATCACTTCCGGGTAGGATGGTTAGGGTCACAGTGCACTCAGGGGAAGGGGATGAAGAGCAAGGAGGGGTTACTAAAGCACATGTGGAATGTTTTAAGTGTCAACAGCAATTAACCTCATGATTTTGTTTCAAATGTACCGACTTTTAAAGAAAACAAAAAACAAATCAGCAAAGTGGGAGGTTTGAAAGATTGATTTTCCCTGAGAAAACTGGTGCAAGAAGAATCAGCCTCTTGACAATTTCCTCAGTAATTTCTTGGCTCATTTGTGTCTGGCCTTTTTTTTTCCCCTTCTCCCCTTTCTATAGCTCGCTCTCTTGTTTCAGTGAATGGCTGCGTGATCGCCTTTCACAGCAACCTGGAGGGAGAAACAGGAGGAGAGCGTGATCCAGGAGCTCAAGGCCCTCTGAGAAGCTAATGATATTCCAGGGGAAATGTGAATAAACAAAGCCACAGCCAATTCTAGGAATAACGTGAAACATGGAATTAGGGGAGGCTAGACCAAATAAGGAGTCATCATTTCGCTTCCTTGTGATATTCCTAAAAGGAAAGACCTTGATGGTCAAAACAGGAACAGCGGAAGCTATTTGGATCCTCTCCAAACCGAACTGCTTTCGCTTTGTTGTAGCGGAATAGAGAAGACGAGGTCATGCCCGTTTTTTTCTCTCACGCAATGCAAACACAGTCTGGACTTATGGCATATTACAGGAGCTTTTAACTGGAAGACATCTTGGCATAATTGATGACCTTTAACCTCAGAAATGTTTTAGAGACCAGATATAAGTTCCACAGAAGGTCGAGTATACGGTTTTCCGTATAGGTCTGCAACTCTGCACACATGCATGCATGAACTCGTGCAATCTCTTGGGTCAGCTGTGGCAAAGCTTCCCACTTATGGGTACGTAATCTGTCTATAGTTCATTGTAAATGATGGATAACAGCCATTATCCTTAAAAACAAGCTCCCGTGAGTTTTCATCTGTGTATCCTGCACAGCATGTTCAATTTCCCTGTGAGAGGTTGATGCAAGAACATATGTAGTTGCCAGTCATGGCAAGTATGTGTGCAGCACACGGTGGGTCAGTGACCTGACAGACCCTTGCAAATTAGTTCAGATGATGAACATTACAGTGTACAGGTCACATGCACAAGAAAATGTCAATTACCCTGAAAAAGTTTAGTTTTTAAAGGAGTTCTATGCAAAAAACAGATGATGGTTAGACCAATCTCACCCAGCTCCTTTACCCGCCGTTCAAGCTCCTGCAGAAGTCACTCACATTTTTGAGGAGCCTGATTGGAGCCAGGCTCTTCTTTTATAGATTGCTGTGGTTGTACTGAGTTGCAGCATCATGGATTATGAGAGGAAGACTCTATAAATTGTTCGTGCTAATAAAAATGGTTTTACAATTCTCCCACACATGATTCTACACTAATGAACTATGAACAAATTCAGACAAATGTGAGAAAAGTCTTTTTATTACCGTTTTGAGACCTTTTTGTCAGTCAGCACAGGGTCATTATAGAGGTCAGGCTGTTTTCCAGTAAGGAAACTTTATCAGGCCTCGTATTTACTGCCTGAAACACACCTGAAATACTTCTATCTTATACAATCTCTCACCTGAAGACTCTGTTTAAAGCATACTTTTGTTAAAAACATATTGGAAGGTCCTCAGCAGGAGCTGTGCTGAAGGCATCAGGACGGGTCAGTGGGCTCTGATCTTGAAAGCAGCAGCCATCTCTGCATGTTTTCTGAGCCTCTCCCTGTGCCTGTTCTGACCAGTGATCAGGTTAGACAAGCCTCTCTATTCAGTGCTTTACAGCAACACCGATATCCCCAAACAGAGGGAGGAGGCAGAGACGAAGAAGAAGGGAGAAAAATCCTATCTGAGAGATTAACTCGCAGCACCCAACCGAGCCGGTGCTGGGTTCACTGGCTCACTCAGTCCTATCTTACCCACTAGTCTCTTGTTCTAAACCAAAGCATGTCTTTGATACGCGACTAGAAGGAATCTGGAGGCGTTACAGGTTTCTTTTGTGCTTTGCTCTGTGTACGCCAAGGCTGGGATTTCTTTTCTTCTACACCCCCCTCCCTCCCTCGTCCTCTTTCTTTCTTTCCCTCGTCCCTCTGCCTTCATCTCCTGCTCCCCTTCCCCCATTCTCAACACCAAATCAGTGAATCATAAACAGTCCTCTCTTTGTAGCCTAACATCATAAACTTCTGTGCAACCTGAAAGCACTTCCTTTGGAAGTTTCAGACCTGCGCGTTCTGCAAATCAAAGCAGGTTTGGGTGTTGACCAAAGGTGGCGACTGCTTCGAAGCAGTTCCAAGGGTTGGATGAGGGGTGGGATTTTGAACAAACATGGTGGGTGGGGGGTGGAGGGGTGGGGGAGTTGTATAGGGTGAGGTTTGACTCCCCTTGGAGATTTTCTTAAACCCATTACATCAGCTTTTTTCTGCTTCATGGGCTCCAAGTCCAGGGCTTTTGTGAGGGTAGAAAATGACCTAAATTGACATTCAGAATGGTTGTGGTTGGCTAATTGTGGCCGAGCATTTTGGCATAAATAAAACAAGATTCCTGAGGCCACCTCTTTTAAGTTCTTTCTTTTATGAATTCCAGTTTATTGTAGGCATGGCCTGTGACTTAACGCATGTTGGTCATGCCTGAAGTCATGGGAACCTTCCCAGAGATCCAAAGATGCTGGGATTCAACTTCCTGGTTTTCACCAACTGTGAAGCATATTTCTGATGCCAAATGGCACATCCACAGGTCGTTGCGCTCTGCTCCCTCATTCGCCTTAGACAAAAAATATGCATCATGCTTGTCTAACTGATCACCAGAAACATTTCCAGAACCTCAGGAAAAGCGAGCAGGGCCAAGAGAAAGGTGCTAAATGAGAAATGATGCAGCAGTCCTGCTAAGGTTCACTCGCACACTCAAATCAAAGGCTTCACAATGGCTGACCAACAAAAAAAAAAAGAAAAAAGGGAGAAAATGAAAAGAGGCCACTTGCTGGTGCAGGGCAAACCGATCTGCTGCACATAGACCGTCTAAGCCGAGCGGAGAATGTCAAAAGATCTCCCTCTTTCTCCCCTAATGTGATCAAACAGTGGCTCATTCCCTGGAGGAGATCGAAGGGAGGGAAAGAAATTAAATGTGAGCTTTGGTGCACTATAGGAAGCAAACCACCAGTAGCATAACCAAGCAGCAGGCACAAAACATGCCGTCTCTCAAGGTTTCTTTCAGATCCATGGCGAGGGAGCGATGAAGATTGGCTGGGCAAACAGTGAGGGGTGAGGACTCAGAGAAAGGGTTGCCTGGGTGAGGGGAGTCTGTTGCTTCAACCGTCCAGCTGTAGGACAGATCCTGCAGAAGTGTGCTCTATGTGTGCAAAACAAAAAAGGAAAAAGGAGTGCTCTTAGGCTGGCAGAGCAGCTGGGCTCAGAGTGCAAGATGATGAACATTTCCACATATTTCAGTACATCTAACATCTGGGTGCAAGGCAGGCACCACTGCTTCCTTAGCACCCCCCACTGACGCTTTAATCCAGTGTTTAATAAGTCAGTTACTGTTTTCTCTTTTAGGTGACACCTTACAGAAAATATTTTATTACAGTTATGCGTTACATTTACACATTTAAAGGTTGTGAAAACAGTTTGAAAACAGACACAGCATACTTCATCGAGGTAGCTTCCTGGATAACTTCCTTTTGTTTTCCTAGAGGATCTGAAGCTTCAAAAGGTCAGAGTTAAGGCTTTTTATGACCTCAACAAAAGAATACTGAAAAAACATTATTTTAAAAAGCATACAGCTCCGAGGTGTACCGTATTGATGAACTTTGCGTATAAATCTGAGCTGGGATGAGTTCAGATCCGTTTCCGTAAAGGCCCATGTCTGAACGACTAAGCCAGACATTTCTACATGATTATTAAATTGTTCTAAATTAACAGTTTCCAAAGGGATGCATGCAAAATTACTCATCTGCAGATCTATTTCCATAATCTCGGATGCGCGACACAAATTCCTTCCATTGGGTAACTCCAAAGTGGGCACCTAGCACCCCCGGTACCATAGCGATCCAGCCACACCTCCATCTGGCAGCCTGAACAACTGTGTGTACTCAACCCTCCACACTAACTCACTGTCCCTCAACATACACCAGTAAAAGGGGGGGTTGGGGCCGCAGCGGTGATCGGACAAACAGTGTTCTTGGACCTCTGCCGAGCTTGGCTATTGTGCAGCCACGCAGTAGAGAGACGGAGAGAAAGGTACGGGAGAGGCTGTGGTTGAAGTAGCTTCAATGGCTGGCTCTATCATCGGACGGGGTGTGTTTGTGGGGAAGAGGGCAGGAAGGCACCAAAATGAGGCAGAGTTATGCAGGTGTGAGCAGGTGCTGTGTGCTCTGTCTGGATGAGGAAACTATTCCAGCTTGGATCCTGATCCATGTGTGTAAAGAGATAAAATATGATCAATATTATGGGTTTTCTTTTCATTTGGGCATATTCCCCCCCCCCCTTAAAATAAGAAGCTGATGCTCATGCAGGTATCTTTTACAAGACACCTTAGGGCCACACGAAGAGCAAGTCTGGGTCTAGAACAGTGTCATCCAACCATCGAGTTTCAACCCGCAACTCTGCCCGGGGGACAAAGTCTGTGGATTTCATGCATTCCACTGTGGGAGAGGAGACACTTTACATTCTACCACCTAAGTGACTTGATTTTAAGAGATTCAAAAGGTTTAGCATGCCAGTTTCCTGCTCAAACCAACAAGAAGTAGAGAAAAAGAGTTACCTGTAAGCGTATCTCCTAAGCATTTCTACCTGTGCCACAAGAGCAAAGATAAATGAGGCTGAGAAAGGGGGAGGAGTGCATTTTAAATGCTTTGGAAATAATTCAATTACCACATAGCAAGCATATAAAGGATGATTTGTTCTTTTGATCACCCCAGAGAGTGTTTATGAAGTCACTGTGGGATCAGCCTGGGCCCAGGGGCATGGCCAGCCACTAGAATTCCGCCGAACATTTGTTTAGCAGCAGGCCAAGTGCGGAGCAGTGCACAAACGCAGTATTGTTCCCCCCGTTCTCACTGGTTGCACTGCCAGAGGTAGAAGCTGACAGAGTCCGAAAGCGAGAACGGGAAGGACAGTTGGGGGGGGGGGGTGGGAAGAGTTGGGAATAAGCAGACCCTGGGGATAACTGCCGCTTAAAAGTTAAACATCAAACCTGCTTTACACACAAGCATTTCCTGTCAGAAGGGTTAGCAGGAGGGGAGGGGCTCTGAAAAGGTAATGGCCAACATCTAAAGATTGGCTCATTTCACAGTTGAGAGGACGGTTCCATCACCGAGCGGTCACAGCTTTTCCCCCACTCTGGTCCCTCGTGATAACAAATTACACATTATATTTAAACCCAACTGTTCCTCACAAATCCACACATTGGGAGATAAGTGAAAGAGATTAATCTGCCCTGGAGTGAATGACTGCAGTGGTATAAATTCCCCAGGGATCCATGTTATTCGATTTGTTTTTTATTAGAAACAAGGAACCACTTAGCCAGCTGTGACCTCTGGGGCACTTGGCTCTACATCTAAGGTAGGTTTGATAGTCCTGCTTTCAAAAGGCCATAGCAAACATAGCCTCCTAAAACAGAAACAAGCAATAGATAACTATGCAAAGTTCAAATAATTCTGACAGGATGTCCAAAAAATGCCAACTGGAACTTCCTCTGGTATAATGAGTAGTTTATACCAGACATGTGTGTAATGGAGCGCTGCTGGATTTAACCTTATATGAAAGAGATGACTATTACCTTTAAAATGCTGAATATAAACTTTTGTGTGTATGCTTTTGCAGAGTCTCGACTTAATGAAAATGTAAAAAAAGACAAAATAAAGACAAAAGGGTTGGGGAGGGTTTGATTTAACATATGTCTCATAATGACACCTTCAGGACGATATCCTAATCCTGTAGATCCAAGGATAACGAATGCTAAAAGAAGCTGAGCATACATTCAAAAACAGCCTGGCAAGTCTGGCCTATTTTTGCATATGAAATTCCACTGCGAGTATGGGTCAGGACCTCCGGGTCCTTAGGAAAGAATGTGTGACTTGAAACGGGAGACCAAAAGGGCTTTTTGCATCCCCATGGCTTCTCAGCCGGGAGGACATCATTCGGATCAAAGAGGCTCTGTGAATCCCTTAAAACGGGCAATCGGGACAGACTGGAAGGGCATGTGAAGGGTCTGGGAGAGCTTTCACTCTTCATGCATCACGTGGGGAGGCCCCATGCTCTTTTTGGACCATTTACAGCTCTTTCTTGTTTTGTTAATAATTTAAAAACCATGAATAGACCACAGCCAGCCTCAACCATTAGGGTCCTTCTTAGTGTGTTGCCAGCATGTATAAGCATGAGTCACACCGTCCAGTGCGGAGCGGGTTTGCCTCACGTTTGTCTTGGCCGGTTATGTGGTGCCGTGCTGAAGCAAAATGAAGAATGACGAAACAGCCTGTGATGGCCATAGAAATTCCTTCCCCCACGTTGACTAGAGTATGCAACCAGTGGACTACAACCAGCTGTTTCAACCTTCCTTCAAAGAGTCTACTCAATACATATTTAATGTTTTAGCGTGTTGTGACAACTTACACACCTATACTGTTTTTACAATAAAATAATTTTAAACATGTTCTTTGAATCACAACACCTGCCAAAACAAGCTATATCAATCATTTTTGACAACAGTAGTGTGCATACTCAGAAATTCAGCATCCACATAGTGGTATCGTCAGTGAAGACGTGTGTATGCTCCTGTGTATCGTTTCCATAAATGCCGATTGTAGTGGGGGTCCAATACAAATCTGGAATCCAATGAAACTGTTTATTTAAACCAAATTGCATGCTGCACTCTGAAACCAGTGCAGCACTCCTGGTGGACCTGCAGTTGCAGTAAAAAAAAAGTTGCCCTGCCAATAGATGAGCGAGTTTTCCCCTTCACCGTTTGTCTTGTCTTCTTATTTCATTCAGCGCCTGACTGGCAAAGGCACCAGTGCATTATCCAAATAGGTCTGGGTCATTTGACCAGACCAAGGGTGTCAAACTGGTTCTGGAGGCCTGCTATCTGACAACATTTCACTGTTTCTTTTGCCCAACACAACTGAAATGAATGGGTCATTTGAAGAAGTTGGCAAGAAGCTGTTTGATTTAGCTGATTTGATTCAGGTGTGTTGGAGCAGGGAAACAACAACCACCTGTCCAATAGGAGGCCTTGTGGACCGGAGTTTGACAACCCCTGACTTAATCAAGCAAATTGGAAACCCTTTGAACCGAGTCCCTCAATTGTACCAAGTCAACCAAACTATTAGGTGTGAATAAAGGGGCTGATAGATATAATGTCTACTGCCTATGCCGCCTGACAGGTCAGTACTTGTTTAACAGCAATGATAACTAGCACCACTAGGCCTTGAAGCTGATGTCAAAGCAACACTGAGCAATATTATTAATCTAAAACCAAAACCATGTAAAAACATCCAAACACAGGTGAGGATACAGCGGGGTCTACACCCCCCTCCATCTAAACCTGGGTTTATTAGTGTAACAAGCATGTCACAATAACAAGAGCTGGTCATAGGCAGAGAACAAGGTGTCTTTTGTAGGGAGAACCATGACGACCAGCATCCCTGTCGGGCTTCTGCCCTGCCCCTATGGGAGAGAAGAAGTCTCCAGGCTTCCAGCACCTAGTCTGCCAGCCAGCAAGGGCCCAGCCCGTAGAAACCTGTCATCACTACCACAGAGGCCTCTATTCATCCCAGCAAAGACAAAGCCAAAAGTGTACAGCAGCCATCCAAGGCATCCCAAGCATCCAGATATCCACCAGCGATATCATTTTAGGCTTTTGTGAGTCCATGCTTTAGTTTACCCACCGTTCTATCCCTTAACCCCTGCTCTCCTTCCCTCTTTGTGGAGTATTTGTTCCTTCTGTGGTGCAGGGACCACACCTAAACCGTTACCACACATGCAGGTGTTGGATGTCAATTAAACGCATACTTGAACTTTTTCCCCTAAATCCAGTGAATAGATTAAACCATGTTTTCTTTCTACAGTTACTGAAGCTTTTTTTCTACACACTACAATAAAAATCCTTTCAGACTGAAGACGTGCTAATATATTCCCTAAAGTCTACCCTTCCTGCAGCCGGATCTAAAGTGTTTCAAACTGGAAGAAACACCACGTTTTCAGTCATTAACACAGATTCACACATGCTGATATCCACTGAAAACACTGGAGGGGAAAAAAGTTTAAACTTTATCAACAACAAAGCCAAAGATAGGCACATCACTGCCTGATGGTTGTTACGGAAACGCTTTCTGGACGTGTCACGCAAAAGTCCACTTATGTCACCAACGAGACGAACACTTACAAGAGTTAATGGTGATGGTTAAGAAATTACACAGTGGGATCTTGTGTCAGACCCTTTCCGGCCTGGCTCTTCACAGGCCACACTGGGCCCCTGAAATCTCCACCTGCTGATAGCATCAGGCCCCCCAGCCTTGCCCCCCCTCGCCTTCCTCCTCCTCTCTCTCCTTTCTCTTGGGCATGTGTGGTGGCCACTGATAAAAGAGCTGAAGATAAGAGGAAACACAAGCTGTGATGAGGAGCACATCAGGAGCACATCAGCTCAGTGGAAAGGAAAGAGATGGAAAAAGAATAAAGAAGGGAGGGATACGATTAAAGGAAGAAAGTGAGAAGGAATGGGTGGGACAAGCGAGAATCTGAAAATGATTAGAGGAGAAACTATTATGGAAAATGAAACTAAATGAAAAATGTGTCTTCAGGCTACAAAAGAAAGATGAGATAATTTATTATTTTCCTACTGGAATATAATAAATAAACATGGTAAGAACTATCAAACACTATATAGAGGTTAGCTCCAAAATTCCCTCGTGAATCAAACACCTGCAGAAAAACTGGGCCGGCAGAAGCAGTGGGGAAACAAACAAACAGAAAAACAGTGAATGTCAATAAATCTGAGGTGCTGACATCGACAGAGTAGCGCGGACAGGTGCCACAGTGACACCAGCGACCTACAGGGGGATGTATGCATCTCACAGCAGTGTCCCCTTTCAGAATAGACACCGGTGGGGACAACCAGTTGGTCCACTGCAGGGCGTGAGGACCACAGCGGGTTGCTGTGCTACAGCTGGGAAAACGCCCACGCTGGAGATAGAAAGACATATATGCTGAAGAATAAAACAATCTGCTTTCTATTTAATTATGCATGAAACAGGATGACCTGATTATTGCAATAATGCCTGCGTTTAACCAAGTACACCCTGCTCCTGGCCAAGTTGTCTCCTATTGGCTTGAAGTCAACGCAAAGTGTCCTGCTAATCCAACAGTTGTCTGGCCACGCTGAAAGTCACCTCTGAATCCAGTTCCAGCACTCGTGTCAGGAATCCACAGGCTCTTTGCATACCGAGCGGCCGGATATCCTCTAGTTAAAGAGGGCCCTCTAAGCCAGGGACATGTGTTGGATGACTGGGGAGGGTGACAAGGGGTAGGGTTGTTTTTTCTTTATTTTTATTCCCTCTTCTTCAGGAAGGGGGGCAGCGTCGGTGGCAGGGGTGTACAGGCAGTGCTTAAAAGGCCTTTAGAGTGACATCAGCATCGCTTTAAGCTGGCACACAAAGTGAAGTGAGAGGGGAGCTGCACGGTGCTGGTTAAAAGTGCAGTTGTTCCTGTTTTGAGCCCGCCGATCCGTGCATCTGTGAATGGCTTTTGTGTTGCTGTCGGGGCAGAACAAAGTAAGTTCAGGTTACTGCACTCCTCCCGTTATTGGCCCACATTGTCTCTAATTATTCCAGCAAACATTGACACAGCATGTGTGGTCTCACATTTATACACCCCTCCTCCGCTCCCCTACCAACGCTGAACAGACAGAGGAGGAGAGCAGAAAGGGGACGAAGGGAAATGAGGAGCAAAGAAAATGTACTTGCATTCACAGTTTTGTGCCTCATTAGCATCAGGCTGCAGGTGAAACTGCTGTAAGGTGCAAAGAGGTTTGTGGGTTTGGCACATCTTTTCCACCCGATGCCTCAACTCATTAAAAACAATTATGCACAGCTCAACTTTTTAATATATGAGCAACCGAGACCAATCAACATGGGGTGGAGTGCAAAAACAACTCCGTTTTCCTTGATGCAATAACTAAAACCAGACTTTCTCCACAACTCCACACACCAATTTAAATTCTAAGGCTTTCTTGTTGCCACGGTGACACAACTCTAGCTTCTGCAAAACAATAATTATGACAATCCCATGCATCAGAACCTCACCGAGTCCTTGGTCCACGAGCTTAGCTTGAAGTAATGCAGAAGAAACGCTGACGTATATTTATGAAAGCGAAGCCAGAAGCTGAAAATGGAGGCGCAGTCGTGGCTGACGGGATGAGAGAGGGTAAAACGTACAAAAACAAATGCAACACGGCAGTTAACTTGCTATAAAATTGTCGCCATTTTCACATTCTGGTAGGCAAACCTCAGAAAGTGTGATAGTTCCCATTAAAAGCCTCTCTGAGTGGACCAGAAGCAGGTTTTTACTGGAAGGCACAACAGCAACTTCCTCTGTTGGGAAGTACATCACCTGCAGGTTTCATAGCATTATTTTGACTGAAAACTGGGAAATGCATTAAAACAAACCTCCTGAGAGGAACAATGTTGATATACTGTCTTCTGTCTTCATCTAAAAATGGACCATGCATATTAATGGAAAGCTGTAAATAAGCACCTAAGCTGCCTGCAGGAACAGAAGACATAAAACTATAAACTTTATACTTTCCACTTTTGACCAAACTGAAGGTTTTTGTGCCATAAACTAACCGGCAGATGAATATATTTATATATATATTTTCAGTGTAACATTTTTAAAATTTAAAAATATTTGCAAAAAGCATATCTTAAATACATATGGGACAGAAACTTTGTGATGTATATATGTGTATTTGTATTTATGTATATATGTGTGCATGTTTAGGGGTGTGTGTGTATACATTTTTTATATGTATGTAGGTCTGTATATATATTTGTGTTTATATATTTAGAATATAGTAAAGATCAAGCTTTAAAATGGGGATAAATAAGAAATAAACCATCGATTAGTACGTTTAAAGGAGGCAGGTACTATAAGTTTTTCTTCTCCCTGCTCCTTTTTTTCTAAGCATGGTGGCACAATATTGTGCATTTTTTGTT
>JBAMHV010000012.1:7254456-7279672 GCA_037177535.1 Pseudomugil gertrudae | reverse complement strand
CCCACGCTAACACGGAGAGAACCCACGCTAACACGGAGAGAACCCACGCTAACACGGGGAGAACCCACGCTAACACGAAGAGAACCCACGCTAACACGGAGAGAGAACATGCAAACTCCCCACAGAAAGCTCCCCAGTTCAACCCCTGTCCCAGCCAAGGCTCGAACCGGCAACCTTCTTGCTGTGAGGCCACAGAGCAAACCAATGCGCCACCATGCAGCCCAACCAAAAACACTGGTTTTTTTTTGTTTGTTTTTTTTAGCTCTAAACACATATTTAAATTGGGCTTTATAGGTAAATTCTCTCTGCTTACATGCTAGAATGATTTTAAGATGACAAAGTTGAGTGGTAGCAATCAGGGCACTTCAGCACTCTGACCAGACCTTCGTCATCGTGCTCCCTCGCTCCCTTCTTAGAAGTGAGCAAGAGGCAAATTAAGTTAATTTATTATTTTTGGCCTAGGCAGCATGTGCCACTTTTCACACTCTTCAGGCAGAGTTTAGGCAGTGTTAACTTTAGGGAATTAGAAAAAAGGCCAGTCGGGAGACACAGGAGCCGTGCTTGTGGTTGGGTCTTTGCTCAGGAACTGTGCCAAGACCCCCCTTTTCCCCTGTACTTGAACCCATACCTGCTGAGGTCTGGCCACTATACACACACACACACACACACACACATAGCAATGCAAACCCCCTCAGGGCTCTGACTAAACAGCACAGGAGAGGTCTGGAGTGCTCTATAAACCTCAAGCTCCCAACTCACTGAAGGAAAATGTGTAACAATCGCTGCCGGCGTCCAAATGCACACAAAGCTAAATATTTGTGTTCAACCTAATTTCAGCACCAAACACAGCGGGGACTGCTGAAAACCTTCCTGCACTGCTCTACACATGATGTGCAAGATGGGAATGTGATACCAGGTTGTCATCCATTGTCAGATTGAGCTCAGATAAATCTTGGGTTGAGCAAGGAGAAACTTCAGGCAGTGCTGTGCTGGACAGGCCGCCCCTCATTATAGCCTGACAAAATACAAGCTGTCTCTGAGTGGTCAGAAGCTATGTTTGTAAAGAAAGCAAACCTAAATAGATGTGGTTTTAGATGTAAAGCCGAGGTCCGACATGGCCATGTGGTTAAGCGAGTGGCGCCAAATGACCATCTCTGTGTATAAACAAGGCTCTTTTTTACCTTTGATCGCCACATATCATCTTTCTTTTCACATCAGAGTTTTTATTTGAATGAAAACAAAACGCTGCAGGCGCACTCTGAAGATGCTGCAGTGCAGTTTGCATTTGTTGGAGCTGCTGGTTGTTCCAAGCACCAGTCCAGCTTAAGGGGAAGGGAGATGTGCAAATGAGGAAACAGCCTCAAAGTAATCAATGCATGCAACAAAACAACTGCAGCAAACAAATCCCTCCACCTGCTTTTCACACAATAAAAACAAAAGTTCACATTTTATCTTCACATGATCTAATATTGGGACTTTTCAAGCAAACCTTTTATAGTGACTGGTCTCAGTCACATGGTCAGTATATTTACTGGTCAGTTCTACACTTTGCCTAAATTAACTTCATTACAGAGCTTTGGAGATGACTTCAAATCTCCATCTTCAAAGGATGCACGCGCCATTCACAAAGCTAATTATATTCAAGTGGCTTCAAATCATGTAAGAGAAGAATTTAATAAGCTGTGCATCAAGACTGAAAGGTCAGGAAATGCATGAGAGTATTCTGCTGCTCCAGAACCAGAAGCCAAGCAGATTAGGAAAGAATTACCCCCATTAAACTTCAAATAAACAGTTTGCCTGGAACAATCATTTTATGTTTGGCTCATCCAAGTCTACGTGCCAAGAGGCAAAATAAGGAAATAGCCATTTATTCCGGCTCGTTTTTTAACGTTTTAAATGCGAAAGCAGGACATTTCCAAACTCATGCGCGCGCGTGGCCACAAACAGCGCAGCTTCAAAGCGAACATTTGGGTTCACGAGGAGGTTCAAAGTGAGCGTGAAACCCGTTTTAAAAAGTCCAAACAGGACGAGGACACCGTGGAGCTGCGCAAAGTTTGGACTTTCTCCTCATTCTGCCCTAAAGGCGCAAACTCTGCCTGTGCGCCAGCAGCACAAATGCGCACACTGAACTCCATGCATCAACTAAACAACTTGCAAGAGCATGTTTTCCCTGTGAATGAATTCCACAAGATAGGAGCCATCTTGTGACCGCATATGCTTGCAAGCTTAGTACCATCCTCACACACACGCGCGCGCGCGCACAGACAGCATGTACTACTCTTGTCAAACACCCCCCCACCTTACAGCCCCCTTTGGAAAAAGTTTTAAAGAGGGCATCTTGGTGAAATTACACCGGATCTTCCCCAGTAGGAGGAAGAGGAGGAAGAAGAGGAAAAAGCCACTTTGCACGTACTTGAACGATCTCCCCCTCCGCACTGATCGTGGCTCCAGCTTTGGAGAAGCGTCCTTGCAAACCAGTCGTGTAGGTAGTATAATCTCCATTGGGACTGGACTCGAACAGCACCACTTCCACAAACGCGGTATCTTTGGCCAAAGCGGCGCCGAGAGAAGCGGCGAGCAGCCAGATCACCGGGACCACCGAGTCGGGCACGCGATCGGAGCCTCTCCTTGGTAAAATCATCATCTTGCCGGCTGGATCAGCGCCGATCGGGACATAATTTCACACGGATTAATGAATCGGATGACGGTAATTGAAATGTGGCGTGTGCGCGCGCTGGATGCCTCAGAGGAGTCAGAATTGT
Organism: Pseudomugil gertrudae; assembly: GCA_037177535.1. Taxonomy (NCBI): domain Eukaryota; kingdom Metazoa; phylum Chordata; class Actinopteri; order Atheriniformes; family Pseudomugilidae; genus Pseudomugil; species Pseudomugil gertrudae. The sequence goes on along the minus strand of JBAMHV010000012.1, from coordinate 7,276,910 downwards.
GCAATAGAAGCGGAGTCTGGACTGAAGCGTGTTTATTTCACCACTGCGAGCCTTGTCAATTCCATTGCCTCAAACGCAGCCTTGCTTTCTCCCTCCCTTCCTCGCTCCCTCTTTCTTTCTCACCCTCCTCCTCCTCCTCCTCCTCCCCTACAAAGCGGATCTCCTTTGATCTCCAAACACGTGATTTTGTTACTCCCTCTCTCTCTCTCACCCAAATGGGCTCTATCCCCACCCACCTCTCTTTCTGACCCTCTCCTTTGCACTCCCCGCTCTGAAGTGCCAGCACTCAGTTAAGGAGGCACCGAGGACGTGGGCTCGCGCTGGAAGAGCTGCGTATTGTGTGACTATAAAGACTTGAAGTTACACGTTAACTTGTGAGTTAATTGGGTTTTTCAGTTGAACATGAAGTAGCTCGCGCTCGCTTCGACCACCCTGCTCCCACGTGGAGCTTTTTCTCCCCACACTTTGTTTTAGGGACAGGACCACCTTAAAACAAACATTACCCTCCTCGGGACGCTTTATGATTTACCCGGGCTAATTTTTCTATCACACCATCCAGTCTGCTCATATCCTCTGTTCTTATTTTTCCTTCAATAAAAAAAAACTTTTTAATAAAAAAAGTGCTACACTTACATGAACTTAACAGAGATTAAGAACAAATAACTTTTTAGTTATTTTAAAAGTTTAAATAGTTTTATGTGAACACCTGCTTTAATCAAATTTACCTCCAAATAACTGCTGTTGCCATGGAGACGGGTCTGATATTCTCATCACAGACCACAATAAAGTGGTCTTTTATTTTATTTAACATACCATAATTTTTATGTGCATAAAACTTAAATTAGTGAGTATAATCCTCACGATGGATTGAAAGATCATTTAATTTCCATCATTTAAAACAGACACTTTAGATTTGTGCAGTTTGCTGCAGAAGATAAAGGTCCACTGTGAAAAGTTCATGCTGATTGGCTCCTGCTGAGCCTATAGGCTTTCCTTTTACCATGTGTGTCTGAAAATAAGCACAACTGATGGATAAATGCATCACTTCAGTCCTACAAATCACCGTTTAAATGTTTCTTCAATTGAGCAAATAATACAGAGCTTGTGGTGCCATGCAAGTGATGTGTTGTTTTAATGTAAACTGGATAAAAGTAGACAGTAAAAATGATTTTTTTAATGTGAAGAGGGATAATACAGCATGAAACTAAGTGAGTTTTATTTCTGTTTTTTTTTACACTGTTTCCCTTCCAGCAGAGAAAACGTCCAAACAAAGAGTTACACATTTCCTAAAAGAAGATGTCAGAAAAGCAGAAAACACTGTTTCATCTTGCTGTCAGCTGTGTGGCAATGTGATTATGAAAACCAACTGTGGGGACTTTTTAGGTCAAGAATGCTGCCGCCTCTGGAAGAAAACATGATGGTCAACATGTGTTTGGACTCAAAAGAAGAAAAAAAAAGAAGGGGAGGAAAACATTTCAAAGCCAAAACTTAAGAAGTTCTTCATCGCCTCTAGCACGAGAATAATTCACAGATCACATCAGACGGTTTTATGAATGCTGATCCACACCACATGTCCCACAGCGGCCTTGGGACCTCTTCCTCTGTGATTCCTGCACCCCACGCAACCATGAAAACAGGCATTTTATGCCTCTGTGGTGAATAAATATATAGTTAATGAGATTTGTGAAGGTGTAAATCCTGCAAACTCACTAAATTAGATTGACATTATCAGCTTATTAAATGGCATTCATAAAGTGAAACCATTACAGTAATGCAATTGTTCACCATAACTTCCTCTTTTGTTGCAAGTCTGCCCTCTGCTGGTTAAAGTAAGCATTCAAAACACAGCAATGTAATCTCCCACCATGGTTTCCTCCTGTCAGTTCACTAAAATATTCACTTTTGACAATACTTAAAGTGCATATGATGAATATTTGGTGATTTTTGGAGCATTATAGTAGTTAAAACCTACTTGATCTGAAAATAATACCTTACATTCTTACATTCTGTCATTCAGCCTGAGAAATGATCCAGTATTTAATAAAAACAACAGCTGCACATCTCCTGACGCTGGACTCTTTCTGCAGTGTCTAAACTCCATCCAGTGAGAAGAATCAGCTGTGTGCTTGTTTAGACTGAGAGCAGGAGAAGATGAGGAGGACTTTGAAGAGTGATTGCTGGCTCAGTTCTTTGCATTACTGCGCATGCTCCACAAATAGGTGCATGTCTGTGTGTTTCTTTCACTATCTGTGCTTTAGAGGAATTCTTTGGCTGATGCATAGATTACAAAGCTGCACAGCTAACTCAGGAATGAAGATAATAACTTCCTACTTTTATTAATATATTCCTCGTGTTTTGAGAAAATGTCTATTGAACAGCTTTGCAAATAATTTAAACCAACCAAAGAACGGCGGTCTGATGTTAAATGTTGATGGTGGTGCAGGTGGTTAGCACTGTGGCCTCACAGCAAGAAGGTTGCTGGTTTCAAGCCTCGGCCGGGGGAGGTCCATACAGGACAGAGCTTGTATTTTCTTCCTGTGTTGGGTTCTCTCCGGGTACCCTGGCTTCCTCCCACCATCCAAAGACATGCATGTTGGGTTAATTGGTAATTCTAAATACTTCATAGGAATGAATGTGAATGTGTCGCCCTATGATGGACTAGCAACCTGTCTAATACCCTGCCTCTTGTCCGAAATGCTGTTGGGATAGGCTCCAGCTACCCGTGACCCTAAACTGGGTACGCGTTTAAAAAGAAGATGGATGGATGGATGGATGGATGGATGGATGGATATGCTGTGATGTTTAAACAATAAACCACACTCATACGCCACCTCCACGGTTTCATGTTTACAGCCATCTCTAAACTCAACAATCAGATCCATACATCCATCTTTTCTTCTGCATATCCGGGGTCAGGTCATCCTAAAGTAGGAAACTCAGACTTCTCTCTCCACATTTTCCAGCTAATCAGAGGAATCAATCAGATCCCTTCAAATCATTTAGTACCAACTGTGCAAAGACAGCAAAGACTCACAGGAAATGCATGTTCAGCCAGAAGAACTATGCCATAAATGTGAATTATGTGTTTTATGACTTGCTATGTTTATATTTAGACAGTGTTTTAGAAATTGTGTGTTATGTTTAAGTTTGCATTATGAGTGTGAACAGTAAAAGGAGAGACACCCCCCATTAACAAGGTATTCATGTTATTCTGGTTGGTGGAATAAAAAAAATGGTGTTCACTTATTTAATGAAGGGATTGTTGTTTTGATGTTTCTTCTTTGAGCAGGTATGAAAATACACAATTTAAATACTTCCTTCTCACATTATAATATAAAGTATGATGGAATATTACGTTATTTTGGGGAAATGAGTCAGAAAATAAATGATTTTTTAACTAAATGGTTGGAGTAAGTTTTATTTAGTTGAAAAGATTTTATAATCATAAACTTAATTCAGTCACACGATTCATGCAAGTTAATTTACGTATCTTTTTTACAGTGTTGATTTGTCCTCTGAGACTCAGACTGGATTTCATTGTCCCGGTTTGGTGAGTCCTTCAGTTTCCTGTCCCTCGCTGACAGGAAGGGCACCTGGTGGTAACCACTCTGACCACTAACATCAACTGGGCATTTTTGGTCCATATAACTGCTTCTCACTGGATATTTTCTTTTTCAGACCCTTCTCTATAAACCCTACAAATGGGGATGACAATCCCAGTATACACCAGTATGTTTGAATAAATAAATAAAATGATATAAAATAAACACCCAGTGGGAGTCTGACCACGTCCTCCTGAATGGCTCTGTGTGGCCAAATGGACTCCAGCCTCAGTGAATTCTCCCTTTGTTGGCGCGGTGCTGACGTTATGTTTTAATGAAGAAAGGAGAGGAGGAGGAGGAGGGGAAAGTTTTTACACTCATGACTCCCGAGAGAGTGCATCACTGCAGCATATTATTACATAAAGTAATTAAGGGGCCCCGCGGCCACCAGATTGTGGGAGATGCTTTCCCTGTGATGACACAGTGTGTGGATGACTCCGGCCGGCTCGGGATATGTTGCATGTTTGCAATGATGTCACAGCACAGACCACAGTGGGAAGCTCTCACGAAGTGATCTGCAATTAATTATAAGTTGCTAGCGCAGATGAAGGAAAATACCAACATAAGGGAGGGATGATGAATGGGCTTTTCATCATAATAACCAAACAAACATTATTAATGGAGTGACTTTAAAAAGAAACAAGGTTAAAGCAAGACAAAAAAAATCATGTTATTGTAGTAAGGTTTCAAATGACAGTGTGGAAATGGGACAGGTTACTGAAGATTACATTTCAGCGCCACTCTCTATGATGTTGTAACCATAGTAACGGTACAATACAAGTAAAAAAACTGATGTTTTCCTCAAAAAAATTTAAAAATAAAACTTCAAAAGTGTTATCAAATGTCAAACAGAGAACTTCAGATGAATTTTGTGTACATATTGTGTGTTTGCTGCTCTTCAGCACCCCCTGCATACACACCATACACACATAAATAGAGATACATTCATGCATACATATACCACCACTTTATTAGGCACACCTGTTAAATTGGTTGTTATTATTAGGAGCTAATAAACCACATTGCAGCAACTCCATTGCAGAAACTATCCAGTGAACAGCAGTTGTCTGGATCAAAATGTCACAATGCTGATGTCAGAGGTCAGATGAGAATAAGCAGACTGTTTAGAGATGACTGGAAGGCAATAGTAACTCATAATTACTGGTTGAAACCAAGTTATGCAGAATAGCATCTCTAAACAATCCAACTTTAAAGCAGATGGACTACAGCATAAAAGACCACACTCATGCCGGGCAGAACCAGTAAGCGGGCCAGAATTTACACAGACTCCTCAGAAACCCGGCTGCATGCACCTGCAAGGCCAAACTGATGGCATGATGGGTGAAGCTTCTTGCCCAAGGACACAACAACAGATTGAGATGAATGAGGTTGGGTTCCACTATGATAATCCACCACAGAGCTCAAATCATCACCAACTGGTGTTTAGAACATAACAAGGAGTTTGCTGTGCTTCAATGACCACCACAGTCATCACATTTAAAGCCAATATAGCAACCGCGGTCCCCAAAGAGCATCCTCAAAGGGATCTACGTGGTGCAGCATGGGTTGAGGGTTTTGCTCGCTGTATGAAGGTGATCTTCAAGGAAAATGATTGTGATCCACTGCAAAAAGCAGCTTAGGGATATGGTGGAACAGGATTTTTCTCACCATGGTGTGCAGCTGACAACTCTGCAGCAACTATATGATGCTGTCATGTCAGTACGGAGCAAATGTTTGCTTGTAGCTGGTTCAGTGATGTCCCTCTTTGCTTTAAAACAGTGTTTTCTGTCAAAGTGGAATAAAGGTGTGGATATATCTTAAAGCTAATATGCATCACAATACCATGTAAGATTGCATAACTTCAGATTTATGACAATCCCACGCCAAGAAGCAATGATGTAGTAGAAGCAGTTGGGAAGAGTTATAAACCTCTTTTAAAAACAATTTGGAGTCCATCATTGTACAGTGAGAAAGTTTATTTACAAGTGGGAAACATTCATCACAGCTGCCAATTTTCCCAGGAACAGACATCCAAACAAGTTCAGCCCAAGGCCAGGCTGTTGAAAAGAAAAGAACAGGAAAGAAACGAAACACAAAACAAAGTATGACCTGCATTCTCAGACACTACAGGCTTTAGTTAGCATCTGACCAAACCACAAGACCTCTGAAGCATCTGATGAGGCCAAAGTGGAGATGTTTGGCCACAATGCACAGCATCATCCAAGCAGCTCCCCCCAACCTAAAGCACAGTGGTGATCATTTGGGCTTGTTTTGCAACAGCATGACTTGGTCCCCTGCAGTCATTGGGTTAACCATTAACTCTGAAGCATACTTAAATATTTTAGAGCCAAATATAAGGCTTCCAGTGTGACAGAGAAAGTTTGGGTCATGCAACAGGACAATTATCCTCAGCTAGACAGTAAATCTAAAACAAGATGGCATAAAAGAGGAGTGGGGACCTTTGTTCCCTGGAAGTTTCCAACGTCTTCCTGTTCCAACACTCAAATGAACAAACCACATGTGCAGATCTTGATAAGCTGTTGGATCCATTTGATTTAAATCAGGTGTGCTGGACCAGGGATACATGGTAAACCTTTCCCACCACTGGCCTATAAAGAAAACCAGCGTGTTGCAGCAACGGTTCAGACAATCCTCACAGCTCAGTTTGATAGAAATGCTGCGGTGGGACTTCAGAGAGCTGAAGCAACACTGTAAAGTTAGGTGGGTCGAAGTTCCTCCTAATGATACAGCGTTTGTGAGTTTGCTGGTTCACTAGAACTGAATCTGATGCAGCACCCCTGGGACATCACACCTTTTCCATACAAGGCATACCCAGACAGACTGTCCAGAGGTTGACGGATGCCCAGATCCAGGTCTGGGAGCATATCCCCCAGGAGAACATCTATCATCTCATCAGGAGCATGCCCAGACGTTTTATGGAGTGTATGCAGGCACACACACATCACTGCTCCTCATTTTGAAAGGTCTTGAGGAATTCTTCAATCAGGGGTCATGATGGGTCAGCCTGTGACCTCATCTTTCCACTTCTGAATCCAGACCTCCATGGGTTCATTATTTTGTTTCCATTGATCATTCTTATGCTTTGCTCTCATCTTTGTAATGAATAAACTGGAATATTTAACTCGTCCTGATCAAAGATGTGTCGTTTAAGTGCATACTAAGAACATGTGATTGCACACAAGTGGCTCTATTTACCAAATTATGTAACTTCTAAACATAATTAAAAGCAGCAGATCTTATTTAGGAGTTTCACAGCAAATGGACTGAATGCACGCACACACACACACACACGCACACACACACACACACACACCACTCTTTCTTTGTATATTCTTTTAGTATTATTTATATTATTACTATTATTTAGTATTTTGACCAATACTTTTGTCTACGGTTTAGAGGTGTTCTGTGACTTTCAAACAGCTCATAACAAAATTTCACAGACTTTGAAGTCTTAACAATTCAGAGTTCGGGTCCTTTCCTCCTGACAACCCCCTCGGATCTGGCCGGCGGGCGAAAGTTGGCTTTGAAGTGAAGACTAGATTAGGGAAGGTATTTCGATAGGCCTGTGGTTCAGCTGTGGGATAAAGTTGCAACTGTTAGCTGGGGGGTAGAAAATGAGGGAGGAGAGGGAATAAAGACAAGAGCGAAGGACTGAAATCTTTTTGAAATGAGGCACCTGTACATTTGAGGCTTGCAAGAACAGGTATGATTCCAGGGTTTGGGGCTTTCAAAGTCCTATCAGGCAGCCCCAACACTCATATTCTGTCCTGAGATGTGAAGGGGGATATGATGTTGATACACCTAAACACGAGTGAACTTGTTCTCCAGGGTCGGGATGGATTGATGGAATCTGAAGTCTTACACACACACGCACACACACGGCTACACTGCACAAAGGTGTTATTTCAGCTTTTATCTTGATGATGGGAGTCTGAGCAATACAAAAGTAATATTCCAACCATCTTCTTTTTAATTAAGAAGAGAACCCATCCAGAATCTGGACTCCTCTTCTCAGAACAGATTCCTGTGTAACTGCAGGTGGGTCAGTCCACCGAATGGAGCCATTTCCATGTTGCAAATGGAAACGATGGTTCAGTCCTGGTACTCATATTCAGTCATACTCATAAAACATGTTACAGGACTGAAAGGAACAGACGTGGCAAAAACATGAAATATGACCTCATCCTTGCTGACAGCACGAGGAGACGAAGCACAATTTTCACCACAAATGTCTATTTTCAAAATGAACTGGTAACTAATGCTTAGTTTAAGTAACAGGGCGTAGTTTTGGTCTTCCCATGCTTTCAGAAAATCCAACTGATGCTGCTTCTTGTAGTGCACGTGACTTGTGGGTGTGAATGTGTTAGGGTAACAAGACTGAATGAAAACCCAGGGACAGGACTAAAATGTGCATTTTTACATGAAAAAATACTTGTAAAGCACAGATGAAATGTTGTAATACTCAGAAATGCAAAAGAAAATAATTCAAATAGATTTAGGATTTATTAATCATATTTTAACGTGTGATGTGACAGAGTGAGGGACGGGTGGAAAGTGCTGTATCTATAAGTGTTCATTTTCAATACTGACATTGGATCATTGTGCAGGACAGTTAGCTGGGTAAGAAAATAGATTTTACAATTAATTTAATGTGCATTTATATATAAAATGTCCTAGGGACGGAAATGGCACCCCTTCGGTGGAATGGCCCGTCTGCCTTCTGAACTTTACCAGATTCCTCAGAGACGTTGCTGCAAATTGACATCATGCATCAGTTGCTGCAGATGTTTCAGCAGCTGCACATCCACAATAAGAATCTCCTCTCATTGTACCATCACATCCCTAAAGTGCTCTGGATGGAAGCACATGTATACCTCTAACACATTGATGGTTTCCTAGATGTGCTGATTTGCAGTTGCATTGGCACAGATACAGCCCATAGCCCATGTCCATTTAGGACACAGCAGGATTTCTAAAAAAAAAAAAAAAACAGTCGTTTTAAACGAGCTTTGACTCAAACAAGGGTTTCTTGATCGTGCTTACATTTGGGAGCCCATGGCCTTGGTTTGTTTGCACATGTTGGGCAGCTGGAGCTCGGGAGGAACAGCTGTTGTTTTCAATGGGAATGTTGGGGGATCAATTCCAGGCTTTTCCTGAATGCATGCACCAAAGGCAAGACGTTGAGCTGCAAGTTACCCCTGGTGTGTGTGTGTGTGTGTGTGTGTGTGTGTGTGTGTGTGTGTGTGTGTGTGTGTGTGAATGTCCTGTGTAGTGTAAAGTGATTTGAATGGTCAACATGACTGGAAAAGGGCTGTTTAAGTCTTTTCACCATTTATCTGTGAAGGCACTGTTAACGCTGACAGATGAACACAGGATATGGAACAACGTCTTTTCTTTATGTATGACAAACCTGCATTCTCCACATGTTTCAGCAGCGTGGCTTTGCAGGGTGTGGAGTACTAGACTAGCCTGTCTGCAGTACAGATCGGTCTTCTTTTTGAAAAATGAAGAATCACTAAATACTACAATAGAGACCCCAACTGCTGAGCAGAGGAAGTTGTACATGAAGCAAGAATGGGACAGAATTCCACCTACAAAGCCCCTCAAATCCCAATGTTGCCCTGTGATGGACTGGTGACCTGTCCAGGGTGTGCTAAGTGCTAGGATATGCTCCAGCTTCCCGGGACCCTGAATAGGACTGAGCGGTCCAGTAGAAAATGAATGAATGAGCTTTTTAATGCTTATTGAGCATTGTTAAGAGGAAAGGTGCTGTAACACCCTCATGTCTTAGCTTTTTTGGATCCTCATTTTTATAGTGTATTCAGCTAAATATGCAGTAAAAAGGGTTTGTAAATGATTTTATTCTGTTTGTACACGTCCCAACTTCCTTAGACTTGTGATTGTATATTAACACCAGTTCCAGCTATTCTTGTTCAAACACAGAAGGTTAAAAATACTGAAGTGAAACATTTGGTGAAACACATCCAAAATGTAGCATCTAAATGCAGCAGCAGATACCAACACTGTTCCATTGCTCTGAGCAGGAAGACAATGCCACAGAGATCCATATCCAGCCATTTAGCACATCATACTGGTTTGAAAGAAGGAATCTTGCGTGAGAGGAAGTGCTGACAGTTGCCACCCAGTGGTTGGGTAGCAGCAGAGAGGGAAAGCTGGCGGTCAGAGTGAGGGATGAGGAGAAACGTGGTTCAACGTGACTGAAAACAGATCATTCTCTATTCTGGGCCGCTTTCATGTTTGTGAGGCTCTTTTTCATTTCTGCTCATGTGAGTGCATGCATGCACATGCTTGTAGACTGACACACACACACACACACGATCACACAGAAGAAAACATCAAAAGGACTCCAGATAAACCAGCGTCCAGTCCACACAAAATCCATTTTGCTTCCCAATCTGATTCGTTTCTGAAGCAGAAGTTCATCAATGAAACGATGATTTAAGACTTCCAGCTCACATGTAGGTCAGACCTCTGAAGTCCGTCTGTTGCTGTTGAATGTGTTGATAGAAATAGTGTTTAAAGTTTTCTCTTTGGCCTTTTAGATCAGAGTCAACAAAACGTCTCCAAAGCTTTGAGCTTCGGCCAGTAAATTCAGAGAGTCTTTGTTTTGGATTTGCCGAAACCAAAGCAGCTTCTAGCTGCAGCGTTTGAAAGTGGAAAAAGATTAAGGGATGTTATTGTGTTACCATGGTGCACCAGAATGGACTCATTCATACACTTTCTATATAGCTTAGTCCAATTCAGGGTCTCAGGAAGCTGGAGTCCATCCCAGCAATTAGCAGGCGAGACACCCTGGACAGGCCAGAAGGAGCTTCAGGAGCATTTTCATGGGATTTGGATCCTTTTATGTAAATTAATACCCCACGTTTAAGTCCAGGACTTCTTATTTCTCTTTGCTGATTGTCTGTTAACACAATAAACAAAGACTTTAACAGGTGGAGCTAAAAAGGTGTCAGTCGAGCTGAGACGGGCAGCTTCAGGCTCTGTCTTAGCTTTGGGAAATGGATTTGCTTTCTTTGTTACTGAAGGTGGATGTAAGGCCACCAGATGAATCAAAAGAAATCTTTGAACTATTTTCTTTAAAAAGAAACTGGGATGGATGTAGTTTTCTGGCTTTTAGGGAGAACTCACAGAGCAACAGCGATGCAGGATTGTTCAGCTTTCATATATAAGCTGTAGGAGTGAGAAAATCAGCTGGATACATGTGTAAGAACTTATTACATGCCTTAATTAGAAAATTAATTAAATAAAATCTTGTCACCACTCCCTTTTATTCTTTTATTTCAGCCATTAAAAAAAGGACCCAAAAACGGTTGTGATGTGGTGATGTGCACAGCAGGTGGCAGTAGGACACATGACTTCTGCATGTGCACAGCAGATATGAGCATGAATGAGACAAGTTGGGCAACTACAAATGTTTTGATTTACATTTTTCTGTCTTTACCAGAGGAAGAGCGAGTCATAAGCTGCACGTTATGATTAATGTAAGATTAAAGTAGATTTAATCATCTCTGTGAACAGGCAGCTTCCTTCTTGGCTTCATGTTGCAGCGGCCCAGCTTTGCATCACACTGAAGCCAGTCGAATGCAGCCAAGCAAAATCCAAATCAGTCATGTTAATGTTAGATGCACACGTGGAATTTTTCATCCGGCACAACACATTTTTCTCCCTCATCATTCTGCCTGTTTGAGGAGACAAATTAGCAAAGCTGGCAAATGAGGCGAGACTCATTTTATAACAATCTAGGTATAGAACAGTTCCATGCATCGGTTGCTCTGGCTCATTTAGGTCATTTGTCAGGCATCCGTATCTGATAGCTGAAAAACTGCACAATCATCTCTGTCTGTATCAGAACATTACAGTGTTGTTGTTGCAAATTGGGATGTTGTTGTTAGTGTGTCAGTGTGGTGAGAGCAGAGTAAATGTGGCCCATCAAACAAAAAGACTGCGACGTCAGCTCTGTAGCAACAAAGCCTGGCTTATCTGGGTGGACGGAGGGCTTGCAGAGACTCCAAGACAATTACAAAGGCGAAGGACAACAAGCATTGTTTCCCGGGTTGGATTTCATGTCGGAAATGTCATTTAGTGCAGCATCTTTAGCACATCACAAAGACAGTTTGTGCAATCCAAAAGCAGGGACGTTTCTTACTGTCTCCTTTGTCTTTTACACTTGTGAATGCAAAGTGGTGGTCACTCTATCTCCACATTTGCTTGGCACAGATGTACGTGCACTTACACGTGCTGAGATATGGAGCCAACTGTCGGCAGATATGTCAAAAAGTTGAATGTGTTGCTGGATAAGTTTGTACAGCACCATGCTGAAGTGTACCAACACAACAATGTGTCAACAGCGTTGCTTTGATAGCGATGGGAAAGTGTTCACACTTAGAAAAAACTGGTATGAGGTGTGGGATGGTGGATGGTGTGGAAGGGCCTCCAGTGGTCTCTGGGTAAGGAGGAGTAGCATACCAACTGGGGAGGAAGTATACACAAACATGTGGATACAACCCGCCCCCTGCAGCTGGCTGTTGTCCCAGGGTGTGACCCCACTCACCCATATTGTCCAACCCAGCTTTACCCCATAATACCACCGTTTACACCAGAGCCCAACGAGCACACACATGGGTGTTACTGTTTACTCTTCACTGTAGAAACCAATTCCTACTAAATTAATCCTCCAAGTTCACGGCGGCCTTCCTAATCATCTACAAATGCTTTTTTAAAATATGGATCCAGCGAAGCAGGTTGTGCGAGACATGACCGATGTTTTCAGAGGTCACTCAACCCCAATTTACACATTCCTGTACGTGTTTAAATCCAACACGACAGAATGTCAGATGCCTAAAGACATTTTAAAGTGGAAAAACTAGCCCTTAGCTACAAAGATAAGAAGTCCTTCAGAGTGATAAAAGTGTTTCTGTGCAAGCAGAGAAAGCTGTTAAATTAAATGAAAATATGTAAATGAAAGACTCTTAGCCTTCAGCAGAGAGAATAACTAATACAAAATTAGATGTTGGATCTAAAAATGTTTTTTGTTATATTTATTGTCACATTTTGAGTCTTTTTACATGCCTTAACATCATTTTTTTATTAACTTTGTTGCAGATAGTTGCTAACCCAGTGCCAAAAGGCATAAATGTGTGATGTTTTTATAGGTTTTTCAGTTTGGGAACCACTGGGAGCTGCTTAAATCTAAAATGTGTTGGTTCTGTACTGCATCACAGACATGTCCTCATCTGGAAGATATAAAAGTGCTTTCAACACTTTGTAAATAGTGGGTTTTGAGGATCCACCCATTGTAATCACAGAGTCCAACTCAAGCCCAGGGAGGATCCCCTCGTCTGAATTTGTGGGTGTTTCCCTGTTTACATGATGTGTGTATGAGTTTAAGCACTGGCTGAGCCCAGAAGCTAAAGCAGGCTACGGGATTTTCTGTGCACACACTTCCCTCTAAGAGAGATTAGCTGAATCCCGGTTGTGTAACTGATGACTTAATGCTGCCAGCACTAGTTTAGGTAGTCTTATATCAACACTTGTTGTATTTATCAGTTGCATAATAATTTGGTTTGATAACTGTAGTTAATTAGAAATGTGGTTCTTGATATGTTGAACAATAAAAAGGTAGATATGTAATACAAACACAATTAACACAACTTGTGTGTGATCAGAGAGGGTGGGGTATCTCATGCAGGGTCCCAAGCCAGAAGTAGAACCTGCGTGGCTGCATCGAACAGGTGTAACCTGTGGAAAAATACTCTACTTCACATCATATTATATCATTTATCATTATGTCTTTTTAACACCTCCTCTGACTTATGGTGTTCCACAGGGGTCAATGTTGGGATAAGTGCTATTCACCCTGAATATTACCTGTGAGACATGCAATATACTATTTTAATAGCCTGTATCACTTTTACGCAGATAACATACAGCTGTACATTAAGAAAACTAGAGCATATGAACTTGCTACACCTCTCAATTCTGTTGAAGCAATATAAGGCTGGATGGCTAAAAATTCTCTTCAGTTTAACCCTGATAAGACAGAAGTTGTAATCATTGCTCCTTATAATTTAATTTCTGAAATAATATAGTATCTTAAGCCCTCGTCATCCAAATTTCTTCCTCAACCATAATACTATCATCTCTCAGGCCTACATCGACCACGTTTACATGGGAGTTTTAATTCCTCTTTAATAAAAGTTACCTCCGCTCTAAAGAGAGGAAAAGTAACCATGTAAACAATTCTGATCCTTCAGAATGAAACTTAATTCTGAATAAAGTAGCTGGTTTATTTGCATTTTAAAGTGGAATTAGTTCATTCCTCCGTCATGTAAACCTTTATTCTGTTCTAAGTTAATTCCGGTTGTTCTGAGCGTGCTCATTACCTTTTCCTGCTGCAATATAAGCAGTCTTCTACCTCTCGTCTTCTATATTTTTATTTTCTTCTCCTCTTCTGCTGGAAAAGCGGAAAGTAGTATGCTCGTGTTGACCTAATACTTTAAAAATATGATAAAAATTGAAAAGAAAGTGAAACTGATTATGTGGATTTTGGTGTAAATGCAGAGAAAAAGGAAAGGCTTGTTTATGTAATAAAGGCAAATAAACGAGCTTCCATAAATTACCTTCATTTTTTATTAATTCTTTCATGTAAACAAAATACTTTTTGTATTAAAAGCACCATGTCGCCATGGAGATACGGATCTATTTTTATCTTCTTATCTTTTTATTTTATCACTCAGTTAGATCATCCTGCATTACTTACAATCCACCCAGAATGCTGCAGCTCGCCTCCTTTCTCTCCTCACTACACATAGCTTCTGGTCTCAAACAGGACTCTGTATACAAGCATTTGCATATCTCTCAGATCACACACACAAGCTAACGTGCACTCAGACCTATGAACCTGTTGTCTGACCCACATACCCAGCTGAATACCTGTGAGGAGAGAGCTTTTATTCACCCCAGACTCTGGAACACTCCTTAGTGGAGATCTACTGATAGTGGAGACAAACTTGTTCGTATCTGCATGTGGTAAATCTTTTTTGCTAGTCTGAATGTTTTTTTTTATTATTTGTTACTATTTTATGTTCCTCTTTCATGGAATCACAGGATTAAGGACTTTTGTTTTCATGGGTTTTATTCTGAAGCACTTTTGATTTTATCTTTGAAATGATTTTTGAATAAAGGTATTTTAAATGGTTACTTTTCAGAAAGCAGAGAATATTTCCTTGTACTCGTGTATAAACTGACTGTAAAGATAATAAAGATTATCTGAAGTGAAAACGTAACTCATAATTTTGTTTTTAACCAGCTCAGTTATGGTTATAAGAAATGTAAGTATTAATAATTTCAACACACAAGACATTTATAGACACCTGTGAGAAACTTGTTTAAATGACACTTTAAATAGTTAATACTTGTTTATACAATCTTTTCTAATTGTTCATTAATAAGATCTTTAAGCTTTGTTGAACCGGACTGACTTTAGCACCTTGTAGCAGTTTATGAACTCACAGAATGTTTGTTGTTATTTATTAAGAGTAAAAGTGACGGATAAGAGAAGAAATCAGACTGTGTCAATGAGGAGAAAAACATTTATTAGTTCCACTTTTCACTGATGGTACGATGAGTTGGTTTTATTATTATTTTTACCTTTAAACAGATCATTTTACTTTAATAGCAAAGCCCCATGCTAACATGACATAATGCCTTTAGAGAAAGTTTTTGTGGGTAGGAAATTAAAATGACCTCATTTCATCATATTTCCTTTAACAATACAAGATCAAGCGGAAATTATGTAGAAGTCAGACATATTTAATAACCTTTTATGGACATTTGTAGCCTCTGGCTGCCTGTCCTGGTTAACTTTTGTGCTTCGATAAGTCAGAAAAAACCTGAAGCATCTCATTTCTTGTCTTGAACAGCTGAGTTCAACGAATAAAAAGTTTAGCGCTTATCTTTGTCTTTGCAACACTTATGGCAGCAAATACTTTTACATTTATATGGTATTTTAATCACCTTGTCTGAAAACGCACTCGGTGGGGAGTAATTCTTTATGCTTATGTTGTGTTGTTACACCCATGTAAGCAAATCATGTAGTAAGAGGATTTCCATTAAGCAGACCACTTACAACATGCTTGTATAGACTAAAACAACGCTGTGAGCTCTTAAGGCCATTCTGCTGTCTGTTGTGTAGAAACACAGTGAACATTTTTTCATTTCCAACACGAGGACCATTTTTACTGCTAACACACAGCCTTGTATCTTTTCACACATCTCTGTCACTACTCACTGGTAGAATAAAAAAAAACCCATGTAGAATTTTTTTGTCTCTCGGTTTGTCACACTTATGTTTCACTTGAGGTTCAACATAACTCGACAGCAACATAAATATAGCGTCTCACTTCCCTGATGGCAAATATGGTACTTGTCTCATCTGTAATAGGACATCCCCACTTGACTTTCCAAGTCAGAAATAACTGTGTGTGTTTCATCTTATGGCATTGGAAGGTGGTATGGCATTAACTGCCTTTATCTATTTACTTCTGTAACACACACACACACACACACACAATATAAGGCATTAAAGTAGGAAGTTCACAATGCACATATTTCCCTATTTGCTCTGACCTATTGCACTTAAAATAACCAGATCCTGTGTTTAAATCCTGCTGTCCTTCATCAACATCATACACACTATCATAAACCAGGACTCTCACTTTCTTGTTGACTCTGTAGTGCTAGTAAAGCTTCACAAACAGACTGCTGTTGACTTTTTCTGTTGCTTCTGCTTCTGTAACAAACCTTTAGGGCAAACGGCTACGAGCTGCAAAACTAACTGTGGTCAGATACTGTGAATGTGAATTCCTGCTTGAAAGCAAGTGATAGTTTATCTATGAGGTTGCTCACTGTGTTTGCTTTAGAGGTTAACTTCATTTGTAATAAGGACTGAATGTTTGCTGACATTGCAAACAGTCGGCTGAGACATCTTAAAGGTTGCAAACAGGATTTATAATTCTATGTGCAGGCTCTCTATTGAAAATATGTGGTGAACTGAGCAGTTTAACCATGTGTGGCTGTTAAACTAGAGTAAAATCAGTTCTACAAAATGGCACATACCTAAAATAAATGTGTATAAAATCACTTGTAGATGTGTTTAGAAAGTGTTGAGGTGTAATCTGACACTTTGGTACAGTTCTCAATGTGACAATCCTTTACAGGAAGAGGGAAATGAACATTTCAGGGAAAATCATTAGAGTGGTAAAGCTTGTTGTATTTGTTTGAATGGCATCCTTTAACAAAGAATGAGGAAACTGTTCCAACCAAAAGTAGAAAATAACAGTAAAATAAGTCAGTAACAATAGTGTTCAAATGGGGGAACATGCCTTGTTTATGAGAACTACATTCCTTTAAGAATAAATATTTGATCTTAATTTGAAACATATTTTTAGCTTTCAGTCTTCTATTAGTTGTTAACTGGATGGTGAAGATGGAAATTGCAGAAAATAATGGAAAAAGTACATTTAGGATGGAATAAACTGTCACTTAGGTCACCTGTGAAATTAGTCAGTGTAAGCTCTGATGCAACTCATGCGCGAGACGTGAAACTAAAACATCTACATGAGAAAAACAATGATCCTAAAGGGATTTTTTTCTTTGTACACTGTCTGAAAAATCAGATGCAAAATTGCGTCAGCTACGCAACCAATCACAGCTCACGTTTTGACCGCGTCAGAGCCACGGAGAGCCAATGAGCTGTCTCCACGACGGTAGAAAAGATCGCAGTTACAACCCACTTTTCAAGCAGTAGAGAAAAGACAGACATCGGGTCAACAGGGAAACCAAAGGTTTCTACTGGTTCTTTTCACGGATACCCGGTGATTTCTGATTTCTAAGTAGCGCCAACAGGATATTCTAACATGGTGGTAGTAGCAGCAGCGACCGGCGGAGCACACAAGGTGCTCCTGATATCCGGGAAGCAGTCCGGCTCCTCGACCGGCTCGCAGCCGGCCTTTAACCGGCCCATCTCTGTCGTGTTGCCGTCTACAGCCAGCCAGGTGTCGTCAGATTCCGACTCCAACTCGTCTGTGGGGCCACCGGTGCGGAAACGACAGAGGCTTACACACTTAAGTCCGGAGGAAAAAGCACTTCGCAGGTTGGTGTAGCGAAAACATCCCGTTTCTAAATGTATCTGACATTAAAAGCGCTAATGAGGCCATTGTTCCCCGCTTTTCTGCGGAGACCCACCCAAAGATTCCGGTCCATTTAGCGGAACAAAAGTAAACTGGTTTAACGTGATGTGAAGAGGCTTTGTATTTTTTATATTGCATCACTTTGTGGTGTAACTAGCTTATCCAAACTGTCCAAACAGGCTTGCAGGGCGTATAAACTACTCTGGTTATCTTGTCTCCGTACTTTAGACACTTATCAGACTTTGCTGATCCCGGATCGGTCACAGTCCGCACCCACTGAGACCATATCCGCGCGTGCTTGCGTGGCAGGAACATGGCCGATGATTGCGCAGTACAATAAGCACCAGCCTGTCCTCCAGCTTAGTCAGCATCACGGAAACTGATTCAGTTTAATATTTCCACATTTTTTTTTTCCACCTCAGGAAGCTGAAGAACAGAGTGGCAGCTCAGACAGCCAGAGACAGGAAAAAGGCCAAAATGGGGGAACTGGAACAACAAGTCATAGAGTTGGAGCTAGAGGTAAGTTCTTCTGGGAGGTCGTGGTTTTATATGAGACCTGTTTAAATATCTTGCTCCTGAATTCCCTGAAAATCAGTCTAATGTGAAATTAAAGCATTCCTCAAGACGTGTTAAAATGTATCAAAAGCACTTTTTTTTCTTGCATTTTCATTTCTAATTTTACAAGCATGTCTTTACATTATAAAGTAATAAATTCCCCTCTTCTTCCTGTAGAATCAGAAACTACACATTGAAAACAGGCTGCTTCGGGAAAAATCAACCGGCCTGCTAACAGAAAATGAGGAACTGAGACAGAGACTTGGGTTGGACACCCTTGACTCTAAAACGAAGGTAGGCTGCCGATGCGCTCATGGCATTGGTGTGAAGGAATTTCTTTTATTGTATGCAAACTTGACTCCCTCTCTCTCTCTAAACTTAAGGTTCAGACTGTGATGTCAACGGGGAACGATGCAGATTTGGGGATCGGGTCTTCTGAGTCCGCAGCACTCAGGCTACGTGTGCCTCCGCAGCAGGTGCAGGCCCAGCAGTCCCCAAATCTGAAGACTTCTCAGTGGATACAGATAGTCTTGCTTCTACAGACAATGAGGTAAGTAGTTTGGTTGTAAAGCCTTGCTGTAATGCTACTGGTGGATCATAGGTTACCAGGCTAATCTTGCATCCCATCTCTTCACCTTGCCTTCGCAGTCTGATTTGCTCCTGGGCATTCTGGACATCCTTGACCCAGAGCTGTTCCTCAAATCTTGTGAACAAGCGTGCCAGGAGCACCAGGTGCTGCTGGTCGGAGGGGCCGACTCAGTACTTGCCACCGCACCTGCGTCTCTGGGGGCCTCACCAGTTAAGCTGGAGACCCTTAATGAACTGATTCACTTCGATCACATCTACACCAAGCCCGTGGAGGAGGTGAGCAGTGGGCAAAGCAGCGACATGGAGAGCGGCACAGATGAGAACATTGACGAGGCGGCTTACCCCGTTGTCGAGGAGGTGGTGGTAGAAGAGGAGACTGTCTGCATTAAAGACGAGCCAGAGGAAGTGGTCATCCCCACCTGTAGCGGTCAGGTGGATGACTTTTTCTCTGGGGCCTCCTCCCCTGCCCTCTGCAGCATCGATAAGGAAGCCTGCCTGGTGGACACCTACAGCGACTCTGGATACGAAGGGTCTCCTTCCCCTTTCAGCGACATGTCCTCTCCTCTGTGTTGTGACAGCGCTTGGGAGGACATGTTTGCTAACGAACTCTTTCCCCAGCTTATCAGTGTCTGAATCCAACTCCTCCCCCATGAAGTTATATTAACGTGCATACTGTATATACACATAAAAGCTAATGTGTAGCTTTAACCACAAACATCCAAAGCTTCAATCATGCAACTCCTTTTTAAACCTGTTCATATGTAGGCTAAGGTTAATTACATGTCTGCTTCTGATGGCAGGTCTGTACCACTGCTGAGACTGAATGATGGAGTTCATGAATTCTTTTGGTGTAACTTCATTATAGAGGATCTAAGATTGTCAACCAATCTTTCACTCACCGTTCTCAATGAAATGTGGGTGGATTCCAGTATTTTATTTTCTGAGGGTTAATGGGGACCCATCACTTAAATATTTCTTATTTATTCGTGTATCCTGCTTCAGAGTTCTATGTCCACATGTAAATGTTCTTATTTGTGACTGCTCTCCTTGTAGTCTAATCTCTGCATTAAAACTTTTTTTGCATTGCATCTGGTCTCTGACTTTGTGTTACGGTGGAGCTATAACTGGGCTGACTGGAGAAGTCATTTGGTTCACTGGTTTTTGATTTGAAGGAACATAAAGAGTTAAAGGTTTTTTTAAGTAGCTTCAGTAGATAAAGTTTACAACCTTCAGAATTGTCACAACCAAACTTTCAGCTTTTATGCAGTGATTTGTCATGTACAACCTGCTCTTCTGGAAAAGCGGCCATCATGCATTGCATAACACAATGCATCTGGGAGTTTCCTGGTAGTTGAACTTAAGACGGGCTGTGCTTACCAACAAAATGGGACGAAGTATTTTGGCTCAATGAGAAGGACGAGACTCTTCAGGCTTGTTGTGTAAAGGAGACGGTTCCTGAGACCCACCCGTTAAACAAAAGCCAAACTGATCAGATTACTCTGCTGCAAATCCACATGTCCAAGCAGCTTCTCCATTAGTGTGTGTGTTTTGTGGCTTGTTCTTACGATTTGGTCACCTCAGCTAAATTACCTTCTCAGCTTTTTCATTGTAAATGGGCTTAGAGTATCTTGTGGTAGATTGCAGTAAACCACAGCTGCCTTTGACGTAACGGCCTCAGCTACCCTGAAAGAAAGCGGTGGCAAATTCAGTTTCCTGTCTCCTACGTGGAACCACAGCAAAGGTTTAATCAGCCTCACAGCTGCTGAGCTGAAACTGAAACGTCACTGTGGGTTTCTTTCTATTTTACTTTGAGACAACAGGCTAATTTCAGTTTCTGCTGGTGTTTAGCTGCATGTCGGTTAACATTCCTGTTTCATGCATTATGCAAAAATATCAGTTTGGTTCATTTGACAAACTGTATTTAACCCCTTTAAAGACTTATTACAAATGAGCTGCTCTAAAACCTTTTCTATCATCCACCTTTGCTCCCAACTTGCTAAACTATAGATGCTCATTCACCCACCTTGTTTCTACCAGACCTCACTCGGGGCTGAGCCTTGACTAATTTGTAAACATTTGTCCAAAGATCTGTCAAATTTCTTCTATTTTACTCTATTCTAGTCCTTTAGCAGATGCCTTTATCCAAAGCAACTTCCATGTGATAAGCAGTCATTTGAATCATTTTATTCATAACTAAATTTAGTGTGTAAAGCCTGTTAGGAATCAGACATTGCACCAGTGTTCAGACTAGTTCCTCCTGTGATTGCTGGGTTAGGCTGAATTTGATGAAGTGTTGTGCAAAATGGATGATTTTCTGCAAGGGAACGTGTGTAATAAGTTATTGGCACCTTTAGTTGTTGCTCTTTTCTGCTCAGGCTTAAGTGTGCTTAAAAAGACCTGCACTTCTCCACCAGCAGCAGAGCAACTTTGTTCTGGATGTCAAAGTTCGTGCTTAAATTAGAGCCAGACATGCTAACATGACACTGTGGCCACTTATGCATGGATTTGGATAAACCCTGCAGCACAGCTCCAGTTACTATGCTCAGCAGTATTATAAGGGGATTGCTAAGTCCACACTGGCAGCTGCCCGCAACGTATACACAGGTTCACACCTCAATTTGCTGCTGGTAAACAGTCTACCAAAAGTTGAAGCCATACCAGGAAGCCTTGGTGTTAAAGTTCCCTGGAATTGCTTTACAATTTAAAATGTCAGATGTAGGTGAGAAAAAACCAAAAGCACAACAGCTGATCACACTGAAATGATGAGAATTGAGCTGTGTGTAAAGCAAACAAGAGGTCAAGGCAGCTAGAAGTGCCCTTCGTGGCTCATGTGAGAGTTTTCTCATGTGAGGGCTGATGTTATGGCGTTGCTGGGAAGGTTGTATCTGCTGAAGAATTTAGTCACATGACCCATGTGAGAACTAGAGACTGATTCTATTCTTCCCTTAGTCATTATTATTAAAAGGCCAATGGGTTGATCACATGCTGGGGAAGCGATAGGAAGGGATGGGAGAAAGGGGGAGGGGGCACAACACACTTTATGAATGACTCTGCAGAGGACATCTATCCTCTATCCTTTGCATCTATCAACAAACAACATCTGTCTGTCCCTTTTCATGCATTTGAGCTGAGTTCACCAGCATGTTAAAAAGACTGTTAATAACCTGTTCATCTTCCAGAGTTTTTCTGGATTTTAGCCAGGTCACACATTTCCAAGCAATTATGTAACACGAAAGCTATCATATGCAAACACAACAGCTCTCAGTCACCAACTGTTCCGACCAAGAAACAATCAAGCAAGCCTGCAAGTATCTGTTCGTACATCACCGTGGATCTGAAATCAGAATGTGATTGAGGAGAGGACTCTTACAGTTAACTCGCTACATTCAGGAAAATATTCTATTCTATTCTATTCTATTCTATTCTATTCTATTCTATTCTATTCTATTCTATTCTACAGGCATTTAGCAGA
>JBAMHV010000012.1:7200679-7221463 GCA_037177535.1 Pseudomugil gertrudae | reverse complement strand
GGGTGGGTTTTTCCTCCATTGGGGATACAAACGCCTCTAAGGGAACAGTTTATAAAAAAAAAGAAAAGTGTGTAGATATATATATATATATATATATATATATATATATATATATATATATATTCATGTACATTTAGATTTCATTCTCTAGCAGTGCACTGCTGTTAAATGGGATATATGGAGTATTGGTGCACAGCACCGTCTTTGAATTAAAACTTTATTAGGAAAACAAAGTAAGATAAAGTAAAATTAACCAGCTTTAATGCTGTATTAGTTTTCCTAAATGAGCAAAAGTGATTCATTTTGACAACATTCGGCTGTTGCAGCTGCCTGGAGCCACGTCTGCTGAAAGCTGCTAATAAACACGGCAGAAAACCAGGCACAGATGAGGGAGCTCAGACCAACGGCACCCTGGCTAAAATCTTCTGACCCGTCTCTGACCTTGTTTTGCAAGCACAGGAAAGCACAAAGAGTTGCATATGCTCCAAGTCTCTGCTGTTCCACTTCCTATTTGTTATCTAGCAAGAAGCTGGCTGGTAATATGTTGCCCACAAGTGGAGGCAAGCAGTTCAGCCTAGGAGGAGGTGGCAGCGAGCACCAGTGTTCCAGCATGCTAATTTGGCTTCGCTCCTTAGTACGAGGAGCACAAGTTTAGCTTGAAGGCATTTATGTTTATTTGCATGCCACCACACCCCTGATATTACTCCTTTAGCTGCAGCTTCGAAGCCCATATAGCTGCGGTCTTATGGTGTGTTTCTATCAGCATTGCACACACTTGACGGCATGCTGCCAAGCGTGTGGGAGGCAGCTCAGTGACCTTGCCTCAGACATGACTCATTTTCTTAGTTCGTTATGTTTAAGTGACTCTTACTAAAGTTTACGTAAAGCTTATAAAATGGGTGGATCTTCTGCTGAAGATTGAAGCTTGTTTGAAAACAGAGTAAGCCTTTTGTCGTTCCCTCAGTGTGATCTGCCGGTCAATAACTAGTGATTCTGTTCTTTAAGAGACTGAATAATGACCATGAATCAGAGGCCGGCCTGACAAGCTTCATGAAAACAACAACGCACACGCCGGAGGACTCCTGAGACGATTCAAACTGGGGCGTCAACATTTCAGACATGTGATTGTAGTAGTTGGATGATGTTGATGGGGGACCGTTCTTAAACAGAGCAGATGCCCTTGGGATACATCTTGTTGCCAAGCAACAAAAGATAGTGTTTATTATAGGTGAGCAATCTTAAGTGGGATCACTCCTACCAGAATGTTGTTGCTCTTCTCCAAATCTTATTGCTTCTCTTTTCACATTGCAAAGAACGATCATGTGAATATTTGATGCTCAAGCTGTGATGAGACATCAGCATAATACACTGCTAAGTAGCATCTACTAATCAAAGTCTAGATGAAATGCATCTTATAATTAAGTCCTGATTCAGAATTTCCCACGGAGAATGCAGTTTTAGCAGAATTATCCGCCAGTGATGATGTGATAAAAACCAAAGCTTGCTGTTGACAAGACAGCATGGGATGTTTCATGTCAACATCGCTGGAGACAAATGGCAGACCATGACGATACAAGCTGCTGCAGACATAAATGACAGAGTGACGCAGGCAAGGCTTTGAGCCAAAACACTCATCAAGCCGTGTGCAGACAACTCCGATGAAAAGAGGAGGAAACAAAAGCAGAATCTGAGGTTGCCTCAGGATGTTTTACTGGAGCATCAGTTACCCTCTGTGTGACAGAGCTGAATGTTAAAGCAAAAGAGAGAGAGGGGGGTGGTGGGGGGGCTGAAACTAGTTAGAACAGCAGAATATTTCCCTGTGGTTTAAAATGTTTTAATCGTGACAGGTTTTACAGAAACATGTATTTATAATGTAACACAGACTAAATCTGAGGTCATCGTGACCTGTTCACACTAAAGTCACACGAGTTTACGGACAGAGTGGAGGCACATCTGAGCAAAGCTTCTAGAATAATCACAAGGAGAGCATCTAAAAAGTCAATCCGTTTTCAGCAGAAGCCACTCGCAGACACAGGTTCAGTGTTTGTTGTTCTACCACAACTAACTTCATCTTCCCTTCTAAAAGTGAACCGTATCACTGAAAATGCCCACAGTTCAAGACCAGCTGGCTTTCCATTCACTACCATTTGCAGCTAATCTGAAGAAAACATCTGATACATCTGGATGATCTGGTCCAACAACTGGCCCCATGGGACCAGAGGACCAGAAGACGAGGCTGAATGTCACACATCAGGGATGCAGAGGTGGAGTTGCATTAAAAACAGACATGCACAGGAACAGCAACCCTTCCAGAAACCACCGTCTAAGGAGCACGCTCCACTCGGCAACCCACAAATGCAGGTTAAAGCTCCATCAAGCAAAGATGGAATCATACGAACATCCTTTCTCCATCCTTTCTGGACCAGAGCTCATTTAAAATGGCCTGAGGCAAACATCCATCCATTTTCCATACCGCTTTGTACAATTCAGGATTATGGGTCAGCAGGCAGAGGCGGGGTAGACACTGGACCGATCACCAGTTTTTTCCCCCCAATATACAATAAAATATAGATTATTGCTCCCATTTACACTCCAAACTATAGTTGCTTGGTGAGCAGGTCCACATCATCACTCTTATCTGAATGTTAGATATTGTGATGCGTTCAAGTGCCTTTTTTCCCCAAAAAGTGTGTGTGTGAGGAGACCCAGCAGGGAGCCTCTCCTTAATGCTGGTTCCCTGACATCTAGAACAAGCGTCTGACATAAATCATTTCCTTTTGTTGTTGGCGTGGGTGAAAAATAATAATCCCATCCAATTATGTTTTAATGAGAAGGAATCAGGAGTGTCAGTTTCAGAACCATCATCAGATGACCCGTTAATGCCTTCATACAGTGGTGAAAGGAGATAATGATGACATATGATTTATATTTCCATCATGACATGCAGTAAAGCTGAAACAAGACAACAACATGTCAAATGTTCTCATTCAAACAGTCCAACCACTGAAACAAAGCAAGGCTGGTTCAAGGTATTCACTCCATCTGGAAAAGCAGCGTTCAACCAATGAGCTGACAAAGAATGGGCTGCCATGTGGCCGAAAAGCCATCACAACCCCAAATCATTACCACTGTATTCACTCGCTGGGATAAACAGCTCTAATTCAGCTGGGGGTTAGCTTGGAGACCAGAACAGCTGTATGAATAATTCAGCACTCTGGGCTCTATCAGAGGCTGTCAGAAATGTCAGCTGGTTGGAAGTACCCTCGGCTGGCCTCAGAGGATGTTGTCTCTACACCCTGTGGTGGGGTTAGGGGGTTGAACACACACACACACACCTGATCAAATGCCACAGCCTGCAGGATACAGACAACCACAGTCAGCAAACTGTTGCAAATTTTCCATTTCTAATTATTCCCAACACAACAGCAACGAGTTAAAAAAACTTTCACATGCTGGATTAACGGGTATTCTCACCAGTATAACATAGCAGAGAGTGAGGGAAGGGTAAATGTTTTTTCCTTCCATCTGTGGAATCTGGGGGGTTGCTGTTAATGGACAGGCTGGTTATCTGTATATGCCTATTAATAGATCACAGAGGGGTCAGAGGGCACGACCTCCAACTAAAGTACAGAGAGTAACATGTTCATGTGAGAACATTTTACACACACAGTCTCACACACATTATTCTCAAAAGGAAACCTCCACATACTTAAGCAGTGCGTTAACACTGATACATGGGATTTTTATACTTTTGGAAAGCACACAGTGTTAGAAGTTACTATAGAATCCACTGTTCTGTTGTGTTCTGCTTCCTACATTAACTCTGCATAGCAACTATTGTAACAACATGTTTAACAAATGGATTTTTACATCGTTGCATGTGAAAAAAATCATAAATCAGCTTGACTGCACGCATTTTGTACACTAAAAAGGAGAAAGCACCTCAATGTCAGAGAAATTAAGCCAATGTAGACGCGTCTTCCATCTGCATTATTTTAAATGGTCAGCTGGAGGCGACCTCTCTGTCTGAGGCAGACACAGTGACTCACATGTGATTTGTAACTTTAGCATGATTCATTTTGCACTATTTTACAGGTTCCCTTTCAGTCAGCCAGGTCTAGGGAAATAGTAACTGGTTTATCTGGAGTTGCAGCAGCTGAGCCGACTTGTGTCATAACTCCAACAAAAAGAAATGTTTTATATTTGTTAGGTGATTAGCAAAACGGCACATAAACAGCAGCTTCATTTTGTCTGTAGGCAAGCTTGTAAAATCTATTCTATGTTGAACTTGGATCAGAACATGTTGCTTCTGAGTCGCAGCATATATCCCACTACAGAAGGGGTGGCCAATCCTGGTCCTCGAGAGCCACAATCCTAAAAGCCTAATGAGTTTCTCTGCTGCAGCACTCCCGACTCAGATCAATAATTAGCAGACTTGTGCTGAGTTTGATGTCAAGTTCTGCACAAGTCTGCTAATTAAGTCGGACGTGTGTCCGCTGTTGCAGGGAAGCTCTTAACACTTGCAGGGTTGTGGCTCTCAAAGACCACGGTTGGTCACCGCAGCACTACAGCACGGAAGGAGAATCCTGGTCCTTGAGGCCGGAATCCTGCAGGTTTTCCATGTACCCCGGTCCCGCACGCCCATTTAAATAAAAGACATGGAAAACTTTCAGGACAAAGGCCAAGGTTCCCACCCCTGTGTTACAGTGGGCACAGATTAAAACTTCATTGTCAAATATGTTCTCACAAAAGAGAAATATGATGGACTCACAGGTGCTCACACTCACCTGTTCAGCCTCACATTGGTTCACACAGATTGTAACTATCCAGCCATTTCCTTACCACTTAATCCAACCCAGGGATGCTGGGAAGCTGGAGCCTATCCCAGCAGGCGAGAGGCAGGATGCAAAAACAAATAAACCATCTCTCTTTTTAACTTTACGTAAGTTCAGTGTTTAAAAGATGAAACCTGAATGGGAGGAATGAGATGAATGGATGCAGGTGAGTAAATTAGGAACAAGGAGCAGGTGTGGCGTAGACACAATAAGGTTAGCTGAGGACATCTAGGGTAAATGACAGGAAACAGCAGGAAACAAACTAAAACCTGGAGATTAAACTGAATGGAGAAAGAAAGCAGCTTAATAAGGTAGAAATGAAGCAAATAAAAGCTGTGAAAGCAGAAGCAAATAATAAACAATAAATAAATAAACACAGAATTTAAAAACGGCTCATTTGACCAGATCAGACCTGAAGTTTCCCTTAATGGCAGGCAAGCACCTCGCAAGGTGAGTGTGTGAGTGAGGAACTCACTGTTCTGCGCTCTGTGTGGTAAAGGTTAAAAAGTACATACGTGCAGATGATTTACTGCTTATAGTGCTGACACACAACCTTGTTCCTGCAACACTGACACAGCTTTAAGGTGTCCACTTCTTCAAGAAAGACAAAGAGTTACGAACATATTCGGCTTCGGATCAGATCAGTGTTCAGATAAAATAAATAAATGCAACAGTGTTCAGGTTCAGCTTTACAGAGGAAAAACAGGCCTCATCATATGCTTTCAGTCCAAATCCACAAGATCACTTTGTTTTTAACGTCTTCATTCCCTTCAGAAAATCAGACCACACATTTATAGTGTGATTATTTGGGCACCTTCCCCAAACATCACACCTTGTTTTAGTTACTGACTAATTCTCAGATGACCTGGACACAAAAATTTGAGCTCAATATCAAACTGTAACATCCAAAGGACAAGAGAGGAAGCAGCAGGGTGTGGAAATGCCACGACCATCACGTTTCTCTGTGAGGAAATGAGCAGTCTGTTACAGCACCAGCACCGTTGCTCTCTTTGTCTTCTTCCTCACCCCCTCCTCCTCATCATCTCCTTGTCCCCACACAGGTCTGCTGATGGATGAGCTCATCTGCTGCAAATCTCTTCTGAGTCAAAGCTGTTGCTGTTACATCAGCTGCTACATCAGCGGGCATGCAGAATGGAGCTCTGAGTGTATGAATATTGTACGCACGTACACGAACACACACAGAGCGTGCACGCTGCTGCATGGATGTGTTGAAAAATGGCTGCTAAGTGTGCATCCAACAGCCAGGACAAACAGTGAAAGATGCTGTTCATATAGGATTTGTCTTGAAAGCCCCACAGAGAGCAGCAGAAGAGACTGCCTTGCCCTCCTTCCTTAGTTATTTACCACACATTTAGGCCATTTCTCTGTTCCTGCTAATCATAGAGACAATAGGTTGGCATAAGATAAAGACAAACCAATTCAGCTAACATATTTTTTTGAGCAGCCACGTTGTTTCACGTTAGATCAAAATTCCAGCGTCGCTCTCGTCGCCGGCTGTAAAAACAAATAAAAAGAATCCAAAAATACATTTCCATAGATAAGCCACTCCATTCTGAGGTGTCACTTTCAATACAGACCACGTCTCTCTCCGCCGGACAGACGGCCCACTTTGGCAACTGAGCCAGCCTCACAATAACTATGATGAATGCAGTGTCCACAGGAACAAACCAGCCATTTGACACTTCATCCCCCTTTGATGCATTATCAGCTAATATCCCGTGGATCCATGGCAGGCTGTTTGAAGCCTTGTGATGTGATTGCAGCCTAACTGGCCTCCACTGAGCTGTCCCATGAGTGTATGTGACTGTAATCATCTCCGAAATGGCAAAGTCTAACTTCAAATGTTCTTTATTAATGAGCAGGCTTCAGGGGAATCAGAGACAGCATCTGTGCCACTGATCAGGACAATCGACTCAGCCCAGTGGACCTTCAACACTAACTCTGAGAACCTCTGCAACTCAAACCACACCGAGGCCCCGTTAAAAACCAGCCACTGTGTGTGTGTTGCATTATTTGACTAGAAGTCTGGCAAAATCTTGTTCATCTGAGCAAGAAAATATCAATTTGCCACCCACTTGATGTGCTTGAACACGGAAAAGATTCGACATCCATTAAAGGAGGATGAAGTGACAGGTTTGGATGAGGCGGCTGTGTGAAGTCTGTGGCAGAATGATGACTGAGCGATAGAAGCGCTGCTATGAAATGAAAGGAATGATACTGAGATATGAAAATATCATCTTAGATGGGTTTTAAAAGTTCAAGGAGGGAAAACAGGAGCCCCATCAGGACTTATGGGATAAATTAGAAAAAGCAGGACAAAAAAATCCTCCATGTGGGATCCAGAATAACCTGATCAGTTATGAAGGAAAGTCCTGATCAACATGGAGCTCCAGCGTGAGCTTCTGCTGGTGTGATTCTCAGACTTCCTGCATTTCCAGAGCAGAATTTGTTTTATGCACATGAGAGGGTCAGCAGGTAGGTTACAATATGTTTAAGTTTTAAGAAGAGCAGTGGTGACTCTCATCATGGACCATCATGGAGGAATTCACTGACTGGAGCGGGTCTTCTGTCTTAAATATTAACATAACAAAAGAAATGTGCATTACATATTAAAAATCCCCCTTGACAATCAATCAGTGGAGCTGGCTGAACTCTATAAATACCTCGGCACTGTGTACTTTTACTGATGATGTTAGTTTTATGAAAATTTTTTACTCTTGTTTTTATAAATCCCTTTGAACTTTGCTTTTATTTGTTGCTATGGTTTTCTTCCACCCCATAATAATAGAGATTATAAGTAAAATAGGGATTCACCTGAACAACCTCTCAGCCTTCAGCCAAACCACAGCCCGAAGCAAGCCGCCAGTCTTTGCGGATCATAGTCATCCATAGCGTTTGTCTCGCTTCCATCATGGTGCAAGTACATCCTGCCATAATTATACAGCAAACAAACACAAGCATTATTTTATCCCGGCTGCCATTGCTTTGCTAAAAAAGTAATTACATTTTCTTCTTTTTCTATCTTTGACTTATGTATTACTGTCCTTGTAGATATTTATTGCTAAGTGTGAGATTGTGTTGATGTTTTTGATGCTTGCTGCATAGCAAATTACTCCTCAGGTGATAATAAGACTCCTTGAAACTTGAACTTTGAGCTGATCTACAAATCACATCTGTTTTCTTACATAATAATCTGATTAGGACTACGGCAGATTTTTCATTATTTTGAAATAAAACCTACTAATGTTAGGTTAACTGGTCCTTCTAATGGTCTATAGGAATGAATCTGAGCATGAATGATTGTCTCTCTATGTTGACCCTCTGATGGACTAGCGACCTGTCCAGCGAGTTGCCTGAAATGATTGCTGGGACAGACTCCAGCTTCCCAGCAACCCTTAATTAGATCAAACTGTAAGGAAATGACTCTGATCTGCTAATCCATTTAATGGACAAATATAACCCATTTGCTACAGAACAGACAAGATATTTTGTTTTCTATGTTTTAAAGCAGTTTGTAAGACTTAGTTGACTTCAGATGTTCGAGTCTTCTCTGTGTGATCGACCAAAATGAATAAACCAAGATAACGTTTATACCATTGCTGTACGGTTGGTCCATTAATCTACATGCCGATGCTTCAGTGAGCATTGCCGCGGTTTCAGCCGTAGATTATGATTTTAAACATTACCCACTTCCCAATGAGGACAAAGAAACACAGCTAGCAGAGTTCATCCTGCTGTGCTGCATCGGTTTGACCCTCTGCCTCTAATTAACAGCAAAGAGAAGCAAACAGGAAATAGTCTGCAGAATCAGCTGCTGGTGTTTGAAACATTTGTCTGAATGCTGTTTTCATGCTGCATACAGCTGCAGGCCCACACACTCATTACATCAGCCCAGAATAAACCTCACAAAGAAACTCTGAGATAAGAGGAAAAAAAGATAAGATTATCCGATTTTGGAATACAAATTGGTACATTAACTATGTGATCCATTTCAAGGGACAATCAATGTGATCTTTTTGCATTTTATTTCTTGAAGCATAAAGAAGCTGTTCAGATATCAGAAAGACCTCGGTGTAAACAGCAGGGAGGAGATGCACATCTTAAAAGCAAGAAAAGCACTTTTGGAGAAGAGGCAGCATAAATCTTAAGGGAATAAAAACCCAGCAAACCTTCATTTATTTCTTTTAAATATCTTTATTTCTTTTAAACATCTGCTTAAAAAACCCTGTAAGATAAAAAAACAGGACACTTCTCACATGGCACAAAAGACTAATGCCCTCATTTTACATAAAGCAATACAGATTACACATTAATCATTAACACCAAGTTTCCATTTAGCCAGATCCATTTTGTGTTAAAGACAAACAACCTGATACTCATCCTCTTTCCCTCATCCTGTGATGGAGGCCATTCTCTCATCTTTACTTACACCTGCTAAATTTCCTCCTCCTCCCCATCAATCCAGTTTCACAACAAAGATTAAAATCTATAAGAATAACTTCAGGTAGCAGCATCCCAGCGTAACCCCTCACGGCGTAACCGACGGATACAATCTGCAGATGCATCACAGTGTCAGAAACATCTGCTCTGCTGTTTTGTGCTCCAGTGGACAGTGTGTCAACATCTCAAGGCGCGCTGCTTAAAAGTGTGTCATACTTGATAAAAGAGGGGAACATCTTTTTGAAACTGCACAGCAACAAAAAGGGGAGTCAAAGGCAACTTTGTGCATTCAATACACACATGCTACTGACGCTGCCGCCCACTAAAAGAGAGCAGTTTGTGTCCTTTTCAGGCTCCAGCAGAGATATTTCATGCTTCAGACAAACTGCTGTTCCAGTGTCCTCTGAGGGTTAAAACAGAGTGGATGAGGCTGCACGATGGCTCATGGCAAGACTGAGGAGCCCAGTCATCGCTGGCAGAATAGAGTTCACTGGGATGTGAGAAGAATGGTCTTCAGGCAACAGATGTAACAGTTCAAACACAAACCACGGGCGACTGCTCGCTATTTCCCGTCAAACCTTTAAAAGCAATAAATATGAGTAATTAGTGAGCTGCCGTCTTCAGGCCAGCGAGAGGTAACAGCCTGGCTTCCACACCCATCACCCCATGCTCGCAAGCCCTTCTCATGGGATCGGCATGACTGCTTAATAAGTGGTGCAGCAGAAGAAAGCAGTATATAAAGTCCCTCAGAGATTTCTGTCTCACCATGCATGGATTTGCTGGGTTTCCTTTAACATCCACTTGATCATTAAGAAGGTTTTATCTGAGAGATTTAACCCTAAAAACCCACCAATTACTGCTGGAGGAACCTCCAAACAAGGCTGCTGTTTTCAGATTGATTTTTTTTACTCAAAATATGCACAAACAAACTAAAACGGAGATGTCATGCGAGACAGGTGACAGAGGTGCTCCTTGGTATCCCCTGAGAAAATGGTGGCAGTCCAATCAGGATACCGGCCTTCCGCCTTTCCTGGAGCCAGGGTACCCTCGGTGGATGGATGTGGAACGGCTCCAGAGGAATCTGGCTACTTGCTTGTGGCCCGGGTACACACCCGCTTCGTTGTTTGTGCCCTCCATCTCTGACTCGATGCCTCATTCCAGTCTAAAGATTAATAAATGGAGGGTCAGCCTGGATGTGGCTCATTTCTCCCCCTCAGAGATTTTTCTCATCGTTAGAGATGGATTCCTGGAGGTTGGAGGTAAGCAACTGCGTTAATTAAACATCTCCAAAAACTTTCTGTGACTAACATCCTTAATTACTTTTAGTTTCCAATCTTGATAATGCATTAATAATCTTGTGTTAGAGTTATCTCAGACAGTAGCAGAACCATCTAAATAGACTTTTCAGTGCTCAGAGAAAAGCCCCATAAACCCACAAACACTGGTGGGGAGAAAGCTGAACGTTACAAAATTAGAGAGCTGCTTAAATCATGTGCTGTGGGAAATTAAAATCACAGCTCTGTGGCAGAAATTAATTTCTGTGTTGAGTGGTTTCTCTGTGTTCACATTCTGCCCCGTAAATGGTAATCCATCCACAGGGAGACACGAGGAGAAGCCCGATGAGCATGGATTTATAGCCAGATGTTTCACAAGGAAATACAGGTAAGCAGAGAAAACACTGACATCACCCTGCAGATGAAGTGTGTACAGCTTAAACCTCTGTAAACAAGCAGTCAGCAACACAACATGCAGCGCTGGTGTCATGTTTTTCCACAAGATCCCATCTCTTAAAGGCTCACTGAGCTGAAAAATGAGATGATACGTACATTTGTTTCAGTATTTGCGGATCTTGTAAACAACACGGAGTCATTTTCAGGCTTCCAGGTGAGGTGGATGCTACCAAAATCATCTCCACGCTTTCATTGGACGGCATCCTGACTGTGGAAGCTCCAGTTCCTGAAACCTCTGCTCCCGCTACCATTCATATTCCAGTAAAGGTAAGGATCACTGGGACTTTTTTTCTACATTTTAACACATTTTAGTAAATATGCTAATTTGGCTCCTTGCCAGAGATGGAGGAGAACAACAACACGCCTCTTGTGGATTTTTTCACTAGTTAATTACTTTGGAACAGGCTAAAGCCTGGAAACAAGGGGTCCAATTAAAACCAAATCTGTTCTGTTAATTCAAAATTCCCCAAGAGTAAAAAAAAACAAGCACACAGTGAAAAGATAACACTTTTCTTGTCTGAAAGCATGCAACACCAGCCCACATGGTAACATACATGCTTACCACACAGGGACGAGTCCGTTTTTCAGCCCATTATCAACCAACATGGATCCTTCCTGCAGCTTTGGGCTTGGAAGGCATTGCTGTACAATCATCTGAACACAAGTGCATGCATTTTGTATCAGCACTTATTAAATCATTCAATCAAACTGGACATTTTAAGACCATTTTTAATTTGCTGATTGCATCCAGTTGTAGATTATTACTGACTTTCCTCAAACAGAATGGCTGGCTTACAAATCAAGTTTAAACACAAATGTGACGGCTGAGCTATTTCTTGCATGTTTATCCCCAAATCCAGGTGGAGATTGAAGATAACAGAGAACAGGAAGAAAAACAAGAGGATCAAGGGGAAGAAGTCTGTGGTGATCGGGCCCGGCCTGGCGGTGCCACAGCTGGGAATGAGCTGCATAAGAATGAAGGGGAAACCTTTGAAAAGCCAGCTGGAGAGTCGTATCCTTCAGACCATGCAGATGACAAAAGCACTGAGGGTCTGCAGCAATCTCCCGAGCACCATGAAACTCTGAAAAGCAAAGAAAACTTGAGCACTGCCATCCAAGAGGCAGCTGTCCTTGGAGCAAGCGAAACCAGAGAGGAGGTTGCAGAGGATGTCACCCAGCCTGAGGAGCAGGAGATGGGTAAAACCCCTGAAAGCCAGGAGCTGGAACCTGCTAACATGATGCAGGAGCACATTAAATAAAGCAAAGAAGAATGAAAACCTGCCTTACACTCATTCTAATCATGCATTTAGTCAGAAAGCAAAGCAACCAGATAACCATGATTTCTTTGGAGCTTCAATAAAGCACAAGTGTGTGAAAATGTGTCATGTGTTAATCGTGTCTACATTTATCCTTCTAATTTTAAAATGAAATGTGAGAAACTCATCCAGAACCAACGTTTAAGGCCTCATTGCTTCTTTTTTAACCAGTTTCACTGGTTCTTATGAGCAATTCTACATAAACAACTTGTCCTGGGAGAAAACAGACCCAATCCCAATGTCACTGCTGCCATAGCAACGGCATAACTGTGGTGCACACATATAATGTAGAAGCATAAATGCATCTCTGGATGAGAGTTCGTGCAGTCGTTTAAAAGCCAAATGTACGCCAGTCTTTTTGTTTTTTCCAGTTTGGAATCTATTTCCCATAATACTGATCATCCCTCTCGATTCCAATACACAAAGAAGATTACATTATTTTGCATCATTCAATGGAACTGCCCCAGTTTTTGTACTCATATTCAATAGCCCTGGCGCAGCTGCATCAATGAGTTCAGTCCATTCTGCAGCCAACACACAGTGGTGCCAATCCCAGCCTGCACTAAGCCCTGCGCTAAGCTGCTGCCCAGTTGCTTCTGTCATCCAACAGGAACACCACAGGCTCTCCAGATCCCTGGAAGCAGGAGTGGCCCAGTTTTTAGTGAAAGATACGGATGTGAGAAGACACTGTAAGGTTGGCTGGACAGATTTATTGCATCAATCAATCAACAGAAAATACGGAAGGAAAAAAAATCATGCAATCGTTTTTCTTAATGCTCAAAAAGAAAAAAAAAACCTGCAGCAAATTGTCCTAATGGTTTGGCACATATTAAAGCTTATTTACAAAACCAATCCACCATTTAAGGACATACTTTCTATTATTATTGTTTCTTGTCATGTTTAAGTGACATTCATTAACTTTGAAGATAAACGGCCACAAAAGCTCAACGCACACAAATAAAGAAAGGCTAATCGATTCCTGCACGCTGCAAAAAAACTGAACAAATTTCCTCCTAATGTACGAAAAAACCTGGCTAAAACACAAATTGTATAATTAGTAAATTCAAAACACTACATGGCCATGGTGCATTAAGACTACCGTACTTCTGACAGGTATAGAAAATGTAAAAGTAAAAGAATCTCCTTAAAAAGAATCAACATTCTTTAAATGATTTATAACAAGGGACAGCGAGCAGATTATTGTACATGATTCTTTTTTTATCTCTATGTTATCATGAGTTTACTGTATTGCATGCATCTGAATGTTGTAATACAAACTATTAAGTAGGTTTATTGGATCATTCAAACTCTTAGCCATGAGCATCAGTTTTTACATTTCCAGCATGTAGGCCTACACACACTCATCAGTTCCCACATTACAAGCCCTGCATGATATCGAGAGCAAAGGTTTCAGACACTCCAAAATTTCCCAGGAGACTCTCTCATTGTAACAGGCATTGTTTACCCCCCTGCAACCTTTTAAACTCTTAAATCGCAGCCCTGACTGTGAAATAACTTCCCTATGGGAGTAAAAATGTTTGTGAAACTAAAACCTTTAAAGAAATTGTGCTAAACTGGGTCAAAATTACTCTAAACAGGGTCAAAATGGTGCTAAACATGGACAAAATGGCACTAAAAAGGGACAAAATGGCACTAAACCAGGTCAAAATGGCGCTAAACTGGGCCAAAATTATGCTAATCTGGGCTAAAATGGCACTAAACCAGGCCAAAATGGCGTTAAACTGGGCCAAAATGGAGCTTAACCAGGTCAAAATGGTGTTAAACTGGGCCAAAATGGAGCTTAACCAGGTCAAAATGGTGTTAAACTGGCCAAAATGGCCTTGCTAGCAACCTCACCTGACCAGTCTGTAGCAAAGCCTCTGCTCTTTCTTTTGCTCTGTTTCACTTTATCAAAACTTTGCAGAGATCATTTTAAATATTGTACTATGAGCGAGGTTAAGATCTACGGCTGTATAACTTTAACGCAAAAGTCATGTTCATCCTTAAAAAATAGTTTTAGGCAAGCCTGAAATGTTTTCTTTTGTGCTATATGACATCTTTATTCTTCACCAGTAACCCATGTACTGCTATCTCCCTTTACTAAGAGGTCAAAAGTATTAAAATAGACCTTTTTGGTTGCATAGATACACTCATTTTATATCAGGTATGCATATATGGCAGAAACTGGAACAAAGCTGAAAGGTTGACATGACTGATTAGGTTATAAAGACTATTGCTGCCTATGACATCATTGCAAACAAAAGAATTACAGTAACTGAACAGGAGGATAAATGAAAATGTTGACCACTTTAAATGAAAATCAAACATATGCTAAAAGTTAACGGCATCTTGTAGAACAGAAAAAAACTCATTTGGTTTTTACATATGAACTTTTTTTAAAAGAGAAACAGAACGGAAAATAAATCAGCAACTCTTACAAAAAGTCATTTTGTTAAATTTAAAATAAAAACCTTAAAATGCTTCTTTTGTTTTTCCCTTTTGCCGATATTTGCTTTTTAGTATGTAAACCCTGGGAAGCGATATATCTTCCTAATAGTCTGATATTGCGATAAAAGATGATTAAAGAGGAGTAAAATACTAGTGCGATGGGATGGTGGGGATTTTAAATCCACAGTGTTAACAGCAACATGAGGACGAGGTTCCACGTTTCACATCAGAGCTGTAACCGACTGAGCAGGATGGTGTCTTAGTTTAGACCAGGGGGGCTTCTTGGGCCTTCGGGGCCTCCACATCCTGCGCTTCTCCTCCTTGGGCGCCCTCACTGCTAACAAGGAAGTATGGAGGCGTCTGGCGAGCCTCGATGATGAGGACTCCCTCAGGGGACAAGGAGGCGAAAACCGTCAGGGGGTCCACATCTGTTGGGATCCTGATAAAACAGAGAAGAGGGGAAGTGAGTCTGAAACTCTGAATTTAGGTTTACTTCACAAACAACATATTTAAGTTGCTGTGAGTTCAGCATGTGTGGGAGGAGAGCGGTGAGGAGAAAGAGTTCAGGTCGCGCTCAAAGGTCATGCAAACCCGTGTGACATTTTTTTTATAAAGCTGCAGCACAAACATTATTAAAGAGCCTGGAGGTTTTATTGAAACTTTGTCGATACCAATAAACAGCCTCCTCCAGCTGGATGATGCTGTACGCCAAGGAGAGACTGTTAAAAACAGGCACTCTGTCCTCGCTGTTCGCACAGACTGCAGACTCGCTACAAAAACCTGAAATGAGTCGTTACAGGTTCCTCCATTAACCCCTGATCAGTCCGTTACAAACGCCTGTAATGTGACCGATCCGAATTAATATTACTGCTGTTATTAAACCCTCTGGATAGTAAGTACAAGCTTAGGCTCTTTGTAAAGGTAATACTCTCTAGTTTCACCCACAGCAATCGCAATCATTATAAATATTACTGATAAATACTTATACACTTTAGAACACACAGAAAAAAGATTTATTTTGTCCTCGTCTTAAATTTTTTATGAAAATTAGGTTGCCTATTGTTCCTGATGGTACCTAGGAAATAAAACACATTTTGTGTCAACATAATCACTTGTTTACTTCACACATTTAAAATTTGAAAAGAATATCTATAAAAATACATTTTTAACACTATTTTTTATGTGGCATGTCTAATTAGCATATTGGCTTATGCAAATTAAGGTCATTGTGAAAATGCATTGTTATTGTAATTAAAAGTGCGATGATGCTCATCCAGCAGCCCTCAAAAGAAAGCTTAAATCTAGAGGAAAGTCCTGATTAATATAAATAATTCATTATTAGCCATAATATCTGATAAAAAATATGATCAAAGTGTATAAAACCACAAAAAAAAGCTATCATATACACTGAAAGGACGATTATTTTCTGGCCCTGTCAGAAAAAAAGTATGGAAAGCTATATATTGGCGTAAAGGAGATTTCATTGACTGTTCGTTTGTGACATCGTTGACGTCGTGCGATCTAACTGGTTTGTTTTACAAGCCCAGATGTTGTGGGGGGGCCGAGCAACTGTTTCTGATCATCATTGACTCATTGAGCCTTTAAATGCACCCCAAGCCCCTCCTAATTGGCCAACCTTGGTGTCAATAGGCGGTTAGTACTTCCTGTAGCATTTTATAAGCAGGATATGGCGGTCGGAAACAAACTAAGCCATATTTTAGCAATAAAAATAAGAAAAAATTGGGGAATTGGGGAACGTTTTCTGCAGTTTTTGTGCCTTTGAGAATCGAACATGTGCTGTGAACCAAATTCTTTGACTGAATTATATTCCCTAGATCCTTACGGACACAATAAGACCCAACGTGTTCGGAAATATTACATTTTCATCGATACAGACCCCTAAAAGGTAAGAAAAGTCAATATTCTGCTTTTCTGTAAATAAGACTTTAGTGTTAGCGCGCTTTAGTGTTAGCGCGCTGTGCTTGTTGTGTGTCAAAATGGTTTATATCAGCGGAAAGTCGAGACTTTGACTTTTCATTTGATGTATATATTGTGGGAATTCTTAACGGAAGGGCCTTTTCCATGTAGCTATAACTTGGTAGATGTCATGTACCGTGACCGGTACGTTTGTTCGTAGGTAATCCTTAAACAGGGGTTTATCGCCAGTAAATGTTCCTTATCCAGAGAGGTCATCTGTTGCAGTCGTCATCTATTTTTAGTTTTTTTAATTAGAAATCCACGAGGGTTGCAAACTGCAATGATTTTATTCAATGCTACTGTTCACACATGCTATGAATAAACTATTTTAGGATCAATGTGCCTCACTTTATTCCCCTAAAAAACCACAACAATAGCTGCAGCAGGAGCAAACACACACACACACACTCATGGATACACTCTACTTTGCCAGTGTGACCAAATATGGGTGTTGTAGGTTTTCTGTGTGAGCAGCCAAGTGCTTTGGGAGTTAATATAAACACCAGGCTGACATGTTGTGAAGAGGATCCTGCAGCTCTACCCTCCATTTAATTAGAGAGGACCCTCCGCTCACTTTCAGCTCCACAGTGAAGTACAAGTCAGAGCGAACAAGCGAGAAGCAAGACAGAGACATCACATCAGGTCCATCTGTGTATACAGACATGACTGAGTCCTATTTAACCATTCCTATGTTCAACACTGAACTAAAAACTAAATAATATGCTTATAACACCGCCAGACACAAGACAACAACCCAACAGTCGGGTTATTGCATGTTGATTCAGACAGAATGAGCACGATGCCTTAGGTCAGAGGAGATGAAGAGCAAGGCCAGGGGCGCTGTGATGTCAGGTGGCGTGTAAATGAAGGCCCAGAGGCTTAAAAGGTCGACTCTGTCAGAGAGAGTATCTATGCTACAATGAAAATACCATTTTTCTAAAAGAAAAATGGTATTTTCATTTCATTTTTGTTTGTTTTTCAAAGTAAAATCATCTGATTGGATTTTACAGTGTGGCTGGTTTCAGAATGCAGAAGGTTTGTTGTAAAACACCCGTAAAACAAACCTACAGAGCAGCATGTGAGAGTATGAGCAAGCTTACGTTACTACATCCAATAGATTGTAGCAAACAATTTGCAGATATGTGACGTGGAACATAAATGCAAACATTTTACCAGAAAGAAAATAAGGATTACAGAATGTAAACTGATAGTCTAAGCTTAGAAAACACATTTAACGTCTCATTCTTCTGTTTCCAACCCAATGCCAGAAAACGGTTTAAACACCAAGTAAAAAGGAAAAAAGCTCGTTTATTTCCTATACCCACTTCATTTGCATATCTGCCATCGGCTTTGGGACCGTGCCAGACAGGTCACCAGTCCATTGCAGGGTCATAACATGCATGTTATCGGACTGTGTTCACCGTGCCATCCACAAATGCAAGTTAGAGCTCTGTTATGCTGAAAGGAGGCCGTTTGTCATTCTGATCCAGAAATGTTGCCATCAGGACAAATTAAGATTCTTAAATCATTGACTCCACTTTCTCTGGAATAAAAAAGAGGAACTCTGATGGAACGAAAGTGGTGCCGTGCACTTTAGACACATTAGATTAACACACATTTTCTACCTCATACTGTAGAATTTAAGGAACGCCTTGCATGATGTAGTAAGACAGTGCTAAGCCAGACATGCATAGCTTTGCAGTAGAGGAAGAGGTGACACACATCCAGACCACAACTTTCCCAAAAACATTTTGTACATCATGAAATGCTACAAAGACAATCCAGAACTGTTAAGTCAACTTAGACAAAGTTTAAATGGATTTTTGCTGTTTGAAGCCAAATGTAAAGAAGAACAAACACATGATCCTTTAATAGAAACAAAATGCCTCTAAGCAGCAACAGAAGTAAAGCCTATGCAGAAGTGTCAAAGACTGCAGTTCCGCCCTCATCCACTAGGGGCTCCAAACATGAGTAAATCCCAAAGTCAAATCCTCAGTCTCCCATGTGAAGACGTCACAGCAGTAAACATGTTTAGAGCCTGGTACAAAAAGCAGTTTATGTTCAAATTAAATCTTCATGACGACAACTGTGAGGTGGTGGATTAAAAAAAAACTCATCCGTTTAGAGATTATTTTATTAGATTTTATTAGCTCTTCAGAAACTTATGACAGTCTATAGGTGCCATGAAATCACGACATCTGGAACACTTTCCTGTTAAATCATTTGGGAAAGTGTTTCCAAACTTATGACTGGTAGTGTAATATGTAGCCGGCGTATCTTTAGCTACACGGGGATTATTCACATAAGAGACTGGCAACAAAGTGGTAGACCCACCAACAGCCAAAAAAAAAAATGTAATCAGCTGTTCGGTTACTGTAATCACAGTTAGTAAATTAAGTTAAATGAATTAATAATGAGCTAGTTTAAGTCTTTGTGTGAGTATTAATCTTATATAGTTCTAATCAGCTCACTGCAGCCTTCCTTTCCTTCAATAAGCCAATTTCAGCAAAGCAGAGCTGCCCTTTCTGACAAAGTCAAACCAATCAGACGGCCAGTTACGTGAGCCTCAAGCAAAAACATTATCTGTTCAGTTCGGGAGTTTATTTAACTCTGGCGAGCACACACTTTATCTCCGGCATTGATTTTGTAAAACTGCCAGAAAACTGTGCAATATGCTTCCCCCCCTGCAGACATTCTGAAGCACAGAGGGATGAGACATGGACACCAGGCTTGGTTCAGTCCGGTCCAGTAGTACCATGCATCTCATGAGGGGAGAAACAGAGAGAAAGAGGAAGAAGAGATTTCTTAATAACCAACCACTCATGCTACAGATGGATAAGAGTTGCTGTTGAGCAACATGACCTTAGGTTGAAATGTGACCTTTGCCCTCAGCATTGGATATTTTAGTTTAAAAATTAACAAATCCTCTGTGTTTAGGAAACTTATAAAGATTCCCATCTAAATCCTACAGCAAATAAAGGTTATTTTAATGCAACTCAGGATAAGTTTCAGCAGAAAAGTGGTTTTCAGATTTTTACTGGTCCCCCGAACAGTTTCAGTAGATTATTATCCCAACTTTTTGCAGGCAGCAAGTCGGATTTTATTACTCAACATTTTACTTTCCTTATAAAAATGTTGCCATTATGCATAAAAACGACAGTACAAACTGTTTTTGTAGGTTGTAGAAAGAAAATATTGAAATCACTCAACCAGTTATCACTCAACCAGGTATTTATAAGTGACCCATTAGCATCATAACCCTTTCTAATCCCCCCGCACACACACACACACACACACACACACACACACACACACATTCAGCTTGCCACTGCCTCTGGTTTTGATTAACTCGGGAGCACAGACCTGACCTCATGACTTTTCCATTAAATTGCATTGTACCCCAACGGTTCACATGCACAGGAACCTGCTGCCTCATTAGTAAAGAGGAAATTAGCAGCACTGGACTGACAAGCCGACAAGAAACTGATCCGCGCCAGCAAATTAGTGCTGCTGGAAGTTTTCCCTCCGTCCAATTAAAACAAGCGAAGACACAGACGAGGAGGTTGTGGAAACATTTGTGCAGCCAGCTTGAATTGGATGAGTTACAGGATGAGCACCGTAATGGGAGATCCTCCTCCTCCTCCACGCACCTGATCTAATCTACACAAGCAGGTGTGTGAACAATTACTCTCACAACAGCACCGCTTACCTGTGAGGAGGCAGAGTTAAAAAGAAATATATGCTGGGCTTTAAAGTCACATGACATCCAGTTCACAAATACACTCTTGATCATAAGTTTTAAGACATTTTCCCATTAAATGTAATAGAAAAGTTTCCCCAAACTTAGGATTACTAGTATAGAGTACTAGAATAAAACAGCAACATCAAACTTTGGAGATATTTTCAGAAGAATCCTTTTAGTCCTTGAACTCCTCCAAAAACCCTGGATGGACTGGCGACCTGTTCAGGGTGTACCCCGCCTCTCGCCCGTAGGCAGCTGGGATTGGCTCCAGCCCC
>JBAMHV010000012.1:7159668-7190360 GCA_037177535.1 Pseudomugil gertrudae | reverse complement strand
CCCCCCCCCCCCCCCCCCACACACACACACACACACACACACACACACACACACACACACACACACACACACACACAAATACCTAATTTAAATAAACAAACATTAATTTTGTCTTAACATCCAAACAAGCCATAACTCGAAGTTCCTACAATACCTACATCAGGAAGTCAGACACATGAAATTGATCAC
The DNA here is from genome assembly GCA_037177535.1 of Pseudomugil gertrudae. Lineage (NCBI taxonomy): Eukaryota > Metazoa > Chordata > Actinopteri > Atheriniformes > Pseudomugilidae > Pseudomugil > Pseudomugil gertrudae. Next base: position 7,190,171 of record JBAMHV010000012.1, on the reverse strand, counting down.
GATGCATCATTTTCTGAAAACAGGCTTAAACATCTGGCTCGCCATCAGGGTTCATCCCAAATACCTCCAACAGACCAACAGAAACGCTGCTTCCATCGGCTGTACTACGCAGACTGACATTTCACTTCTTTTCCACTTGATCACAGGATAAATGAAATTGACATTTGAGCTGCTGACAGGCTGTTTACTCTCCGTAGGACCACCTACATCCAGGAAACGTTTGTTCTCCGTCCTTGTGAAGTGCTGAGATAAACCTTTCCCTGATTCCTGATAACGATCCATTTGTAATTATTGGGACCAGCGGCTCAATCTTTCATTTTTCTAGGTGTAAAATCTGGATGGAGGCCGGACCAACCACAGCAGATATCTGACTTCCTGTTAAACACGTCTACTTGCACCATGAGTTGGAACCATGATGGTCTTAAGTCATTTCAGTGTCTTAAACTTTTGCTGGCCATTATTTACCATCATTAACTGATCAAATATGAAGTTGTGAAGCTGTTTCATATCATTTATGAGGGGAAGTGAATCGGCTAAGTGCAGACACATCGAGTTAATATTCTGGAACAAGAAAATATGAGATGAGTGTTTCATGTTATGTGCAGATGCTGATGTGAGTGAATACATAACAAAACTCTGCTCCTGTGGTCTGTGTGGACAGAAAGACCAGCACTGCCTTCATGGTCAAACCTCCGCTCAAGCACAAAGACGCATAACAGCTGCAACTGTCCGCCTCTCAGTGTCCTCTGAGAGACTAATGCCTGGCTTTCTTGCGTCTGTTCAGCGAATTGCTGCGGCTGCGACTGCGAGTCCCAAAGACGGAGTTCCAGGAGGAGCTGCGGCTGTAGCTCCTGTAGGAGGAATAGCTCCGGCTGCGGCTCCGGCTCCGGCTGCGGCTGCTGCTGACGCTATGGGTCGGACTGCGGCTGCGGCTGCGCGTGAAGAGGCTGCTCCAGGACGACACACTGGTGCTGCGACTGCTTGACAGAGGGCTGGGTCGGAAGTACGGGATGGGCCGTTTCCTCGCGCTGTGGAGATCCAAAAGAAAAGCGGTGCAATAAAAAAATATTACAGTACAGAACGTCTGCAGAAAATGATACGGATATACTCATGTGAATGTTGAGAACTTTCTCAGGGCAAAGTTGGGACCCTGCTACACGGTTTGTTCTCTAGTTTGCTCATAGCTTTCATCCAGATCGCATCTAGATATTTTCTGTATTTGCTGCTGACAGCAAAACTCCTCGCAACACACATTTTCCCTCCCAGGTTTCTATTTTAAATAATAAGACATTTTTTATCTAACAATCACATCTTACATTACAGTCATACAGTATTCCAGCTGAACTCCGGCTGTAAGTTACACGGTTACATGGAAATAACAGTTTGGCTTCTTTTTTGTTCCTTTATGGTTTGGTACAGACGCTGGAAACAGCCTCACATTTAAAGTTGCAACAGAATTACCAGTTAATCTGACAGGTGAAGCCCGAGCATCTAGAGCAGCCTTTCTCAGTGTGGTCCCCGGACCACTAGTGGTCCGCGAGCGCCCCCTGGTGGTCCGCAAGGTGAACAACATGACAATCCTAAATTTATTTGAATTAACTGGAAATGTTGTCCCACTCAGTTTCATGACACCAAACCCGTCTTATATCCAAATAACTATGGAGCAGTGGCTTAGGACAGGGTCACTTAAAAGATGAAAAATTGAAATAACAGATATTTTACAATCAAAAATATTGTAAACACTGCATTCTGTGTTGTAAACTTGTTTATATTGGCATATTGTTCTTGGGTTGTTTAAAGTTAGGTGGTCCATGAGTTTTTGTTGTAAAGGTTAAATGGTCCTTGGACTGAAAAAAGTTTAAGAAACACTGATCTAGAGAAAGCCCAGGTAACGCCACAGGAAGGACATGCAAACCTCACCAGTAAAGAGTCAAACTAGAAACTTGTCCTGAGATCTATTCTACTACTTTTCTATGCAACCATTATGAATAAATGTAAAAACTTGATTGTCTTTTGGTTCCGGTACAGCCCAACACCTTAACAGTACAGGATGGGGATGACTGAGGGGGGTCAGTGTCAGTGAGCCGTCCAACACCTGAATCAGTCCACATGTCATTCAGCTCTTTGTTTGATTCAGGTCTGTTCAGGACGGTTTTTATAATGATGATTTGTTTTGCATTTCAGATGAAACAAAGATGCAGAGTTGATCTTCTGGATCATTTCTGTACCTAAAACTGCTCTGAAAGCTGTAAGATGCTGAAATCTTTTATCTGTAGGAAACTGGACTGGTAACGTGAGCAGGTACAAAACGTCTCTTTTTCCTGGTTATTAGTGGAGAGCCTGTTTATGCATTTGTCTCTGAGACCATACTGTAAGAAATCAAAAAAAGAAAGTAGTTGATGTGAAGCAGGCCGTGTTATCAAATGTTATCTTTTCTCGTTCTGTGATTTCAGCGCCGACGGTGATCACATCCTCAGGCTTAAGGCTAAATGTCATTTCAAATCAACACAAAACCAACAGATTGTCACAGATTTTAGCAATGAAAAAAAATCCACAATGTAATAAGAAACAACCAAGATAAGAGAGCTGTACCTTGTGATCCGACGTGCTTCCAGGTGGCTCGGTGAGTCTCTCCTCCTCTTCTTCATGGGAGAGTAAGATTTGCGTCTTCGTCTCTTACCACCAGCCTTTTGTGTGTGCTTTGCATCTTTCTGCCTGGACTTAGCTGGTCTCTTTCGGTCTGGTAGTCTGAGGAAGCAGATGTAACCCAAACTGTTCTCATATATGGCTTCCAAAGCGTGATTAGCAGCAGTAACCTGGGGTAAAGTTTCACCTGTCAACACTGTATCTGGAGTAGCTTCCTCTTGAGCTCAGGCTACTGCCTCGTCTCCTCACAGCTGATGAAGCACTCTGAGAGCGAGAGTATGAACTGCAATGAGAAAAACACAGTTAAGATCGTTAAGGGTGATCATTCTGCAAAGTATAGTGTGTAAACTTTAATACAAATGAGTTGGATATTAGTAGATGCACCACACATTAGCTACACCGGTTATTATGTTAGCCAATTCACCTGCAAGACGACAAGGAGGGGCTTCGAGAGTAGCGCTCAGAGTATCTGGAACTGCCTGAGGATCTGGTTCTGCTGCTAGATGACCGGGTTTTCATCCGTCTTCGAGATGACCCACAGCTCTTCTGCTCACAGCTGGATGTCTTTGGGGATCTCACAATCTCTACCTGACAGCCAAAGCTTATCTGCTCGCTGCAAAGAAAATACATTAAGATGCTTCACTACTTTTATACGTTACCCAGGTTGTTTCTTTAAAGGAGAAAGGATCTCCTCTGCTCTAAATACTTCCAAACAGTGTGAATATAAACACGATTGTTATTTTTCCAAAGGACTCCTTCAGATGGGTCATACACCCTGAACGCAACATTTACCTCTTGCTGTTTGAACCTAAATGAGGCGCCGACAAGCAGTCCTCCCCGTAGGGTTTGCATGAGGACGCGTAGCTGGTCACAGAGTTTCCTGAATCAGAGGCAGTGTCTCGGTCAGCAAACTTTAGCTTCTCTGGTGAGGCTGGACGTTGACAGAGGTTCGTCTTGTACTCTGTGACACTCGCCTGAGAAATACCAGTTTTGCTCGATGGAGGTGATGACGTATCATTACCAGAATCGTAATCACGGGGACCTTCAGTGCGACTCGATAATCCCTGAGATCCAATTCCACTTATAACCTCGCTTCCAGGTTTTATAGGTAAAATCTGCCAACAGACAAACAGACTGCAGCTTAAAACCAGGCTTTTTGTTTTCTACAAGAACCTGCAACCTGCTGTGATGCACTGTGCATATACTAGTACAAGGAACACATTCCCCTGAAAACACAATAAAGAGGTTTCTCTGTTTTATTTATTTATTCCTGGGACAGAAAGCTTTGAAAAATAAAGACATCATGCACATCTGAAGCATGCGATTAACCTCGAAAGGAAGTCTGAACTCAGCTAAAGTAGAGAAATCAACAAAATAAATTCATAAATAAAATCAATTTTGAAGTCTAAACTAAAACAATTATATGAAAGAAACAACAAAAGAGCAGAGAAGAAAGGAAAACTATGCGTGGGAAGATCTACTGGCTCTATCTGGAGAGAAGAGAAGAGTAAACAATCGAAAAAGCCTCATTTACAGAAGACTGAACAAACATCACAAAAATGAAAAGATATCAGACAAAGAGAGATCCCATTAGTCTAACTATGAAAGCCTTCCGAACAGGACAGCTTTTTTTACCCTGTAAGAATGAATAATTAGCCTTCACCGACCTACAATAAATCCCTAAATCTGCGGATAGCAGCGACTTACCAATCAAGATTTCCTCCTTAAGTAGGTAAGGTGTAAAAAAAAAGGGGAAGAGCGGGCAACATAAGTGCATCATTAGAGTCGTAAATGACATGAAAAAGACAATAACCCAGAGCCAGTTAGACTTACACTGGAATGTTCCCTTCACTGTCCTCACTGCATCGTTTTAGTGTTTACGGGAAGCATAAAATACTGCATGCTGGCAGACGCAACACAGTGACTCAGGAAAATACTTTCCTCAAAACCTTATGTCATTATCTAGTTAAGGCCCATTTGTGCTCGATGCAGAAGACGCAGACAGGCGGAAAGTTTGGTCCGAGTCGGGTGATTTAGTCCGTTTTTAAGGGGCTTATGGTGCATTCAGTTGTCTCCCAGTGGCCGAGAGTGGGTGACATAATTACCAACTAGTTGCCACACTTTTTGCACCAAGACAGAAAAAATGATGCCTCCAAAACAGCCAATTTATGAGTGTCTATATGTCGTATACAAGGAGAAAACTGTAGAAGTTGTGCAAAGTGATTGGGATTACTACACCAAGCACACACGCATGCATCTTTCTGAACAAGCCGACACAACAACATAATTATCAATAAAAACACAGAAAACTTAACAGAAAAAATAAGTGAACTAAGAGGCGCTGGGCGCAGCCATCTTTAAAGCTCGGGGTCCTTTGTAACTTATGCAGTCCCGGTTCAGATTTTCGAGATTGCTTCGTCATTTTGAGCTAAAATTTATCTGAATTGTGAGGACAACTGAAAAGCACGATTAGCTATCTGTCATTTCACGCAGAAAACAGAGCAATACCACTGAAAATCGTGGGGGAAGTGTTGTGATGAATAGCTGCTATGCAGCCAGTAAAAGGAAAAAAAAAACACAGAAGAAGACAAATAAGGAAACCACCAAATAAAAAGCGATAAAACACTGAGAAGCACAGGGAGAAACGTGGAAGTGAACTCTGACTTCAGCACTGCTCACTAGCGGAGGAACTGTAAAGTATGTAAGGTATGAGAACAGGGACGTATGACGACATATGCAAAGGAGCAGAAATGGGCCTTTACACATCTCATGTCCTCTCTAACAGGCGCATCATCACCGTCTGCGGCTAAAGAAGCTTTTACACATTCAATGTTACCACAACATATTTCAGTGAGGTGTTTAAGGTCACTTATAGAATTATTTCTTTTCCTGTTATCACTGCTGGTCTGACGCGCCGGCAAAAACCAACTCAGCTGAAAAAGATTTATTTTTCTGCCCATCGTTGCTGTTGTGTTTTTCTTTTATAGAAATTCTAAAAGAAAGGTAATTATTAGTTACCTTTGTAATGTATTCACAAGATAAAACAGGTTTAGTGGAAATACTTCCCAGGTCTGAAGTCCCCCTGAAAGCAAATTTAATGCCCAGAATAACTCAATGTATGGATTCATTTATTGAATTTCAATTATGAAGCTGTGGTGTGTAATCAAAAACATTCCTCTTTGCAATTAGCATAATTTAATGATTGCTGGAGAGAAATTAAATATATTTTATGCTCCAACAAGCAGGAGACAATGCAGCATTTAAAGGGCTGTAAAAATGTAAAGGAGGGAGGAAATGAACCCTCAGTCGGTTGATTTTTTAATGATTTCTTCCCATGTTTTTAAGTCAGCTCTGCAACTTTAAAATGGTCTAAACTTAGTTTAATTAGAGGAAAGTGGGTTATAGACAGCATCATGTCCATCAAACGGAAACCACAAAAGCCAGAACAAAACCTTCTGATTGGGTTCTTAAACCACAGGAGGACATCGGGTTCATCTAAAGTAAGAAGAAAATGATCTGAACAGCGGCTGAGCGACGAGCAGGAGGCTGTGCTGCAAACCAGAAAACTACTTTAACACAAACTCCAAACAGAAGTGTGTCAGATGGGAAACGTAAAACATTATGATTAGGGTTCAAACGCACCAGTAATTCATTGTATTGCTGAACGTTTTGCAGATATTTTCCATTTATTACTGGGTTTTGGACTGGGTTTAGAAATGCTCTGATATCACACCACGTTCCACAAAGGCTTAACCTTATTCCTATTTGGGTTAAATAAATGTTCATTACATAAAATATGATTATTTCTCTAAAGGTGTCAAGTGTTGGCTTTTAGTAAACACTTTGGTTGGTGGTAGATTGTTTCTTTTGTCACGCTTGCTGTGAGTTTAGTTGTTTGTATTTGCACAAGTTGCAGCACAGCCTCTTTGCATTTATTCCGTCCTCTGTTGGACTTTACTAAAGGTTGATGAGCCAGCAGCTGTACTTGTCCTTATTTGATGCTTTTACAAGACACAAAGATCGGATTGGAAATAAACTCTTTTAGTAAATACATAATTCAATTCTTCTAATCTAAGATTGGAAAGCTGTTTTTAAAAAAGTAAAGCTTTGAATAGATGATGCAAATGATTAATCGCTGTCTAATCAAAGTTTCTCATCACACCTTCTTATTATCAATGCTTTGCCTTTTCTTACTGTGAAAACAGCAGAAAATTACCATGAATCTTAACTTTAATAAAACTGTGCAAATTAATGCTGAAGTTTTCATTTAAATGTTGTTAACAGAAATAAAAATAGTAATAAAAACACTCTTAACAATGGAAGTTTAGTAAGTATGCAAGTGCATTCTTAATGGTGACAGTTTTTACCACAAAGAACTAATTAAATGTCTCAGAAATAAATTATTCATGAATATATTCAGATTCTGGTCATGTGCGCATTTTTAATTGATGAGTTATAGGACAGATGTCCTCCACAGCTGCAGGAATTTCCAGAAAAAAACAACACAATGCGTTTTAAAACCATCCGAAATGATGAAAAGATAACGTCCTCCTTCATTTACCCGTTTTTCTTATAAACTCATCACACAACTGAGAAATCCAACCCAACCGCTGGCGGCTTCCTAATGGTCCTAACGAGTACTTACGGTGCAGGTTGAGAGGATGGAGCGATATTTTGGGGCCGTTTTACACACTGATTTGGTTGCACGTTTCCACTTAGTGTCCGTTCGGAGTGCTCGGGTCTCCTCTCCAGCAGCTGCCAGGTCTCCAAAAGCCTGATGAACCACAGACTTTTGCAGATGGTGTCTGTAAATAAATTCAGATGTTAGAACGTCATCATGGCAGCAGTGCTTGTGTCACAGCTTATGTCGAGCTGAGGATGTTAAAGAACCAGAATTTACTCATTTTCCTTTCGATCTGAAGAAACAAAAGTTCATTTGCTGTGAAATAAAAGAAATTGAGTGATAAGCACAAAGCAAATTCAGTTTCAGTTATCAGTCAAAGCGTCTTCCATATCATCACACGGCCTGTATGTTTCTATATGTCATTAGAAATGAGTGCATTGATCAGAGGAGGGAATTTGTAGCCACTTCCTGTGAAGCTGAGATAAGAGCTGGATGTGCCTCAGGTTGAGGAAGTCACCTCTGCCTTATCAGCCACAGCTGCAGTTTGACCACGAGCTCTGCAGACACCTTGTGCCGATAAGATAAAGAGAGGGGCAGGAGGTGGGTGGGGGGGGGGGGGGTGGAGGAGTGACCCTACCTGTCCTTTGTGAAGGATTGGCAGGAGGAAGAGTCCGACTCTGACCTCTGATAGCGTCGTTTCCGACGCGAGCGAGTCCGAGAACTGGAGGAGAGAAGAGGAGGAAAGATGCAGGCGGATGAATGACAGAAATAACACTCTGCTCTGTAATCTGATTACAATTATGCTGCATTGCAGTGGAGTCTGGGACACCCCGACATTTCTCATCTACTTTTTATTTGTTTGTGTTTCATAAAGCCAAACATGATAACAGGTGATAAATGTAAACATCTTTAGCTTTTATAATATGGCTGAGAAAATGTTCTGCAGTGACCCCGTAACACACATCGATCAGGATGAGCAGGGCAGCTACGCATGCAAGTCAATACTTCAACCCATTACGTGAAGGCCTTTATTCAGGGACAAATGCTGGTAAAGACTTTTTAAGAAAGGTAGCTGATCTAAACGGCTTTTTTTGGGTTTGTTTTTGCTTGTACACACATTAAAACAAGCCAATTAAATCCTGTTTGCTGTCAGTGCTCTGGGGGCTGTAATGTTTTACAGAAAGCATCACTTCTCTGCAACACTTTCAGCAGGTGTGAAGTGTTTATTTCTTTTACTTGGTTTAAACAAAGCTTAATTATGGAGTAAAACCATGTGTCTGTTTGCAGCTGGAACCATTTTACACAAGATTTGATTTTTAGTCACTCAATAAGATTATTATAAAAAAACAGGTTGGCCTTCATTTTTCTGAGCAGCTACTTTTGTAACTTCATGTTTTCTTGACTTAAAGTCCACCATCTGCTACATGCATGAGGGTTTTATCACTCTGTCTGCTTTTTTGAACCCTTACAACTTGATGCAAGTTAAATATTGTTATGTTGTTCCTTTGCATGCGGTTACAGGTAGCCTGAAAAATCCATTTTAGCTACAGATTGCTGCACATCTTCTGCAAGCCCCCTTCAGTATGATGCATTTAGCTGAATTGGTGGCACAGCCATCTTTCAGTACAAGCTCAAATCAGGACTTCCACCTTCTGATCTTTGGTTTTCATCAAACACAACTCTTACTTGACTCCTAAAATCCTTCCAAAAGGTCTGACTGAGCTTTTTCTTCTGCTCTTGTTTTCCTGCTAATCTCTGGATGCAGATCATATTTGTGCAAAATTTCGGTGGTTGTAGTGAGCAACATGAATTCTCTGCAGATCATGTGATGAAATGTTGGTGCTGTCTAAGAAAAGCTGATACATGTCGTATTTTGGTCATCATTTCGGTGTTAGAGGGCTCTTTTTGCTTTGAGATCATGATGCCTAAAACCATAGAAGCGAGGGGTATACTGGACCTCAGATGGGACGATGGAAACAGGTGCGTATGGTTTCATTTTTGTTACTGAAAGCTCACAAATCAAGTCAAAAATATATATTTTCATGTAGACATTAATATTTACCAAAGACTTACAAAGATGTTGGAACAAACATTTACTTTGGGTTTGTCTTTTTGGACATTTTCTAAAATATATCTCAACAGGCCAATGTTGAACTGTAACACATTAATCCACAGGATGGTTGGAAAATGTGTTTAGATACTCAACAGGATTTTTACGAGGTATTTAGATGGTTTGCAGAGACAGAGCACAGTGTCTGCACTTCTCCTTCCAAACTTGTCTTGACTCCTACACATGGACACACCATCTGTCCATCAACAGTTTATTACCAAACACAGAGACATTTATGTCCACATGGCATAAAGCTGATGCAGAGATTGTTCTTTATCTGGGTACATCCGTGCAGAAGATGGATTCCATTGTTTTCCGAGTGAGGTTGTGTGTGTGTCCCAGGAGGCTTCCGGTATATCTGACCAGCTAAAAATATTCCTTTCCAAAGACGACACAAAACCCAGCCGGGTTGCAGAAATGTTATCTGGTAGCTGGCTACCGGTGGTGAATACGTGTTACCAACCAATGAGCAGTGGTTCTTTGCTCTGGCCCAGCGTGCCAGTTTTGAGAGCAAGGAGCCTCAGGAGCCTCTTTATACTCGATATAAAGTCTGAAACTCATAGTTCAGACCTTATACATCTGGCATTTTGTCTTATTATACGGATAAAGGTTACATCAATCCATCGATGTGTGACTCAGTCCTTAATAAAATACAAGCATAGTAAAACCTTGATCAGGAAGTCTTTACATTAGGGTGTCATTTTAATAATGAGTGTTATTTAGATCCTCCCCTCTGCATGTGAACAACCCTTATGTTCGGGAAAGTCAGCTGGAGCATCAGAGGAAGAGAGCGTAATAGGAAAAGCATTACAGAGTGAAATGATGCTAAAAAGGAGAGCAGAATAACAGTGAGAGGAAAGCTGTGCTTTCTGTTGATGCTTGCAGCTACTGCACTCGGCCCTGTGCCCACAAACAACAACACACTCATCCAAAGTTAAATTATAAAAAGCTACAAGATCCCAGCATGAAATTGGTTTCTCTTAACCTCTTTCACCTCCGTTTTCCTCTTCTTTGTGGCTGAAGTCCTGAGTGTTCCCCTTTGGGAGGTATTTCACCCCTTTAAAAAAACTTTTCTGGGTTCGCCACCGTGCTCATGTCTTCTGTTATTTATTGAAAATCCTCTCTTTCCTCTTCAGAGGACGGTGTTCTGGAAAGGGTGGAGGGGCTTACCACTGGAGGAGGAAGACGAGGGACAAACGTACATGATTCTGTTACAATAATCACACACTGACCTTTTCTTGTGCTTGCGTTCATCCTTCCTCTTATGTTTTAAACTTGACGAGCTGAAGGAATGAAAGAGAGCAGAAGGATGAGGCGGAGGTGATAATACTCACAAAGCCAGCCAGCCTGAAGAGGAACCATTTTTAATGCAGAAATCCCATAATCTCACTGTGAGCAGGCACTCACTGTTTTACATCGGCTACACATCCAGTGAGGAATATCATCTCCTCAAACCTCAGTTTTATTAAAACGTCTGAGCCACGAGGCATGATGGACTCATTTAAAAACAAAGGCTGGTACACATACCTGTGCTTCGACTTCTTGGAGGTACACCTGGAGTATGGAAAGGACAATTCAGGTCATCTATAAATAAAACTCATATCCTGCTTCCAGTATTATGAGAACTACCTGTGCCGCTTGCTTTTTTTGGAGCTCTTCTTCTTCTTCTTTTTCTTCTTCCGCACAGGGGAAAGGCTGTAAGAAGGAGACCTAAAGGTTTGGGGGGGGACATCATGAACTCTGATTATGATCTGATACGACAAAGGCTTCCAACAAAGCGTCTCACAGCAGTACCATCTTACGTTTGAGAACTCACCTTTTTCTTTTCCTCTTTCGTTGGGATTTCCTCTTTTTCTTCTTCCCCTTAGGACGAGGGAGGAAGTCTTCATCAAAGGAGGGTCTGCAAGCAGCAACAGAGTAGAAGGGCAGGACTTAAACAGCAGCGGTTTTAGCTTATAATTGTGTCACCTTTCCAGATCTGCATTGATGTGTCAGGGATGCACTGTGTGTGAAGCTCCAGACAATATTTGTATTTGTTGTTCAGTAACTTTAACTCTACAATAACAAGTTATCACCAGTTTCACCAGTTTCAGATATTTTTAAATCTGTTGACACATTGCTGGATTTGTTTGCTTTTGCAAAACAAATACACATTTTAAAAATAAATTTATATTTAAAGAAATTTTTTTTATATATTTTTAGAAAATAGAAATGCATTTTTGCAAGCATGCACAAAGAATGCATTTGTTTCCTAAAATTTAAATTAGTTTTTTTACATTTAAATATGTTTTTTTATTTAAACTTGTTTTTATTTAAATTAGTTTTTTAAATTATAAATTGGCTTTCACACATTTTTTTTACACATTTTTAAATGTGTTTTTTGAAATTTTAATTTGTTTTGCACTTCCCAGCCACCGTACTTTCCTCCCTTTTAAATTCAAACTTCTTCTTTTTCTATTTCCATCCTATCTGATGTGGTTTTTACTGGTTTATATGTCACAACAAGATAGGTTAATAAGGCATAACAACAATCTGTCACACTGGGTAGATACACAAAGGAGCTAAATAGAATTTGGGTCCCCTGAAAACCCTCATGCTGCACGGTGGGCTGGTGGTAAAACCGCTGCCTCAGTGAGAAGGTTGCTGGTTACTGGTCTGGGCCTTTCTGTGTGGACTTTGCATGTTTTTCCTGTGTTAGCATGGCTTCTATCCAGGTACTCTGGCTTCCTCCCACTGTCCAAACACGTTATCATCGGAAATGATCCTCTGGAGTAAATGTGAGTCACACTGGACACCTGTCATGGTGTACCTGCCTCTCGCCCAGTGGTTACTGGGACAGGCTCCATCTACCCTTCATTGGAATAAACGGTAGAGATGGATCTCATCTTTCAGGTTTCCATAAGGTTTTTAATTGTTTGAAAAGAGTAGCATTAAATAGTCATTTATTCATGTAATACGTTGAATTTTCTGGGCAACTCAGGTGATCCGTTATTTTTCTCACATCACTCTGGAAAGCATCACGTTCTCTCAAGTTAACACGTATTGACTTAATACGTATCTAAGCTTTTATTTCTGGCAGAAGCGACTACCGTGATGCTCTTTTTTTCTGGTCTTCCTAAAGATGACAAATTATCTTCAGCCTATCGTATGCTTACAAAGCCCAGGAGGAGAGGTCATCTCTGCGTTGGCTTCCTGTGCGCTTCCAGTTATCATAAAGCTTTTTCTCATTGTTTAAATAAGATTTTAAAGATCTCAGTGGTTTTATTCCAAATGGTTTATCTGATGCTCATGAACCTCACTGAGCATTCTGGTCCTCAGCTGTTAAAATATCTCATTCCTGAAGTTGAGCCATATGCAGAAGCATCTTCCAGCATTATGTTCACAGGTCAGATGAGGATTTTTACACTTTGAAAAGAAAACTGGCTGCTTGTGGTTTAATCTTTAATCATTGCTGCTGTTTTCTGTGTTGTTCCTCACAGTTTGTTTTTGAACAATGAAAATCTTTTCTGTCTGGAAATCTGTAAGAAAAGTACTTTGATTGATTTATTAAGAGCATTGTTTGTTTAATATGTGCTACAAACTGCGGCCGCTTTATATGGTGCATTTTGTGGTTGTTGAAAGAAATTTCTGCTCCCATATAAATATTTCTGCTTGTATCTGCTGCATATGGTTGGCAGATTGTTTTTGGCCTATTTTTGACTGCTCTGCTGTGCACAGATATATCTGCAGGTGTGCACGACTTTAAAGTCTCTATGCATGCCCAGAAATAAGGCTCCCCCTCAAAACTCCATGTAAGTTCATTTTTAATTTTCAAAGTCATCACTTGTAACTTGTAAGTACTTAAAATGATTCATACATTTAGTTTATCCTTATGGGATGATGCCATCAGATAAAATACAATCCAAACTGGTGTAAAGCACAAATCAGATGGCACGCTGGCAAACTTCACTGCAGTCACAATCAGTGACAGCATCTCTGCACCTGAAGGAGGATTTTTGACCAGAGAAAGATCTTAGATTTAAAAGCTTTAACAATGTGGCAGCTTTACATGATAATGAGAGATCAGAAATGGTTCATTCATACTTAGAAGCAGGAACTAAAACAGTGAACACGATGAGTTATTTTGTTCTTGTGTGAGTTTTAGTGGTTTGTGTTCATCATCACTGTGGGGTAGAAATGCAATGGGACTCTGTACAATTCCAAACTGCACAGGACAATCTCCCCGTCTACCCCACAGGTGTTTGGTTTTGCAGTAGATTTTGCACTTTATTTCCTGTTTCACATGCCACTAAGTGTGTACGTCTTTCCATGCAATCCAAAGCTGGTCCCTGTAAGTCACTACACACCTGCCAACTCAGCCACTTTGTTGCTTTAGTTAGCAGGTTTTCAGAGCCCTCCAGCAACGCTGTTTCCAAAAAGCAACTAGCAACAAATCTGGATTCTCAAATCTTTTCTTTTCAATGAGCAGCGGTGCAGTGCACCTCCTGCATCCAAAGCACTCAGAGGAGGCATGGTGAACATGCAGCAGCTCTGCACACGCAGACACATGAAAATAGCTTAGCGGAGAGTCTAATTGTTAGCTTTGGTTTGTGTTTGGACCAAACACACCAAGACAACTTCCATTTACAGCTGTGTACAATACAATCGCCATCATGTGGCCATTTATTAGTCAAAGAAGGAAACCTCCATGTTACACAAGCAGAAGGTCATGCGGGTCACCAGGACTGGTTCATACTGACACTGCATTCCTGGATATATGCGACCAGTAGCTCTGGAGAGTAAGCGGCTGTTCCAATAGATGCAGAAGAGTGTCGGCCTATAACAAATGGCCCTGTTTGGCATGGTCGGCAGTCTGGGAGCATTAGAAGCTGAACTCCATTAGGGCTGATTAGACAGACCCTCTCCCGGTAATGAGAAAGCTTTGTCGCTCATTAACACCTCCAGCGTTCTGGCCTTGTAGAGGGAGGCATTTGTATTTCCTTTTGCCAGTAGAATCAGTTTCTTTTGATGATTTCACATCGGGAATGGTGAGTTAGTGAAACAATCGGGAATGAAAATGGGATTTTGGAGCATTATGATAAAAGCTCAATTCAACCCATTTTCCTGCGGAACATGTTTTTTCCACTCAGGAAACTCCAAATAGATGTTTTTTTAATAAAAGCTGTAATTATAAAAATATCTACCCATCAAACAAAGTTCTTACATAGTGCAATGTTTTAACCTATTCAACAGAAATGAAGACTTTTTTTCTTATCGGCAACAACTACTTTTCTTTTTTTTAAAGCTCATTACAGCCAACAGAGCGTCTGGAAGAAGCTCAGAGTCACAAGCTGGTAGTTTCTAATACTTCATTTCTCTGCTGAGTTCTGCTGCTGCTGGCCAATTAGCAAGGAAACAATCAAAAGAACGAACGTCTTTATTCTCTCAGGCAGCACTTTGTAACCGAGACAAAGAAACTGGATGTAGCTTGTTAGCCATTTCCATAAATAATAGTGTAACGTTTCTCATACACATCGTTTGTAGCTGAGGAACATGTGATTACATGTTTCAGGTAAATCCCTCTTCTGCTTACAACAACTATTTTCACCGAGAGATTTGAGAGATCACCATCACGATTAACCCAAAGTATAGATTTCCACTGGTTTAATGTCCATTCTTTATGTTTTATTTGGCTCAAGCACATTTTCTGCTTGTTGGCTTTTTTTATTTTTCTCTTTTTGGCTGCAGTTCATCTGTGAAGCATTTGGACCATGAGTCATGCAGTTTACATGATTCAGAGAGGGATTTAACATCACAGATCCAAGTTAACTGGAAATTACTGAGGTTACTAACTACACAACTTAATGGATCCTCCTGTCGACTCCTCATGAGAAAGTTTTTGGCGGTAAACACGAAATAACATGAGTCTCAATGATCTTCACCATGTTTTTAACAAGCTTCAGTCTATTTATTTGTGGAGAAGGATGGAAGTAAATGGTTTCCTTCGTGTTTTCCTCCAGTATGGTGTTCGCCTGAAACATTTGCAGTGGACGTTTCATGTGAATGGTTTTGTCCGTTTAACACAGCTGAGTTACACAATGGACCAAACTTTTGATGACACAATAATTAGTCTAAAGACTTTTCTTTACATAAATCTCTTCAGGTTTTAAAAAGTTTAGGTCTGAATAAGTTCAAATGGGTCAAATAAATATGAAGACAAATCAAGGGAGAGGAAAAAGTTATTAAAGTCACCAAGAAATAATGATAATAATGAATCAAAGCCATAAGTTTTCTTGTTTTTGGTTCTGTGTTCTCTCTTTGCATGCATGAGTGTAGCTTCTTTATGCATGTTCCAGTCACTGTAAAAATAAAGATTCATGCCTCTTTGATTTTTAAGTGCTCACTTTGATTAATTGGCTCAATATGATGTGAAACACCCTGAGATGACATGAAGTGGCGCTATATAAATAAAGTTGAATTGAATCCCCTTTTGAAACTAAAGATACCAGAGAGGGACGACCTCTACAAGGAAGTTAACACCTTGTGTTACCAAAGTGGAAAGCACTGCCAGAGCAAACAGGCTACAGTTTGGGTGTTTTACTCCAAAGCGACTTAAAATAGTAAAAAAACAAACAATAGAGGATGACATAAGTGTCAGTCAGACTTCTGCAAGTCCAGTTGGACACAGGTGTTGTCCTGTAGTGCTAGAGACAATGATTTTACCCCCGTTCCCATGTGTTGCGAGTGTCATCAGAGCTGGACAAATCTCTCCAAGCCAGTTTCAACCAATAGGAACATAAAGCTAACTGTGAAAAGGCTACTACAAGAACAGAAAATAAGCTACAGAATGTAAAGTTGCAGGCAAGGTCCTCTAAACTGTTCTGAGATAAAGGTCTTTTATTATCTAACTCTTCTGAAGATGTAGTTTTTAATCTGCAACAGGTGCAAACACGTGGAAAACTCAGGTCTTACACGGTTATACCTGTTGTGCTGCGTTTTGGCTTCTGCTAACCTGCTAAATTCATGAAAATGTTTCTCAAATTGGACTTCTTTCCATTTTCTCTCCAAAAGCTAAAGCACTACTCCCACACACACACGCCACAGCTGCCTCCATCACTTCACTTTCAGGCTGAATGTAGTTTCATTGTGCAAAGCAACATATATGGAAGCATATTGGCTTCATCAGTCTAAATCACAGATTTCTCAGGGAGAAAATTGAGGTTTACCACAGCACGCCCGGCGAAGGCTTCACGAGAAGTCAGGACCAGCCGAGCCCCTTTCAGCTGAAATGCGCTGCAGTCTGCAGCTTCCTGGTACAAAGCAGGAGAACACAACTCCATGAAAGTCAACCTCAACTCTTTGGACGTGTCTATGTGAGTCCACAGCAAAACGTGTCAAAACAGCACTTTTGGAGACGTGCAGCATTTAACCGGTAAGAGCTTGGCGTCACATAAAAACATTTCTGAGACAATTCGCATCACTTAACACTGCTCCAAGTCCTGTGAAACACAATCTGTCCCTGAATGGACACTAAAATACACTTTGAGTATTTTGACTTTTTGTAAAGAAATAATTAAATATTCCTAAAATTTTGTTACTTTTTAAAACATTTTTAAAAAATTTTACAGGTTTTTAGGGGTCAAAATCTCATGTTTATAACTTTTATAACAACTTTTTCATAGATTAGGTCCTAAATGTCACTGCAATGAAATACTTTTTATTCAGTCAGAAGTTAAAGGCAAGGCAAGCTTATTTGTATAGCACCTTTCATGTACAGGACAACTCAAAGTGCTTTAATAGTGCTTTTAAAATAATTTAGGATTTATCCTATCGGTCAGCAGTTACAAATATCACTGTTTTTGCTCTAACACTTGCTGATATTCATTTGTATTTAATGCTTTAAACCAGGGGTGCCCAAACATTTTGCCTCAAAGGGCCAAACTGGAAATGAGCCAGGGGCCAAACATCCAGCTTTAAAGCGTCTCTTGTCTGTATCCCACTGCCTCCATGTGGATGTGCTGAGTCCGAGAGCTCGAGACTGCATGTGCAAAGGCTCATGGGGAATCTTTTCAAGTTAATAAAACTATATACAAGTGAGGAAAATATTGACTCTAATATAAAATATGCTGCACAAATGTGAAATACACCAAGGAATAAACTTTTAATTATTAAAGTTGATATGAATAGAAACACAATGAGTGAGCTTTTCATACCCATACGACCTTAGATAAGTTGCTAGAGACTTAGTGGACATAAGTAGACAAGATATATTATTATCATCCATCATTGCTCTGAAATGTCTTTTCATCAAGATCTGTAGGTTTCTAAATATAAACATTTACTAGCGGGCTAAGACCAAGTGCTGGCGGGCCAATTTGGACCCGTGGGCCCCACTTTGGACACCCCTGCTCTAAAAAATCAAACTATACATTTATTTTCTATAAATGAAATACAAAAAAAAAAAAAATAAAAGTACAAATAAGCTTGCAGATAAGATATATTTTCATTAGTAGCAAATGACATGACAAAGGATTTACTTTACAGCATCTGAGCTCATATGAGTTCATGTCTTTCTATCCATTAGTCTGATAAACCACGTCATCAATCAGAAACAACAGACAATTAATCAGATCTCTTTTTAACACAGTAAGCATTGCTATTATTATGCCGTCTGGAACCCTGTGGGTACCACTATTATAATTGTTTTACTCTTTTTTATGTTAAGTTTAACTTATTATTTTACTGCATCTTTATTTAATGTATAATATTTTTATTCTCAGATTTTTATCTTAACATATAATTTGTCTTATATATTTTTACTGTATCTTCTTTTTTAATATCTGATGTTTTAAGCTCTTTATTGTTATTTCATCTTAACATTTTTTTCAGTATCTTCAGCAGCTTCCTGAATCAGGTAATAGGTGTTAGGAGGCATAATATTATGTATACATGCACTGTTATCTTATTATTTGTGAGTTTTATGTTTTATATTTGTGGGTTTTAGTCATCTGGGGATTCATTGGGTAAAATTATGTTTCTTAGCATTTTAACTGTAAAGTAGTTTGCACTTTGTTCCAGTAAAAGGTGCTTTATAAATAAAGATTGATTGATTGGTGTTTCACCAAAATGCTGTTAACTCAAAATGAAAACTTGAACTTTATAAGCAATCCTTCAAAAATGATTAACTTTACCAACTTTTAATTTAAACAAACAAATCAGATCTTTATCCAGATGAATACATACTCTGATGTGTCAGTGACTATCAAACATGGGCTAAAAATTACACCAGTCCAAGCCATCAGTACTTTCTTATCCTACTAGACCAAAGTAAAACCTCTAAAAATGTATATTCATCCACTGAAAAGTTGGCTGTCTAAGCATATATTTTGCAATATTTGAAAATATCCTAATTAAAAAAGATGTTTGGCTTCAAACTGTACATTAAGAACAAAATAAGTTTTACACACAAGACTGGAACATAAAATGATGCTTTGTAAAACATCTTCACAGCAAGTGATCGTCATTTATTTAATGCTTCAAATGATGTGTCGTACCATTGGTTAAAAAATATTCACAACCTGAAATAAGTCCCGAATTCTGCCCCTTTTATTTGTTTCAATGGCAAACTTTACTGGTGTGCCTTTAAACCCCTGCAGGTATCAGGTATCCTTCACTATGGAACTTTGTGACCCTTCCCACATGACGTGAAACACTGTGTTTAGGACCAAAGTGAAGAAAGATTCCTCACCATTCAGTTAGCTGTCAGTCACAAGAAAGTCTGACTTCCTCTTTGTACCATCTATAGCACTGTGGAGTATCTTCCGCAGAATATTCTTACTTAAATATTCTTGTTTTGACATTTCAAATGTTTTAAAAACAACCTGATAACATTTTTCCATTAGACTGGCTCTTTTTATAAGAAACAACAAAGACTAATGATTATGGCACACAAGGTCCATGAATGACAGTGATGCAAAATTCATCTCCCACCAGGTAAAAGCCAACACATGAGTGGGTAGTGACACATGCTGTGTCCAGCATCACACATTTGATTGGTTAGGATAACGAAGGGAACTTTTAAAGCGATAGATAACAGCAGTGAACCAAAATGATGCTTTAGGTAAATACAATGGAAGCATGTTACCTGTGGCTTGATCTTTTTTCTAGTTGAGTCCAAGCAATGTGTACTGCCCCCTGCAAGTATGCCCCAGTCTTTACTTAAACATGAAGCTACATACAGACTGCTATTTAATTTAGTTTCGATTCAGCTTTATTTGTATAAAACCACTGCACAACAAGGTCTTCTCAGGGCGATTCACAGACATCAGTTTGAGCCAATTCATAGTAAATAACCTAGCTAAGTGAAAACCAAAAGATTGCATCGAATGAGGCGACAGTGGGAAGAATAACTCCTTTTTAACTGGAGGGTAAAACCTCCGAGGCCTCTTATTGCTGGGCTAACTCCTTTTCACTTTGTCCTAAGAAAAAAAACATCCCAGTTAAGCTTATCTTTTTTAATTACAGAAACCACCCAATATAGCCCACATTTAATTTCCTTACAATAAATCTGGTCATGCATTTAACAGTTTATGGATGTTTCCATGATTCCTGAGTATTTAAGTTACAATGTTTAGCTGGAACCCCGTGGCGTTTATGCAACACTCAGAAAAGGTGACGTTTTAAGAAAAAACCTCTTTCTTTACGCTGTCATATCTCTGCTTTGCACATGTTGCCAGAGAAATGATTATCAGATGACTGTCGTATTGTTACATTCTGAAACAAAGACAAGCCGCCGCAGGAAAAAGTGCAGTGGGTTTCATGTTTATGATCTTCTTACACTTTAGATGCTGCTTCAGATGTGTTTTACATATCACTGGCTGCTTCCCTGCTGTGCCGCTACAAAAGCTTTGAAGGTTTCACATTCATTAAGACATTTCTTCTGAGGGGGAAGCAGCCGGGATTGATTTTTCTCACCTCAGATGCCGAAAACTATTCTCAGAGTGGGAAGAAGCACTTTTGGTGAAAGTGAAGATCTGAACGATGCAGCGTAAAACTCCTCACAGAATCCGACCTGATAAGACTGTTTACCATCCACACACCAGAATATAAAGATTAGCTCGGCTTTTTACTCACAGAGTCGAGCCCGGGAGGAATTAAAAGGCTTCATCATCAGCACAGTGATCTACAAAAGCACACCCTAATTATAAATAAACCTGATTCCATTCATCATGAATGAATGCGTGTTCGTCTCATTACAGCTTTATTTTTCTTTTTATTTGTTCCATTTATGGTTATTATAATGTCTCTTCCTGATGACTTAAGATATATATACACACATGTACAAACATATACACATACTCCTACCTAAACACTTATACATAGGCCTACATATACATGCATACATATGTACATTATGTACATGCACACTTATTCACCTATACGCACACATACCTACATATATACATACACATACACCCATACATATACATACATGCACATATACCTTCATTTGTAACAGGAACTGATATAATAACTGACATATTATTTTGCAGCTCTGCTCGGCATGCAGACTAACTCACCTCCTGGCCCTGCGATGGCTGTGGTGCTTATGCCTGTGACCTTTGATCCGATCTGAAGTGACCCCCCGCGTGTCCACTGCTTTCCTCTCATCGGTCTTTAGTGGTTCGCTGGCTGGTGCGGAGCTGCAAGACAAGCAGAAAGAGGTTTAGTCATCAGGTTTAGAGTTTTCTCGTCCACACAGTCAAAGCTGCCATCAGAGAGAGGGTAGCGGTTTATGCTTGGTTAGTCTTATTCCCTCTGGTTGAGTCGGTATGCGTTTTATTCCTCTCCATTTCTTCCTGCCA
Organism: Pseudomugil gertrudae; assembly: GCA_037177535.1. Lineage (NCBI taxonomy): Eukaryota > Metazoa > Chordata > Actinopteri > Atheriniformes > Pseudomugilidae > Pseudomugil > Pseudomugil gertrudae. The sequence continues at coordinate 7,168,948 of JBAMHV010000012.1, read as the reverse complement.
GTTATTCTCTATGAAAATTGGAGTCGAGCCATTTACCATTCAAATCAATGTGTCAATGGAAATAGTTATTCAGCTGCCTTGACATTTAAATAAACGTTTTCTGCCTCTTGATGCAAGACACAGAAATTAATTCATGCTTTTATTTTAGGTTTTTACCAATGTTAAAAAATAATGATATCAAAAAGGTTTCGTGAGGTTTTTATTAATACAAACACAAAAATATGCAGCTGAGTGATTCCACGTGGGCTTACAGTTCAAGCCCCTCTTTTTCAGTCAGGAGAGGTTTGAGCGTAATTACACATTCTCCTCTCCGTCGAGTGGCTCCCATCTGATTGTAATGAGAATATAATCAGAGGCAGAGATTAGTCCGTCAACATCTCCTCCTCTACTTCCCCCTGCAACGAGCAGCCAGGAGCCGTCACTTTCCATCTTCCTCACCTTCGTCTTCAGCAGCTTCTCGGTGCAGGAGGAAGCTGCACTGACAGCGATCTAATCATGTAAAACGGCAGACTGCGTGCCCCGACATGACTGAGAGTGTGAAAGGTGTTGGAGGAGATAAAGGAAGCTACCAGAAGGATGATTAGTCTGATGAAGATGGCTGAAGGGAAAGCAACCGGGGGAAAATGTCTCCTTGTGCACATGAGGGCCAAATAAACGTGTCCTCGTGCTGACCTGTTGCTGATGCTTTAAAACTGCTACATTTGCTTCAGTCAAATTCATTAACAGACATCAGCTCAGGGTGAATTAATAAGTGATTTAAAAACCAAAAATATTAAACGTCCTTGTTTCAAATTCCTCATGTGGTATGATTTTCTTTTCATTAGCATTCAATAACAGCATGTTTCAAGGCATGCATAATAAATAATAATAAATAATATACCAAACCAAGCAGCTATGTTATGCATATTTTCTATAAATATCTTACTGCTTAACAGTTTGAGCCCAAACAGCACCCTCTCTAACAAAATCTGCAGATTGATTCTGAAATCAAGCTCATGAAATAATGACTAAAAGGCCAATTCCGTTTCATCCTTTCCATATTCTCAGAAAGCATAAATTACTCAGCTTCAGAAGCTCTGAGTTAAGCTTCCTGAAATAAACACATCTGCACCACATCTGCTTTGTCAGTCAAAGAGAACAGCAGCAGGATGGCGACACATTCAGCAAGTAACTCTTATTCAGTAGAGCCGCCTCTGGACAGTCAGGCTTTGCTTTAACAGGAAGTCACATCTGGAAGGCGAAGAGGATATTTTCAAACATTTACAGGTGTAAATCCTCATGTGTGAGGAACAAGCTAAAAACAAGATGTATGCGAATAAGCAGGTGTATGAGGGAGTAGCTTAGACTGTTTTGGATCCCTTTGTGATGACTCCCTCTGGGAAATTAGATTTCCAGCTTATAAATAAAGACTCAATACAAATAAACAATAATATAATAAATAGAATAAAGATATGAATACAATAAAAAAGAAACAAACAAACTGTATAAGACCTGTGAATAACTTAAAATGATTGCACTGTGGTAGTAACTGATTTCTCTGGGTCAGTTCTCTAACATTACCAGCACATAAGTACCAGTCCTCTCTGTCCTCTCTCTCCTCCTCTCCCTGAGTGAGGAGTTGTGGAGAGTGATGGTGTTGTAGTGATTTCATACAGTATGCTTCTCATATTTAATTAGTTCATATGTGAGTTTCATCCTCTGACATGTTCAGCATAATGTCATTATTTGAATCAGCAGCTCTCTGTGTTAAGTCCTTGATACAGCTGGCACAGCTCCTGATTGCACTTTGCTAAACAACTGATAATAAATGTGTCAGCCTGTCCCTCTTAGCTGACCTGGATTGGCCAGTCTTTGCAATGTGAATCTGGCACTAGACTTCACTAGGCTCCAAAGCAATCTCTTCTTTTCATCCTGACAAGATATATGATTATCGATGACGTGGATACGAGTCTTCATAAGTTCATAAGTTACTTTGTACTCCCTTCTTTGTTTCAATAAACCTGTAATTATTTTCACTTTTACAACCAGACTCCTCATTCTTGACAGAGAAGTTTTTGCCTCAACAATGGCATCGTGGACAAAGGAGTTCTTCGTCCTGTTGGTCCTACACCTGGACAGCAGCAGTCTGCCGCTGAACCGGCTCCTCTGGCTGCAGCTGATGCAGAGTGGCTGCTATTGTCCATAACATCCAGCAGTTTGTCCAGTGTCTTCATCTCTGCCACTGTCACCAGAGCGTCCAGCCTCATGACCACAGAGCCGGCCTGCCTGATCAGTTTATCCAGTCTGGATGTGTCCCCCCCCCAGCACACCACAGCAGAGAAGAGGACACTGGCAGACACAGACTGGTAAAACATCCAAAGCAGTTTGCTGCAGATGCGGAAAGATGGCAGTCTGCTTAGGAAGTACAGTAGCTGTATAGTATATGCCATCATATTACTGTATGTCATTTTTTGGTTTTTCTCTCGTGTGTGTGTGTATGATTAGATAACACACACTGTGCATCTTGTTAAATGTACTTTTGTCATGGTTTTCCATAAAAGCTCAACCAGGAACAGGAGTTGCAAATTAGCTGAATCTATATTATTTATGTAAAACATCTGTGTTTTTACACGTCTTCTATATTTCTTTGTATCTCTTTGATAAATAAACTAATTTAAGTAATTATGTTAAAAAGACTTCCGACCGTGTGGCATGTCCGCACTCGGGTCAAATGCAGGTCTAAAAAGGTCTAAAAGTTATTTAAACTGCCTTCACTTTGCTTCCTGAAATAAATTATTTCACATTCCCAAAAATCTCTTGGTTCCTCTGAATTTAATTTAAAAGAGAGCATTTCAGATCCTCTGCTTTCACATGCAGTAAATAAGTGCAGTAAATATCGTTCTTTAGGACCAGATGGATGAAAAAGTCCACGTGTGCTGCGATGGATTGGCAACCTGCACAGGTTGTTTCCTGCCTCTTACCTGCCAGTTACTGTGATGGACTCCAGAGTCTCTGTGACCCTGGATTAAGCAGGACAGAAAATGGATGAATGAATGGAAAAGCTCCACTAACCCGCAGTAATCTTTTATAAAATGGGTCTGAGTGAGAGAAAGACAAGGTCCTGTACCTGCTGCACTTTGATGGATTATTAAAAAGCAAGCAGTTTATTGTAAAACACATTTAAAATTCCATTATTATGTGTTTCATCAAGGTGGGAAAATGGAAATGAAAAGAGAAAACTTCATTTCTTCCTTCTCATCTGTGATTCATTTTTATCTGTGCGATAAAACATTTAACAGGTTTGCAGAGAATTAACAGAGTTTTGTCAAATCTGATTGAACACGAGCTTTTCCAGAGTAATACGGAAACCATCGGAAACTAATCTGGCTGGAAATTCCTTTTTGATTGAGTTGATATAGTTTGCTCTGCCAATGAAATAACAGACTGATGAATGATCAGAATCACTCACAGACCATAAAGCAGCCCATCGTAATGGTATCAGCAGGAAACAGCTGTGGTTTTTTGCCATAAAAGCATTTGTAAAGCAAAAGATATGGAGGTTAGTGGCTGTTCACATCTCATAGCTGCCCAGCCGGTGGAAAGCAAACGTTTCCTGCACAGCTCTGGACGGTTCGTATGTGACTAATCGGACAGAAGACGAAACGCTGTGAAAGCTTTGCTTTATGTCCCAGAGTGGGCAGTGACCCAAATCTTACTTCTTTTATTCACCTCCCTTTAGTTTCTTTCTCTTCTGGTCAAAATCAAATCAAAGTCACTCCAAATGCACACCCCTTGATCTGGTTGGATGCTGCAGTTAATGACCAACACCTCTCATAATGTAAGCACCTGGATTTATGGTAACAGTTCACATCAAACAGCACCTCCTATTCTCATCTCGTTCGGCCGTGCTCAGTCCGTCAAGCAGCCGGTTTTTAAGCCGTCAATACAAAACCTCTAAATAGTAAAAAGAAAAAAAAGATTAAACTATATTTGAATACTGAGGGGATTAAGAGACAGTCCCTGACGAAGAAGAATTATGTCGACACTAATCCTATAAAATCCAGGCTGGATTTGTTTGGCATGAAGCAGGTAAAGAGTGAGGCACCGGCTGGGAGCAGGTCTGTTAAAGTCTTTACTGCTGCAGATGAAGGCAACATGCTACTTTCTGACTTTTTGACCTCGTTCTCCTTTTTTAAAACATCACACTTTGCTTCAGCACAGCTCCGAGGGTGATGACAAATTCTGTCCACCACCCTGTCACCACCTCTTTGTCCAGGTTTTGTCAGAAGAAAAGTGGAACTCTTCTTAGCATGGGGCTGCTTTGCTCCATCAAACACTGCTTGTGCAAATAAAACGTGCAGCAAACAGGACAGTGTGCAATAAAAAACAACAAAAACAGGATTTTCATGCTTATCTGTTCAGACACTGACTTGTGATTCTCCTGAAATGTCACGAGTCACGAGGAATGAGACCGGAGCACGCAGCTGAAACACCACAGTCAAGCTGGGAGTTTCAGGCAAATTCACAGCATGTCATTAAAGTTGCCTCTGGTAACATCTTTCATGACAACAATCCCGTTGCTCTAAATGTTCACTAGTGCATTAACCTTTCAGCTAACATTACTCCCAAACAGGAGCAGTTATTCCTGAGGGAATAATGAAACCACAGATCTTGAAGTAATATCAAGACTTTTGGATTTCTCCTGTTTGATGTCTTAGAATTAAAAAAGCCACAAAGCTCAAATACACCAAAGGGCACTATTAGCTGTGTCCTGTCCAACTGTGAAGCTAATTTTAAGAGGACTTTTGGAAATATTCCCTTAACAGAAGGGGTCTGATTCTCTTAGTTGGTTTGGAGTTGATATCACACAGACCCATGAAGCAAATCATCTGCCTCGGCCATAGATGGAAGAATAAACATCCTCAGATATTCTTTTTAACTGTGCATGTTCTGATTATTGTTTCATATCAGTGAAGTGTGACAGGAGCAGAACCATCTGCTCGTGTGTGTGAAGTCTGATCCAAGGATGTCCAAGTCCGCTCCATGAGATCTACTATCCTGCAACTTTCCGATTCCTTTTCCAGCACACCTGAATGGTGAATGGCTCATTAGCAAGCCTCTGCAGAGCTGAATGACACATGCATGAGGAAATTCAGTGTGATGGAAGGGATGCATCTGAAAGTTGCAGGATAGTAGCTCTCCAGGACGGGACATAGTCACAGGTGGTCTTCTCAGTATTCTGGCTCCTGTGTTAAAACTGGTTTATATAAAGTAATTCCATCAGCACTGTGTACAAACTAAAGCAAGCACACGTGTTATTATTGTATATTTATGGGGGAGTGTTATATTTAAGCTGATTGATTGGCCCAGAATGGAAATCCTTCCTATTAATCTGGCTCGTTCACAACAAATAAACAATTAAGAAATGCCAAATTTAGAAGGTCTAAAGGTTTTGGTGGTGAAATGCTGTGTGGTTTCACAGAAAGCTGACCAGCATGGCCACTAAGTCACTTCATCTGGTCACCTCTGAGATCTGAAAAGTCCACGACACTTCAAGTAAACAACAAGACATGCAGTGTGTGAATAAAACCAACAAACCTTTTCCGCTACAGACACCTAACTATGACAGAAATAGCAGTTACAAGATGGAGTTGACACACTAGAGGGTCATTTGTGCATTTTCTATTCCCATATATTGCAAATGCACCAAGTCTGAGCTGCGTTCTGCTCTCTCAGCGTAAATCAGAGCACTCTTCCTCAGCTTCCACGCTCTATTTACCTTAATTAATCCTGATTTGCACAATGCATACTTGCAAATGTACAACTTAGGTGTACACTCCAGTGTCCACATGCATTAATTAAATTTGCTTAATGTCATTGCAGAAAAGGCACCTGTGACTCATTTCACAAGTTTTAAATGAAGTTTTCTTGGACACAGTTTCATGTAATTTTGTGAAACTTCTGTCAAGCAATAATGTTGTCTTGGTGTCAAAAACTATGAGAAAGCTGATTAAAAATTAAATAAAAGTTTTTAAAAAACTCTTATTCATCCAGCATTATTTTATATTTTTCACAGAGTTTTAGAAGCTCTTCCATCACGCTGAGAACAAACTGTTTATGAAACCTCAGTATGCGGCAGGACCCAACAGTCTAAAATCCATGATGGTTCATGAACACCTGTGTCATCTTGGTTGCCATGCCATCCACACAGGAGCTCAATTCACTGTGCGAGTGAGTCAGGAAGACCCATCCTCCAGAGAGTCGAGAATAAACTGTGGCAAACAAGTTAGGGAGTATACCCGGAAGGATCAATGCAGCTAATGCAGAAGCAACATCTGAAAACACACACACACACACACACACACAGCTGGCTTCAGAAAGATGAGAAGTCACTTTCTGTTCCAAATAAGAGGAAGAAAAAACATCTGCCAAGTATCCAAAACTGCTTGTTCTGCTCCCTCACATCTCTGCGTATTTCCATCTAAATTAACTCTCATTTTAAGCTACTTGCTTGTAAACATGTCAGGCTTTTCACGGCAGCTAATAGAGATCGAAGACGGTCCTACATGCCCTTCATCCTCTCAGAATCAGAAAAAAACTGGTGACAATAAAAGGGAAGAACGGATGGTGTCCACTGATGATTTAAGAGCTCCCCAGCCAGTCCCCTGGGTTTCAGGAAGGCTAATAAACTTTTCATTATCCCTGTCATGCAGCCAGAAACAATTGATCATCATTATTGGAAGAGTGATGATAGTTTAGATAATTACAAGGGATAGAGATGATCTACTACCACAATTAAAACCCCCAACAGCGTGGGCCTAAGTCACTTCGCTTTAAATTACACCGAGAGTGTTTGCTCAAGTTCCAGCCTGAGCTCAAGAACAACTTCATCACCACCTTTAAGGACACAAGCCAGCCATTAAACAGAGTGAATGAAATGCATCCCTCACACGGGTGACTCTCACAGGGCCCGGGACCTGCTCAGATCTTTCAATGTGAAGTGGATGCAGATACTTTAAGGTCAAGTGTTATTGATTAAGTGTTGAGACAGTTTGAGGCAGTCGTTCAGCTGAAACACAAACGGGTTTGCAATTACGCAGCGAGAATCAATTATGCACATGAGTAAAAAAGTCAACCTCTTCATCAGTTAAACTGCCTTCAGAAATGGAGGAAATGTCAATAAGTGTGGAGTCTGCAAGCTTCAGCGTTGTGAGATGACATTTGGAAATTTGGGAATTATTAATCTAAACGTCTCTGACTGAACTGGCATGTTTCATAAACTACGCGCACCGAGTTTAGTTTCCATGTCATGTCCCTGATATCATGATTGACAAAGTTAAACTGCTGTTTTTTTTTTATTATAGATACACAATAACATAATAATAAATAAAAAGTCCACTGCCAGAATAAAAAGGCAGGAATTGGTGCATTTCCTTCTGCGCAGCTTAAATCTGCAACAACTTGTCTGACTTTTCTTCCGGGCTCCGTATGATGGAGAGGCAGACAGCTCAGAGTGAGTAAAAGCTCCACACACCATCCCAGTCCAGAGGTACCAGTGCATCAGGGCATTTTTCTGTCTTTACTGGTTTTCTTCTGACATCTAACAACATGATTTAACTATGAATTAGTGAAATAGAAGCTGTGTCACACTGACTTTACAGTGATCATTTAAAAAAGATACTGGAGCAAAAGCTTCATATCAAAGACAAAGTTAATCCTAAAAACAGGATTAGAGAATTATAAACTAAACATTTTGGAGTTTCCATGAGTCTGTGACTGAGTTATTTCGTCCCAGAGTGCACTGCAAAGTCCCGGAGAGCTGCATTTCAGGCGCTACAGGCTTCAGCTACCGTGTTAAATGCTCAGATTTGTGACAGTACAAGTACAAGTACAAGTACAAGTACAAGTACAAAGACTAAACCAGTACAGCTTGTTTGGAAGAGTTGTAGGAACACTGCTCTTTAGATAGAACAAAGCAAATTGGTGATGTTTGGTGGTAATGAAGCATCGTGTTTGGAGAGTTAAATGCAGCTTATCAGCAGTGAAGCATGATGCTGGTGGGGATACGGGCTTGCTTTGCAGATACAGGACCAGTCAGCCTGCAGTCGACCATGAACTCCTCCAAAATAAAGATTATTTTATTCAAAATGGAATAAATTTGTGTTTCACACAAACCTCTCTCTCATCTCTTTTTTCCAGGTATTCTGTCCTATTCTTCTTGCCATCTTCATCCCTCTGGTCTTCCTCTCCTCACCTGGTCTTCCTTCTAATGTTTATCTGTCACCATGAAGCTTAAACTGCAACGTTTTCAGTCTACAATCAGTAAACATGATTTACTGAATATGTTCAGTTTCCTTTAAAGCTCACAACTGCTGCATTCCCCCTACAGGTGCTTGGTGCTGATCACAGGGACAGGTATAACTTCAAGATGAAGTCGTGCAGCTTTTCGTTGTAGCATTTACTTCTTTCATTGTTTATATCAGAACCATATTGGAAACTGGTGGGAAACCTCAGTTTTAAGGCTGGAAGAAGCTCCCGTCCTTTGAATATCAGCATAAAAACCTGAATCTGACAGAAATAAATCACTGCACATTTTCTCCCTCTGTACCTGGATAGCGACGTCTATCTGTCTACCTTATCAGCGCTTCTTCTAAATTCTCACGTGTTTAAGGAAGCTTGTGGTCCTCTACAGCTGGTTGTGGAGCTGAAATCCTCAGAGTGTGCTGCTGCGACACAATGCTATGCCTTAGTTTGTATAAGTATAGCTGGTGGAACTCTGTTAGTTTTTATCCTTTTTGCTGTGTTTGTTCATTTATACATTTATTTTTTGTACTGATCAATCCAGTTTAGGGTCACGGGGTGCTGCAGTCTTTCCCAGCTATTAGGTGAGACATCACAGGGCCAACACAGAGAGGCAAACAATACTCACACTCATTACTCAGGACAATTTAGTAACAAATAAACCTAACATGCATCCTCACATTTCCTTTCAATCCACAGATCACTTCTAGTTAGTCTTCACAGAAAACAGCGTTGCCCCAAAGCATTTATTTTAGTACCTCTGCCAAGGCGGCTCTCATATATTCATCCTGTTAGAACCGTCACTCAAAATGTTTTGAACGGATGAAACTTTGAGTAAATCCCAGAAATGGAAAAAAGAAGTGATTAAATTTCAGGGGTGATCTAGATGTGATCACCACCTGGAACCAGGAAGTTTAAATGAAAAATTATCCAATCCAATCCAATCCATTTTATTTGTATAGCACATTTTATAAACAAAGCGTTTCCAAAGTGCTGCACA